>VYZM01014451.1:28270-148476 GCA_013398915.1 Dromas ardeola | reverse complement strand
GCCCTCCCCTCATCTATCCATCCAGTCATGCCACCATAGAAGGCTATCAGATTAGTCAGACGTGATTTCCCCTTGGTGAATCCATGTTGAGTACTTCTGATAGCTTTCTTTTCCTCCGCATGCCTTGAGATGACGCCCAGAATGAGCTGTTCCATCATCTTTCCAGGGATGGAGGTGAGGCTGACCAGCCTGTAGTTCCCTGGGTCCTCCTTCTTGCCCTTTTTGAAGACTGGAGTGACATTGGCTTTCCTTCAGTCCTCAGGCACCTCACCTGTTCTCCAGGACTTTTCAAAGATTGTGGAGAGCGGCCCAGCAATGACTTCTGCCAGCACCCTCAGCACTCTTGGGTGCATCCCATCGGGGCCCATGGACTTGTGGATGTCTAGTTGACCTAATTGATCCCTCACTTGATCCTCCTCAACCAAGGGGAAGTCTTCCTCTTTCCCTGTTACTTTCTCCAAAGTGTGGGACTCCTGAGGGCTGAGTGGAGCAGTAAAGACTGAAGCAAAGAAGGCGTTCAGTAACTCTGCCTTCTCCACATCCTCCGTCACTGTGCTCCTGTCTCATTCAACAGCGGGCCCACAACTTCTCTAGTTTTCCTTTTGCTTCCAATATACTTGAAGAAGTCCTTACTGTTGACCTTGATGTCCCTTGCCAGGTTTAATTCCAAGGCAGCCTTGGCTTTCCTTGTTTCATCCCTGCACGCTCTGGCAGCATTCTTGTAATCTTCCCAAGAAGATTACTGCTGGTCTTTCAGATGGTTTGTAAAACTGAAGATACTGTCCAGTTTATGAATGGAGGTGTTCTGGTTTTGGTAGCCAGGAAGAAATAAAATCATATAACCAAAATCCTTTTAACTGTCTCTGTCCTCACTGTACAGGAGGACAAAAATACAAAAATACACATTTTTGTATACGTTTGGTGGAGTATATGGTGGAGTCTCCATCTCTGGAGACTTTCAAAACAAAATATGTTCATTTATTTGTGCTGCAAAATAGTTTTGGAGACTCCATGCAGAATGAATTTCATCTTAAGATGTTTCCTCTTCAGGTTTCTTACTGATCTAAATGTGTTGAGAGGTGAACTTGATGGAAGGATATGACATACAGTGGAAGTCAGATGGCTTGCAGATCATACCTTGCACTCCAGAAGAATCTTTAGCTGACTGTACTTTTCAATAGTTGAATGTATTTTATTAGTGCACAACTAATAAGGAGGGAGAAAAGACAAAGGTGTTTGGAGTAACCATCTACTGGGTTAAGATAAGACACCCGGGGCACTGAAGGCATGGGGAGTCTTGAAAAGAGGAGGACTGCCGTTCACAGCTTCAGTTTGGGAATGGGATTTGCACTGCTATAGTTTCCTTGAGTCGGGTTCGTGATCCTGTTCCCATTGCTGTTAACTTTGTTTTTGCTGTTCCAGGCTAACCTGTTTGTTCTGCTGTCTATCATCTGTGTTCTGCTGAACCTGGCTGGATTTATATTAGGATGTCAAGGCATTCAATTTGTGTCCAGTGTACCCAGATGCAATTTGGTGAGCAGACGTACTGATTTACATGTATTTCTTCATGGCATGCCCATAAGCTTGCTGTGCTGGAATCACAAAATGTGCTAATGGAGAGAGGCAAGTAATGCAGCTACAGCGGGGAGGGGCCGGGGGGAGAAGGAAAACTCTTTGTTTCAGGCCTTGATTCATTTCAAATTGTGAACAGCCTCACTGAAATCCACAACAGTATTTTTATTGTCTGCATTCCTATACACTTCCTATACCTGTAGAGTGATTTATGTAGGTGGAAGACCTTGGTGGAAGACCTTTGATGCTATGACTCTAGAGAGTGTGGCAGCTAAAAAGACAATTATCTCTATGTACAGAAACATTGAATTTCTACTTGAAAACTAAGATGATAACATTAATTTGAGAATTACAAACAATAGTGGTGTACAGATGTAACTATTACTGATTTGACTGAGTGGAAATTATAGTTGTGAGTTTCACTCCATCTGTAGAGATGCAAAATATACTCATGAATCGAAGAAAACATGTACACTCCATAGACAGTGGCTTACGCGTTAGTCAAAGAAAGAGTTTCCAGGCTGCTGTGCATTTGAAGGAGCATGGATACTAAAGTTGCTTAGTAATCAGTGCAGCTTTTATTACAACTAAGTTTATTTAGATGTCTTGAGCGTACCAGTAATACTTCCTTTCAAATAAGAAGTATGGATAATATAGCTTTATAATGCATGAATCACTGGCGTACCAAACTGTACAAATTTCATTGTATGAGCCTGTATTTCCAATCCACTTTGTGGTCAGAGGTATAGTTTATTTTGCAGGTAAAAATGTTGCATAAAACAGCTAATAAAAGTGGAGTTTTGTGTTTTTAAAGGTGGATAAGGGTGAAGACAAAATTTGTTTCTGCTGTGATGAATTGGATCTCACCGAATGCACAGAAGAGACTGCGCTGAAGCTGTACCACATAAAGTCCTGTGTTACTGCTCACCTTCTTTTCAAGGTACCCTGTGCACACTGCTTAATGTGGCTGCTTTGATAATGTCCACACTTGTGCGACAATGCCATACTGAGGTGACTGCTGTGTTTACTGTGAAAAATTCTGTTATTTTCCTGGTCTTCCACACTGGTCAGAAGCTCTTTATGCTTCTGTAACAGGTGGGCTTTTTTCTTACATCTGGGTTTTGACCAGTGCATTGCTGATCCAATATGCAGTTCTTGTCTTTTCTGCGTTTTATGCAACCAAGTGCACAGCTGAATTCAGACAAGATTACATGGGTAAATATGGTGTAAATTTTTGCTAATGGTTTGATGCCTTCACTGATCTTTTGATCTTCTCGGCCGTTCTTGGTTTACAAATTGCTACAATACAACTTCCAAACAGCATCATCTTCAAACGTAAAAGTGCTTTAACATTTCTTTAATGGTGATTATCTCACATCTGTATTTCCCACGGGAAAAGTTAAGAGAAAGGTTATAATTCTTGGCTGAATAAATGGACTATAAATTACATCTGAGTGGTATTAAACCCTTCGGGATCTCTGTCAGGACACACAATAGGGCAAAATAAGCTTTTGCAAATTACTGCAATCTTGGAGATTATCTCTCCTGAAGACTTCATCACATATGTTTCTAAGTAATTGTCATGGTCATCCTTGTGTTTTCTCTGTTTTTGTTTCAGATTATTATTATTATTGTTATTATTATTATCATTATTATTATTATTATTATTATTATTATTTATTTTGACATTTACAAATACCTTGATTTAATCTTTTAATTTTCATAATCTTCATGTTCTTCAGAAAATTCTCTTTGCTCTTTGTGCCCTGAATGCTCTCACCACCACAGTTTGCTTGATAGCGGCTGCCGTGCATTACTTACAGATTTTTGCAACAAGAAGATCCTGCATAGTAAGTGAGGGCAAGGGGTTGCCCGCTATAAACAGCGGTACCAACAGTATTGCTAGATTATACACAGTTCAGCAATTTTTTGTATCTCGGAAGGTTTTTAACAGAAGTTTCATTTGATTAGGAAGAATCTCAGATTGAAGACCAAGGTCACGTTTTGGATCCTGATGATTTTGTCCCACCTGTGCCACCTCCCTCCTATTTTGCAACTCTTTATTCTTATACTCCAGAGACAAGTGGAAGGTAAACCTCTACATGCTTTTCCTTTCTTTTAGCGTTTTTGGAAACACTGCATAACTGCATAATCTTTTTTTTTTTTTAAAGATCATTTTCTTTGTTATTAACTGAAAAATGTTGGTGACTTTAGCGGGGGGGGGAAAAAGAAAAAACCTGTTGAGTTAGGAGGCAGCGTAAATACAGTGTCGGTGAGGGGTATAATTCTGTGTGTTTCACTTTAGATTCTGTAGGAACTGTTTCTGGGTAAGAGAAATACTGCAGTTTGACACGGCTGAAACCTTTTACGACGCTGTCAGGAGCAGGTCGGGGCAGTGATGGAAATCCAGGTGCAACCTCTTGGCAAGGCTTGTGCGAGAGACCCCTGAATGGCAGCCTGGGGCCCCGCGGACCTTCCTGCCAGGCTGACTTCCCTTCTCCCTCTTTGGCAATTAGTGCTGACTGAAGGGCATGTTTTGATTGTACTGCTAGGCCGGGTACCGTTATCTCGGTACTCGCACCTGGTATTATTGCTGGGCTTCCCTGCAGTGGCAGCTGGGGGATGGAGGATAAGGGAGAGTGACCATGGGAGGATGAGTTCACATATCAGAAAGAGAAGGACGATAGTCATAAGTCACTGCAATCTCTTCCCCCTCCATCCCCCCTCCTTTTTTTTTTTTTAATTAATTACTACAAAGATGAAGGGAAGAAGGATTTGGAGGAGGATAAAATAATAGCTGTATGAATTTTTTTGTGAGTAAGGGAAAACATGCAGAAAATGTTTATGTTGGAGAAGGCTGCCTTTGGTATAATTAGTCTTATGAAACATTAAAATGTAAATTTGGTGGGGTTTTTTTTGTGTTGAAGAAGAATAGGGCTAAACATCACGTAGCTTGTCCATTAAGCATGAACTTTGTTATTTTGCTGTACTGCTATTTAGTAGTGTCTATATTTCTTGCAATTCAGTGGCGACTTCTGGGCTTTGTTATCCTTCATTCTGCAGGTGGTTATAAACTCTTCACAGTAACTTGCAGGTTAGCATTTTATTAGTTTATGACCCAGGTGGGTCTGTATTATTCTGCTATGGACACACCGTGTTTATACTTAAAATATCATGATGCTCAAGCAGGCTGTATTACTCTGCTCTTGTTCAAAACTCCTGCTTGGTGCAGCATACAGAACTGTTTAGTTTATTTCACTGTTTTCATCAGGAATAGCACGCATGGTGTTCAAGACTCTGTGGTCCTTGCAGAAGTAATTACAGATCCTGGGATTACCTAAAAAATGGTAACATGGCACAGGAATAGATTTTTAGAATGAAAAAGTTGTCTAAAACACCAAAGACTGGGTTAGAATTCCAAACCTTACTAAATACCTCCAATGTGAGTCTTGGCTCAAGCCAATTATGAGAACAGAATGGTGTGCGTAATGATCTCTTTGGAAGATTATTTATTGAAATATGCTTGTCACAGTTCCCCTGCTTTAAAACGGGGCTGTCGTTCTTTTTCTGGCATGTCATTCTAGATGGTTATCGCCTTCCCAGCAGCAGTATTTCTCTTTGTCTATTTTCAGCACAGTAGGAGCCACTGAACAACATTTAAGGCTTCTATGGTCTAATATTGGTTAGTTACCTTGCCTGTGACTGCGTTAAAACTGGTTGATAATAACGTTTGAGCAACGGTGACGCCTTTCTGAAGCCAGGCTACTTGTTTCAAGGTGCTCAGGGTAGTTATGCAGCAGTGCAGAAGTTAAAGCAACAGACAGACTTAATTTCCGTTCTTGGCAGATGAGGAAATATGACTCACCCCAGGCTGGATCCAGGGTGTCCAGCAGAGTGGTTGAGGTGGGACCTGGCCTTTTCTCAGTCAGCCTCCTCACACTTCTCCCTCCCGCCTCTCTTTTCCCCTCCCTGCCCGGTCTGTACCCTGAGCGCCGTGCTGCCTCCGTGACCTGGCTTTCTGTGCCGAGCTCCCGTGCACCCCGCATCCCAAACTTTTGCATGAAAGGGGGGTGGCAGGGACTGCATCCAGGGTGGTGAGCCGCCATCTGCAAGCCGCACCTGGGGTGCCTCCAAAACGGATACATCCCTTTGAGAAAGGAAACACTGCGGTGATCAAAACACGTGCCAAGGACAAACTTGGAATGGGTAGCTGTTCTCCTCAGCCCTGTAAATGGCAGAGCCAGAGGCACTGCTAACAAAGCCGATTAATTGGTTGGTTCATTTGTTCATGGGAAGACACATTTGTCTTACTCAGTGGTAGACAAAACAAACTAGCAGTACGAAGTCTGTTCAACTCCTACCTCTTAACATAGATAAGGAAATAGCAATTAAGTTGTTTTTCAGGATTGGCACAACAACATTAACCATTACAGCCGAGTTCCCATGTGAAGAATAAAATACGAAGTGTTACAAGGCATAAGTGAATTTAAGGGGAGAGGCGATCCACGTGGGGCAGCAAACTAATCACCTGTGGTCTAGAAATCTACCCCAGTCCAGTTTAAACTACAATGTGGGGACCAGAGGCATTTGCCAAAACGCCAGTCTGCTTATCCAGTCTGTGTATTCTCGAATTCAGTATGTGTCTCAAATTAGACCCATGTGCTGCTGACAGTTGTTTCTTAACCACCGAACACGTTCCTGCTATTGAAACGCTAAAGTTTCCAGGAGGCCAAAGGCCTGATGCTGCTGTTCGGCTGAGGTATGAGTGTAGAAGGTGGGCGAGAGGTGGCCGAGGACGCACCTTCCTTCTTCAGTGTCCTGCTTACCAGCAGCGGTACAGAGCCTCCCCACAGTCTGGAGCAGTCTCTTGGCAGTGGGGTTCCCTGAATGAAAAAGCTTTGACTCCTATTCCCTACCTTCCTGTATCATCACTTCAAAAAGAGCTGCTGGCTTTCTGTCTTGCACAAGAATTCGCCTTGCTTACATAAAAAGAGAGAATGGCAATAGAGAAATAAAGAACAGATTGACAAACGTGCACATCCTGGAAATGACTTTTCTATTAAGGGAAATGCTTTTCTAGTTTCATGTTCTGTAATAAGTTTTGACATGATATAATTATTGGCTGCCACGTTAATTTTCAAGGCATGACTGAGCCGTGTAGGACAGGCGTGTTTAAAAACAAAACTAAGATTCAAGAAGTTTATAATTTTGTGGCCTACACTGAATGGAAGCTCAGCAGGAACATAGTGGAAAAATGTGAAGTAATGTCAATGGAGCATCAGTCTCCACCGTACTCCAAAATTATTCTGAAGCTTTTAGGGGCAGATGAAATAGGCTAAAATTAAAAACTATTTTAAGGTGTTATATTTCTTCCATTTTTAAGATTAAAACAGCAATGACCAGTTATCAAAATCTGTTCTTTCTTTTCCTCAAATTTCTCTGTGCAATGCCTCCGTTACTTTGGCAGGAGCCTTTCACAAAAGTGCTCCCCTGTTCTCTTTTTGGAAGTTTTATTCTTTTCCTCTGTAAGCAGCCTTCCGCAGGTATTTCCATTCACTCTGCCCTTTCCTCTTGGCTTGCAAGAAAATAATTTTCACAATCATCTCTGTTCTTTCCAGCCAGTGTCCAGAGAAGCCCTAAATTCTGGGAGGAAGGACTTGCTCTTGTGGACTTGCTCTTGTGTGACGTTTCTTTGTAGAGAGATCACATCCACTGGTGGTAGCTGTAAGCCTGACATGGGTCCTGAGACCAAAACACGTGGACTTCTGTGTCTTGCTTGAGGTTCCAGCTCAGTACCAAGCCCACAATTTAAAATGTAATAAAAAGCAGAGAAAAATTGAAATGCTTTGGGTCACAAACTTCTCTGAAGGTCCCCTTGGCAGCTCTGCTCTTGACCGCCACATTTTCTTCCAGTGTTAATGGGGTAACAAACTTACGTTATCAAAATCAGCGTTTGCCAAGAAGAGTTTGTCCAGGCAGTGTTCTGATTTCTTCCCTACCTCCCAAGAGGAAGACAATACAGCAAAAGGTCTTTGGGACTTCGGCTGCATTTAAGGTTTCATAGAGCTCTTTGAAAAATGAGAAATAAGATTAACCATGAGATACATTTGCCTTATACAAGCCTTCATGAATTGATCAACTATAATATTATACAAGCATCACCACAAAAATAGCCTTTGGTTTGATCTTGCCTTGTTCTGTGCAGCTGCAATCTGAACATAAAACATGAGATCAGACGTATCTTGAATTTCAGTTATAATTAAGAATTCAGGACACAAAAATTGGAGCTAGGCTATGACATTTTGAATGACCACCTGTATTTGAATCTCTTGAAACAAAACTGGATCTCTGGAGTGAAACTGAAATGGGTTCCTCGGCGCAGTACTGCCCAAAGGCGTGTGAAGCTCTGGTGAACACATTGGGGAGGCATCTGCTAAGGGGCAATTTCCTGCCATCTTCTGGGAAAATCTCTTGCAGCTCTCGGCGAGTTCATTAGCTGGGGCTGAGATCCCAAAACCTGAGCTGGCCCTGCAAAGCCATTGGAGTTTGGTAGCTGATGATGTTTTTCTGCAGCTGGAAAGCTGTACTGACAGACTTGCTCGGTGTTGTTTGTTGCAGGATGCTTGACTCCAGTGTGATTCCGTTTCCCCATGCTTACGGAGCGCGAATCAAAGGCGCTGGAGTGTTCTGCCCTCTGGACCCACCTCCTCCTTATGAAGGTGTGTGTGGCCAGAACATCTCTGAGCAGGTATGGCCCGCAGGGGTTTAAAGTGTAACTTGTTTTTCCGCTATAAAGGTAAAATTGCACTGAGGCACAGTAAATGTATGCCAGGTATCTTTTAATTTCAGAATAGCAGGAGAATATGTTTGGCTGTAAATTTCACTGAAGATTTCAATTAGTCACTCACCTTTAGAATTGAAAAGTTTTCCCTGGTTGGAAAACTGTCTTCAAGCGTGGGAGAAAGAGCAAAATACACTGTGTTATTCTAGAGGACCCCTGTGCTGCCTCCTTGCTTTACTTCTCTTCTGCACCTGTACACCTCCCATGTGGGACTAGGTCAGGGTGTTGCCATGATCCCTTTTCACTGGTGTTCTCAGAAGACAGGTGCTTTTTTTCCAGAAAATACTCAGCAGAATAAAATTGGCTGACCTGCATGATGAACATTAATTTCAGACATTCACTAGCCTTGGTTTTGCAGTGGAATTAAACACATATCACATAGTCACTTGTCCTGGTTTGAGGTGGAACAGAAACAGTTTTCAGTAATTTTACTTTTCAATTAAGCCTCTTCTAACTGAACTCACTCTCTGAAATTAGCGGCATATTTTTCAGACAGTGTCTGCTACCAGAATGATAAGGCCTGATGTTTATAGGAATGGTATGCAGAGAGGCTCCTGCTTATACTTATTGCTATAACACCCAAGGTCAGGTAACTTCTGTTGTGTGCCACATTGGAGGATCAAAGCAGGAGAGCATAGAGGGGTCGCACCTGTGCGGAGGAGCAGACAGGGCAGTTTTGGGGTGACCCAAAACTGACCCATGGGGTGTTCCATCCCATCTGCATCATGATCAGTATAAAAGCTGAGGGGTCAAAGGGGTCAGCCTCTTTCTTTCCCAATCTGTGCGTTCCCAAATCTAGTTCCTGAGTTCGCTTTCCATGTGGGACATTCCCAGTGCCTGCAGGTGACGTGATTGTCATCATGGGAGCTTGATATTGGTTTTTTATATATATTTTATATATGTATCTATTTCATAATTTTCTTAATGATATTATTATAATTTCTTTTTAATATTAATATTTCACTGAAGTAGTTTAGTTTCTTTTCAACCCATAAGACTCTCTTACTCTCTCTCCCTTCTCTGGGGAGAGAGGTTAAAGACACCGTCTGTCATTTGTTTTAGTGGCCAGCCCAGCCCAAACCATGACATTACTGTGCAGTTAAGCAAAAGTGTTCACTTTCTAAGGTGGATGTTGCGGTTCTCAGAAAGTACCAGAAAAAAGATGGTGGCTTGTGATTTTTCAACGTTTCTATTTTATTCCAGGAAGATGCACCGCAAATAAGTGGTGTGGAAGTTGTTGATTCGAGGGAAGCGAGTGACAGGGAGGCCTCTCAAGGTAAAAAGTACATTTTAAATTTTTCTCTAGAATAATTCTACCCAACCCAGATGACTTAATGTAGTAGCAGCATTATTATTTCTCTGAAAGACAGACACCATATTGCAAGTCAGAGATACAGAATCGTGATTGTTTTGCGCAGTAGGAACAGGGATTAATGTTTAAAATAAATAAAAAGTTGTTTGCTCTTAAGATACAAAAAGAAAGATGTATTTCCTTGGTAATCTACAAGTTAGTTGTTGACTCTATGTCCATACGTTGTAAGAAATTATGTCCAGCTCCAGTGCTTCCAATTTGTTTTGTATACGTCATGGTGCCAGCTTACATTTTGTTGCTGATGAAAATAGGAAAAGGATAGAAGAATGTGTTGAGCTAAATGTGGGAATTACTCTATTACTCAGCTGGCATTGGAAGAATCACTAAATAGTTTCTGCATACTCGTAGAGGACATAGCTAGACTGCACACAGAGGCCACATCAAGCCTTGCTCAGCATTGTTCTAGAAAACCATGGAAATAGCTCCAGGTTTTTTTCAGCCTGATCTTTGTTGTGGTGTATGCTTGTGCTTAAACATTATTGGCACCCAGGTAAGTCACAGGCAGCCTTTCCTGCACAGCCCTGGTGAAAGTCTGTTCTACTTTTCATTTGAACTTGCCATTGTGGGGCAGATTGTCTTTTGTGCAACAGATGGCTGTGGGCCTCTCTGCGCAATGTTCACACCGTAAGAATATAGAGAGTAAAGACACTCTGGGGCGGGGGGTGAAGCCCCAAGTCTATTATTTGACTGTGGATTCTCTTCTGCCAACCTGCTTCGCAAGCTACAGGAATACTTTGGTGCGTCAGTTGAAATTGTCCCTACTAAGTGGTGGCAGGAAAAAAAAAAAAAAAGAATACATAAACCCATACTTTAGTCAAATAATAAGTCTTTCAAAGTTTGCTTATACTCTGCCAGTCTGCCTGAAAACTCTGAAAACAAGCACTTAAATGTTTCTGATATCTCATCAGTTATGATAACCACAAAGAAATTCAGAAGAGGTGCAGCAAAAAGTTTAATTCTCGAGGACTTCTTATTTATAGAACTGCTGTTGCTTTCTCAGGGCGCTGTGAGCACAAACAAAAATAAGATATCGAACATCAGGCTGCACCATGGTAACTGGTGAAAGTTAAGGGAAGGGAAAACAGGAAAATAATACTATAGAAAATGCAACTGTTGCGAAGGGGAGTCAGGAAAGTTTAAAACAAAAAAAAAAGAAAAAAAAAAAGCCATGATGAGGCATTGTGTGAGGTATTGTTTGTATTTAAAAACTTCCTTTGCAAGCAAGCAGACCTGAGCACATCTTTTGAACTGGTTTGTCCATCTTTTTTTTCTTTTTCTTCTCTCTTTTTGTTTCCTTTTTCTTTTTTTAATAAAAAGGCCTGTAAATAGACGTTTAAATCTCAGCCTGACTAGTAAATTCAGACAAAGAAGAACGCAAGCATCTTAATAAAGGAAATTAACACTGCTTCTTCTAGATGCCAAGGCTTCCCAGGGGCAATGAATTTAAGAACAGGAAATATGCTGAGCAGTATCTCTTTGTTTATTTATATCTGGGGAGGTGTACTGGGTCTGCCGGGGATGGAGTTCATTTCCTTCATAGCAGCCTGTATGGTGCCATTTTGAATTTGTGACCAAAACAGCGTTGGTAACACACCAGTGTTTCATCTGTCGCCTGAGCAGTGCTTGTGCAGCACCGAGGCTTGCCCCACCTCTTACCCTGCCCCCCCACAGCGAGTAGGCTGGGGGTGGGCAAGAGGCTGGGAAGGGACACGGCTGGGACAGCTGACCCCAACTGCGCCGTATAACGTCCTGCTCCGCAATAAAGGCTTGGGGGGTGTTTTCCAGGGCTGCCATTGCCTGGGGATGGGCTGGGCATCAGTCAGCTGGTAGTCAGTGATTGCTTTTGCATCACTTTTTTTGATTTGGTTTGGTTTTGCTCTCTCCCCCTCCCTCCCCCCCAGTAAACTGTCTTCATCTCAACCTGTGAATCCTCTCACTTTTGCTCTTCCAATTCTCCTCCCCATCCCGCTGTGGGGGAGTGAGTGCGCAGCGCTGTCGGGCTCAGCTGCCCACTGGGGTTAAACCTCAGCAGGAGGGAAGTACAGAATCATACAATGTGTTGGGTTGGAAGGGACCCTTAAAGGTCACCTAGTCCAACCCCCCTGCAGTGAGCAGGGACATCTTTAACTATGAGGGCATACGTTGTGGTAGAGTAACTCCACGGGCCGTCTCAAGTGATGCAGAATAACAGTCTCAAAATAAAAGCTGAACTTTCAGTTTATGCTGGTAGTCTGTCATGCCAGGGCATATGTGTGTGGTGCCGTGATTCCCTTGGCATCGTCGGGACTGATGGACCAAGTGTAGCTCCCGATGGGTGTTAAAGCTTCGCACTACTCTCAGGAAGCAGAACGTGGGGAGTCCCAGCTGCAGGAGGGGCCGTAAGCTTCTCTGTGCCAGCCAGAGTGGTTTCACAGACTTCAAAAGCACTCCTGTCAAGCAAAATGGGACTTTCCATGCCAGCTGTAGCAGGAAGACATGCAACCTTCTGCTGATGGCTGGGGATGCTTGGCATCTGCTCTATATCATCACATATTAGGTATGTGCATTTCTAGTACACAGCAGCTTAAGCCAGTTACCTCCCTGACATCTGAAACACTAATATTATGAAGAATTATCATAAGATCATGAAATTGGTTACTTCATCGGTATAGTAGTTTAAAAAAACTCAACCTCTCCAGAGTACCGACCTCAAGGACTGACTGCTAGCACAACTCCACTGATTTTAAAAAGTTTATATTGGCAATGGATTCTTTAATCCTGCCTGATCCTTGGTCCGTCATGCTTTGTTGCTGGGTCCTGCCTCCTGACTTGCCAGTCTGGTGTCTGCTGTGTTGCTGGTTCCTCTCCTTAGAGATTCTAGGTTACATTTGTGTAGGAGATAAAGTGGTATGCTCGATAAGTACGTATCCTCCAAGCCTTCATTTTCTCAAATGCTCCGGTCACTGGCACATTTCTGTTAGGGTGGCAGCACGGACATTTTTCATGCTCTGAATAAGAGACTGTTTACATTAATTGGTTTATTGCTCTTGCATAAACAAGAACGTTGTTTCCTGTAATATGGGTGGTGGCATCAGATGGAGGTACAGAATCAGGCTTGGTGAGAAATACATAGCTTCATCCTGTCTTGTTAACTAAAAGACAGTTGTGGGAATCACAGCATATAATTTCACCCTAAGGAAAAGGCGGAATGTTGATTAATTGGAAAGATGAAACACATCACAAGAATTCAGGAAAATCTTTATTTTAATAAGGAACCTGATGAAACAAGCTTTTTAATTCCCGTATAGGGCCTGGTGACTGATTTATGAGCTACCTAATTGCAAACAGTGGCTGACCTCTGTGGCCATATGCTGTCATATCTTGGTACAACTTCTTATATGCAGGAGGATTTCAGGCTCAGCGAGGTTTGGTTTTCTCCCTAAGAAAGCTGCAGCTCCCTTCTCTCTGACCAGGTAGTTTAAACTGAGGTTTATACTAGGCAAAACTGAACTGATTTTTTTTTTTTTTTTGCTACTCCAGTTGAATAAGGCTGAACAGGTTTCTGCAAATGTTTAAGCAGGCTTTAGACCAGTGTTACTGAGGAGTGTGGACATATGCACGCATATATGCACCTCCAGGCTTTTGTGTCCAATCGTTACAGCCTGAGGGGGAGGGGACACAAAAAACCCCAAAACAGTAATAATCTCTAATAACGGCTTCTACAGATCTGCTTTATTCTGACTACTTTTCCCTCACTTTTACTATTCCTAATTATTCAGGTGAAGAAATTCCTGAGTCTTCCAGCAGAGCGAGCCTTTCACCATCGAATGAAAGCCCTGTGCCTGAAGAAGCAGCACGCAGGAGCGCCTTCAATCCTTTGCGGAAGCGGTCCAAAAGTGACCCTCTGCTGCACAGACGGTTACTTCAAGGTGAATTGATTTTTCTCTATCAGTACTTGTCTAATGAGTCCTTACAAGAACATTTGTCAGAGGGTTAGTGCCTTGAACCTACTACCTGCAGAAATCAGCTACTGTCTCCCAACAGAGTACCTACCTTAGAGCAAACGGTTTGTGCTTTGCCAAATCTTCTCCACCCAGCACCTTAGTCTTGCAGCTCTTCAGGCTTTCACATCTTGGAACAGGGTCTGTAGCAGACATTGCTGGTCTCAGGAGGAGGGAGAGATGGTGGAAGATGAGGGGGAGGGAGCACATAAGATTTCTTCATGTTTTCATACACTGGCATGTAAAAGCTTGCAAGGGCAGTTGTCAGCGTGAGCAACTTATAGTAAAATTAGCTCAAGTATTTGGTATTAGCCTATAATTTTACACCCCTGTTCTTCCTCCTTATAGCATCAAAAAAACCCAAAAACTCAAAACCCTCAGTGGAGAGCTGATGAAGTCTGTCGAGCTACCTTGATGTCAGTGATCTAATTCAGTTGCTGTGGGAAAACTGCTAGTGTGGCTGTAGAGTCCTTAATTCTGTCTTAAAAATCCACTAGTCAAGAGTCTTGCAGTTTTTATTAGAGGATATTGCATACAGTAGCTGCTGATACACGCTAGCACTCACTAAACGTGAGAGGGGAGGGGACATGTTAGTAACAACCAGTTATTGTGAATATAGGGAGCCCGCCTGTCTGGATTACACTTACTATTTCGTGGAATGTTTTTATGTCTCTGCGACATGCTTGTGTTTTCTCTTTTCCTCCCGTTAACCTCCACCACAGCGCCCCGGAGAATCTGCTGCTGAAGCAGTAGTTAGGTGACACAGAGCCTATTCATAGCTGCGAGAGCGGAGCAGAGCGTTTCTGCTGCAGAATCCATCAGGCAGCGGCACGGGGCTGCTTTAGGCTCGGTGTGAGGGGGGCTGGGTCTGTTCAGCACTGCACCCCAGACTTAAATACACGGGTGCTGCAGAAAGGGAACAACGGAAGTTGCTTCAAGTTAGTTAGTGCTCTTTTTGCTGGGAAGTTTTGGATCACCTCCCGGTATTGTTGTCTTTGGCATAAGGCCAACATTAAAGTGCCTCTCCAACAACCTGTAGGTGCTCTTTTTTTTTTATTTTTTATTTTAACAGGGCCAAAAATTGATGGTTGTTATTTAGACCTAAGGCGGGGGAATTGATTCCCTACTGCCCCTTGTTTAGAGTTTGCAAGGAAGTTTTGAATGGTTTGTCATTTTTTTTCACTAAATTTCCACTTTGTAGTATTACTAAGCTTCCAGCTTGACAAGGAATTATTTTCAGATATTTTGTAACTATCTGAAAGTCACAAAAAGTTTAGAAGAGACCATAAATAAAAGCCTTCAAGCTTTGCTTAACCAGCCTCATATAACTGTATGTTAACATGAATGCTCAACGCTCAATTCAGGTCTACTCAGAACAGAAGCAAAAGAGGAAGGAACTGACGTACACCCAATGGCAAACAGCTTTCCCAGAAATGTCCCTCCAGACCCTTTGACATGTGATACGCACTCAACCATAGCTGCAAACTACTCTGTTTTACAGGCATTTTCTCTAGCGTACATCCAATACAGAGTGATCCTTGCGTGCCGCCCTGACCATGCCAGACTGTGAGGTTTTACATAGTTAAACTCTGCACTACATTGTCACTGAGCCAGGATTGAAATCTCAGGGGGTACTTGTGGAACAGTCCTCTGAACCAAGTGGATTGTTTGGTTTTTTGTCTTCAGGGGGAGCGCTCATCTCTGAAGCTGTAATGAAGACTGATGTAAACCCACAACTCTGCCCTGTCACCTTGCGGAAGAGTTTAAGAGCGAGAGCTTTGAGGCGAAGAGCCCAGTCTTTGATAGACTACAAGTCTTACACAGCCACTAAGCGGCTGGTGTCCTGGGTCCTAGAGCAGTCCTGCAGCATGAGCCCTGACATACGCGAATTGGTGGAAAATATCAAGTCTGTTTCAAAATCAGTTGAGAAACATATGGCAGAAGCTATCACCGGTGCCACCTTCCTTGAGCAGGTAGTCTTATGACTCGTATTTATCAGGGGATGTGGAAACCCAAGCTGGCCTTGGTTTGGGAGTATAGGTTTATATTTGCCGCTCTGCTCTGTGTATCAAAGTTTCTGGACCCAATTAGCTTCCTTCAGTACTTTTTTTTTTATCTGGAGAACGTGTGAGATGCTGTGCAGCTGTGATGTCTCTTGCTTTATCAACCACGCAGCCAGGAAGGTTTTCAGAAGACGGAATACTTGTGTATTTAAAAGCTGAAGGGCATGGTCTTCTGTGGTAGAATCATGAACTGTAAATAACATGACAGTGTTTTATACTGAGCATGGCAGGGAAGAGGGAAGAGATGTTATAAAGCATTTACTGTTATAAAGCGGAAGGAATGCAGGCTAACAAGAAAATTCTTATATAAACCCACTCGAAGCAACTTTTTCTAATTGGCTCCAAGTATAATAATAAGATCTAGTACTAGAGGAAAAAAAAAGCAGAAAGCAGAAAATATGTGCTTACATTAATGGAATGAATATTCAGAAGTTTCAGACATTACAGACTTCATCAAACAAATGTTTTGGTAGCTTACAGATCAGTTGGATAGATGAATTGATTCATGCACGGTACAAGTGATTTGCTGCGACTACTGGTTTTGGTTTGAGTTCTCACGCAAAACACATCCAAGATTTTAATTAGGCTCTGCAGATAAAGTGAGATTTCCCACTGCAGCCTACAGGCAACAGAAGCCTCAACAAATTTGACAGAAACAGCTGAAAAAAAAAAAATTCCTTATGAGAATTTAATTTATCATACTGCCCTGAAGCTTATTACAGTCTAGTGGCTTCTGCAGGAAGCAACATTTAGATTCCTATTAAGCAATACCTGACATGCCATGGTTTAGGATGAGCCAATTCTTATGCAGCTTAAAGAAAACCCACAGCACTCACTCCTTTTCCCAATTCGAATTGCCTTTCCCATGCCTCCTTGACAAATAGCAGTTTTAGTCTCAGAACTACAACTTGCTCCTTCTAGTTGGGTGAGGAATTATTTTAATGGAGTAACAGCCTGAAAACAAATCTGATTTACCTTTTTCTTTTTTTTTTCTTTCCCTTTTAAAGGTGTTGACACCTGCCCAGCAAGCCATGTCATCAAGTGCCCATGAGTTACCTTTCAGGTGGCATCCCAGATTGCTGCACCTGGAGAGCTGTGGTGACCTGAGTACTTTCACCACAGGTGAAGATCAGCTAGTGGAGTGGAGGGTCCAGAGAGTGCAGCGTGAACGGCCCCACAGTGTTATTGGCGTTGTCAGGGGAACTGTACTTTGAGCTGGTTTCTGTCCGTCTTTGAGCTGGTTTCTGTTTATTCCTCAGTAGAGCACTTCTGTCTGACATACATGCTGCACAGGAAAATCATCTCTGACCTGCGGGTGGAAGAGTGTGTCGATAATCTTTTTCTTTTTTTTATACCCGCACGCTCAGACTCCTGAGGGGAAGCTCGTTCCACAAGCCTATGAAGCAGACTGCAAGCTGCCCTGCTCTGTTTGTGATGCAGCGCTGTCCTGTTGTGTCTCTCTGGTCTGTCACCACATAGGCCGGATTTGTTTTTTTTACTCAGCTTACGGGAGATGGCAGAACGGCTCTATGCCTGGGTTTACCAGGGTGAGGCAGGGACAGTTAACAACGCATGTGTGCACTTTGTATCTCATTGGAGAACAGGGCCAGCGTCCGCCTGTGTTCATCTGGTGTGTGTTACTGTATCTCCACTGATATTAATTTTTGTTCCTTTAATTTTTTTGCTGGCATATAGCAATTTACTTCCTAGGAGAGGTGCTTGTTATGTACCAGCTGACAGCTCGTACGCAGCCATCTCAAATCCTCTGCAGACATGCAGGTGACTACCTAACATTGTTTGTGGCTAGGATGGCTAAGTATTCCTGCTGCCATTTTAATGATAAAGCTTCATTTAAAAATTTATTAGACGGCTTTCCCACTGAAAACCATAAAGCTTTAAAGTGAGTTTTAATTAAGCTTGTTCAGAAGTTGAAACTGTGCAGTATATTTTGACTCACGAAAGATAACTTAAATAAAATGAAATACTTTACTTACCTGTACACTAGAATTGGTGCTTTATTTTTCCTGTGTAGTAGAAGAAATACATTAGGGGTATTGAGTTTTCTGCAGCACTGTCATATTGGTACATTTTGCTATCAGAAGAACGAGCACAGCAAGTAAAAATTGAGGGGGTTTTGTCTTGGAGAAGGAGGAAAACACCACAGGAACACACTGCTTCATTATGCTAGCTTTTACCTCAGTTCTGTTACATATTTTGCCATTCCACCACACTTAAAACTCCAGCTCAACTTGCTGGAGTTGCATGATCTTAAGTGGGAGTTCTTTCAGATCTTCAGCATTAGCTTCCTTTTCCCAGTTGTTCATTGCCCTCACAAAAATAGATTGTGGAAGGGGAAAATCACGCGCATCCCAGCAGTGGAAACTGTACCCACAGTAGCTCTTGACAGCTCTCACCTTGCAGTCACACTCTGTGTATAAACTCCCAGCAACGCTACGGGGAGAAAAGTCTGCAAAGGTTCCCCAGGTTACAAGTCCGGATGCAACATAAGCTTGTGCTTCGGAAGACTTGATCACAATTCAGTTAATTGCTCATTATCCCAGTGGAACGGGACTAACCTAAGCTGAAGTTATCAGATGTTGGACAATGCTTCAAAAGGCAGGTACATGTTTCAGGTAACAGGAGAGAGAAAATCTGATTTCAGTAAATTATCTGCTTTCCACAGTTCTTAATTTCTAATTGACCAGGTAATTACTCCAGGACAAAAGCCTATATGTTCTCCGTGTACCTCACGTAACACACCGGCAAATTTTGTAGCTGAATCAGTGCATAAAAAAATACCGGAATTCCCGTATTTCTTGGAGCCGGGCCTGAACACGGAGCAGGCCAGTTTCCGCAGCCAGGCTGTGCTCTGTTCTGCACCAGCGACTTGACAGCCTGACTGGGTACGGACTGGACTGGAACTGCCAGGATTATATACCACCCAGGATAGTTTTGTCCACTAGCCCCCAGCCCATATATCCAAACAACGTAGTAAGTTTTAATTTCATTATCCTCAGCCACCCCGAGACACAGTAGCATAGCCAGTTTCTTTTTCTTCCCCATAATTTGAATCCCAGCCAGACAAAACGTAAAGGACACTTACTACACTTAATGCTACTTCAACGAGTGTAAAACGTGCAAAGATTTCAAGAGCTACAAGGTGTCTAGCAGCTGAGTCAAATGAGCACAGTTCCAGTGAGAGTGCAGCCCTCAGCAACAGAAGAATAATTTTCATGTCCTAAAGTGTTTTTTAATCCCTCAAGGGAAAGTTCATGCAAATCTCTTTCATCAGACCCAGTCTCCCACCAGTGGCTTTTTTTTTTTTTTAAATAAAAAGCAACATACCAGCTTTATAAGCTATCATACATTCAAAAGACAAACTTCTCGTGCCCCTTCCATCTGCAAAATGCAGCCTCGTTTCTCATCCAGGCAGCCTTCAGAACTAATGAAAAAGTCTCCCTTCATCAACAGCACTCTCAAATCGCCATGCCTTCGCCGCTCCTCCTGCAACTCTCACCCGATGGAAAAGCCACCAGTTACAGCAACGGGAGTTTACTAGTGAGCGAGACGCTGCCCTCTTAGTCCCAGACCACCTCATTCCAAAACGCGCGGGCACAAAACTCATTGCAGCCTGACATACTGTCTCCCTCCCCACTGCTGCCAGGGTACATTATCTCCTGAACTTCCATGGCCTCGCCTGAAGATGCCCTTCTGGAGAAGGCGCGGTACACACAACTCGTCACTCAGCCGGGAAATTCACCGAAGCCAGGGAAGATGCTCCGTGGGACAGAAGAGGGAGGAAGGGCAGAGAACATGCAGACTGCGCCAGGGTAAAGACGGTGGGAAGAAGCATCAGTGGGGAAGGGATAAGTGGATGCTTATCAGAAGGCTAAGCACAAAAGATGGACTTAAAGTGGAAAATTGTACCTGGTTTCAGTTTACTCCTCTGAAAGTCATTCTTATGTCTTTCCCCCATACACACATGCACACTGTTAGCCTAGCTTGGATTCAGGCAGACATTTTTCTGCTATCTTAATTTGATCATTGGTCAAATCATCCAGTGGGGAAAAATTCTGCACAAAATTGCTGCTGCAAAAGTACGAGAATTAGCGTAAATTACAGATAAATTGCCTGGCTGAGCTGGAATATAAACACTTAAAATAGACACTAGGTTTCAAGGGAGGGGAGACTTCCAGGAGAGCAGTCATGCCAGGTGGTCAGTGGCAGAGAGAACGAAGGTATCCAACAACATTTGTACAGGAGAAGGAAAAAAAACCAAGTCCCTTCCAGAGTGTTTTACAGAAACAGTAGTTAGGATTGACATTTACAGCAACAACCTCTTTAAGAATGAACTACAGCCCTCTTCCCGTACGTGCTGCAGTTAGTTACTTTGCACTAGGTCTGAGAAGCATCTCTCTTAAATTAGGATGCTGTTAAAATTCTTTGGTTTCCTAAGAATTGCTGCTGCCCGCCCCCAAAAAAAGTCAGCATGTAGATTCATGGATAACGTCCTTATACATAATTCTGTTTGCTAAATGTATACATACACCTAATTTCTGTACACCAAGCTCATCAATATCTAACAGTTTCTCTAATGAGCTATGACTATCATATACACCTTATGACCTACAGCCACTCTTCATTGTGGAGGCCAATGAAATCCCTGGTCGGTGGTTGTCACCTTGCTGAAAAGCCAGAAAGAAAATCTACCAGGATGCACATTCACAATCTGGGTAATTTTATGCTTTTTATACCTTATTTGAAGGTACAAAAAAAAAACGTTTTCTTAGCTCTGAAGTTTGGTAACCTGTGCAGTTATGGGGTATGATTATACGCCACTCTTGTGGAGGCAGCTGCCAAAGCCAGTATCGAAGAACCTTGCAAATTATCAGTACTATGGTTTAAATTAAAAGCTCCAGTCATAAAACGCAGACCTTCAGATACAAAGCAGGCTTTCAGTAAAAACTGGTGTCTAGGGCTCTAACACTATCCTTTATAAAAAGAAGGTTGTTAATTTGCAAACTGTAATTAAAATACAAACTATCTGAAAGAAGTTTCTTTTTTGGCTCAGCGAATTTCTCGCTTAATGGCAGGACATTATTCTTGCCTTACTGACAGAATCAAAACCCAAACTCCAAAGCATATGCGTTTTGCACCAGGGGGTGCTAGTTTGTTATTATCCCAGTAAGAAAGGCACTCGGGACTCTGTAAAGTCTCATTTAAAATGCTATTTATTAGAGCTAATGCTATAGAAGATAGTATAGATAATTTTATATCCCTTCAGATGCTGATCTCAAGTTGTGTAGCACCAAACAGGTCTGCCATCAGGGTGCCACATGTTGCGCAGACCCCATCCATGCAAGGGTTACCCCATTTTGGTCATTTGAACTATTACAAGATTTTCTTAGAATAAAACAACTCCATTCACCACTTCTCCTGTCAAACACAAAGGATGTTCTCACGAGAACTTCTTGCTGCACTTCTAGGCAAGGGCAAGGACACACAAGCGGTGTCACCACCACTACCCAGCGGGGGCTGCCTGCAGAGCCCCCCTCTTGCATTCGACCAGCTAAATTTATGCTGTGGCCGAGCAACACCCCTGAAGGCCACGCTGTACGAGCGGCACAGAGCAGGACAGCACGCGCCTGGGCCTGCTGGAGTTCACCAACATGCAGATCACCCACTCCTCCACGTACGGCGCTCTTCAGGTCAGGTGCCGCACTGAACACTCATTAAAATCACAATCCCAGTCCCGTTCTCAGGCACCGTCCGTCCCTATGGGTTATCAGCAGCACCTCTCCAGCCTGCAAGGCACCCCAGGGTGCTGGAACTGGCGTCCACTCGTCCTTCCTGTGTGCATACAAACCACTAAAACACTGGAGGCGAGGGCAAAAAAAATGTCCCCCATAAAGACAGCAAATCTGTGACATTTATACCTGTACTGCTAAAGGAAAAGCCAAGCTTAGGTTTGTCCACTGAAATGCGAAAAAGCTTGTAATACAGAAATCAGAACATAAAGCTTTAAGGAGAACAGTAATAAACAGGAGGATGGAGGGTGGCACGCAGGGAAACAGAAAGCAACCTCTGCCTGTCTGCTGCATCATTTACCAAAGACTTCACGATTTCTCCAATCTATCATTTAAGCCAATAAGGTGAAAAGTTAAGAAATACTTCATTCTCCCATGTTGGCAATATTTGTATTTCAGGTTACGGATAGCCACCCTGTGGCTGAAGGCTCACGTTTAGTTTTCTTCCGAATCAGCCATGGGGTATGTTTTAATTTCTGTAGTTTCAAAGTACTCACAACAACCCACGAAGCACAGAAAAACCGGTGAAGCCTCACCTGAAGAAACGCTCCTTTGTTGGCTTTTGCTGGTTGACTTTCAAATACCATCCTGTTTTTCAAAACCAATCTCTCCTTATACAAATATTTTCTAACCATAGCACAGGCAGTTCCAGGATTTATTCTAAAGACAGACATATTACAATTCTACTTTTTATTTATTTAAATGATAGTAGGTCTTTAAGAATAAACTGTGCTGATGACCTTTGAAGAAAAACAGTGGTTTCAGAAATTGCAGTAAGTGTAAAGAATTTTTAGCAAGGCCTCATATAAAAGAAAAGCATATTTAAAGTTACTCTGACAATGAAATAATAATTCTGACACTCATTTCTCTTGAAATAACGTATTTTTGGAAGGTGCAAACATAGTGACATTTCACATGGTAGAAACTGGCATGCAACCTTAGATGAGGAATCAGCTTAGTTTAGGAGCGCTCGTGTCATTTATTACCTGAAAATAATGCTGTTTTAAAAATAAAGTTAATAGTGTTGGTTCACATCTGCAGAAACACATATAATATTACTCCAGACTAAGTGGCAAAAGAGAAATTCAGACACCTTCCAAGTATTTACACGTTCAGCATTGGCAAGCCAACCCTTAGATCAGTATGAGCAAACTCTCAGCCTTGTCTGAGGTATTTTTGTTTCGTATTTTATTGTTGCAAATCTTACAGACATTAGCGCTCTGTTAAATAAAGGAATGTAGCACAGTAAATACATCACAACAAAACACCTGGCCGTAAACCCCCCACCCAAATCAAAAAGCCCACTCCTCTCCCCCTGCCCTCCCCCCCAAATCAAACTACTGCAGCTTCATTACAGAGGTCAGAGACCTGTGGCAAAAAAACACCAGAGGAATTACATTCAATAGATGTGCAGTATCAACATTCCAGGCTCACATATATTTATATATATATTTATATTTATATATAGAGATCATTAAATGTTTACAAAGAACAATATTGTTACAAATACAATACTATACTTTTCCCAACGCTTTACAATAATTTCTATTCACCCTCTTTACAGAACAATAGTACAACTTCATAGTCTAGGTACTGAGCTAAATATGTACAAGAGATCTCAACCACACTGCTGTCTTTAGAAACACATTTAATTTAGAAAACAAGGAAAGCAAGCAAACCTGTATATATCCCCACTGAGTTTCAAATTCAAACAAGAGTCAAAACAAATGTGTGAAACTTGCCAATAAAAAAAAAAATATAAGGGATGTTTCATCCTTAATGTAAACACTGAAGAGTTAATTAGACTGTATGAAGCAGCAAGGATGAAAAAGAATTCAGGTCTGTCACCGAAGAAGGAATGTAAACCAGCAGTTTGTTCCTTTGAATCTGTTAAAAATTCACATATGTAACCTAATGCTGCAACAGTCTAGAGAATGGCCAGCTTTCCCTTTCGAGCTCCTCTTCCTTGAAACTCTTTCCCTTTACAAAGAAAAATGGGAGTGTTTACAAGACTGTTACCAGAAGTGTGTGCACACTATGGATCTCCCAGTTTAGAAATCTTATGCACACTCTGTAATTGGAAAACCCGAGATTTTTTGCTAGACTGATCCTGCAAGCATTCACTTGCTTAATGTTAAGCACCTATTTACTATGAACTGTTCAAGCACGCAAGTGCCAGTAACTTCACAGAATCTTGGCTGCAAGACTTTCAAAGAAACAGTTGTTTCATCTCTAAATACCTTTGCATGTTCAGGTCTTCACCATTTCCCAGTGAAGGGAGTTAAAGACCCCACAACATGAGCTGGACAGAACCACAGAAACAAGTGAAGCTGAGGGTGTAAACACAGCAGGAACCAGAAGCATGATAACTGTGTCTTCAAGAGTTCATTAAGTTTTCTCAGGCAACTTACGGAAAGGCTGCACTGTATATAATCTTCTAAATTGTACATGGTTATATATCATATTTACATATTTTACTATATATATGGAAAGTTCTGGAAAAAAGTTCAAATGGTCATAAACCAGATGTCTACAGTTAAACAATATACTCACAATTCATTCACTATCTAGTTGCATCAGTCAGGTAGCAGAGGTAAGTACTGACCTGGAATACTAACACCGCTCTCTTGTGCAATCTGCTATTCAGGAGATTGGGATTAAATTATATAACAACAAGAACTGCCGTAAAATCAAGTCATCATACAATAAGCTCAACACTAAAACATATTCACTTACTACAATAGTTTATGCATGACTTCATTACCTCCCTTAAATATTTACTGCCTACTGAAATACAAAGTTTATTCTCTACCTCTGATCAGCCCACGGACATCCATGATTTCTGAAAGCCAAAAATGGACCTCTGGCAAGAGTGCTCAATGGCTCTCAGCAGTGCTTGCACCCAGCGTGTGTACGCGTGTACACACACACACACACATCCACTTCCATGGACCTCCCTAGTAATGTCTAGGTATCGTTACTGGACCGCAAGCAATGCTTAAATTGCATGGTCCAATGGTTAAACTGCCCCACAACAATTGAGAAACAAGTGACTGTGACCAACAGCATACTTGCAAAGCAGAAGTGGTGTGTGGCAGTGCATGGCCTGCTCTTGTTTTCATCTCACTGAGCCTTTCTATCATAGTGAAACACAGCAGAAACTGTTTTTTGAAAAGAAATCAATATATTAGCCTAGATCAAATGCACGGTTCAATTTCAGCATAAACACCAGTACAAAGTCCTCGTAAAAAATAACTACAGAGAATGGAGAATTTTCCTCTCACTAGGAAGAAAAGCCACTGCTTTTTTTTTCCCTCTTAATAAAATAAATTTAAAAAAAAAAAAAAAAAATCAACCCAACCCCTGTATCCCCATTTGTCTCTAGCATGCAAATTAGAGGCCAATCAAATCCTAGATTTCATACATCCCTACAGTTTATCATCTTCATACAAGTGCATATAGTACACAAATATCTCCTTTAAGTGCCATACATATGGAAAAAAATCACAAGTTAAATTATATAACAAAATAAATAAGTTTATTCCCACCTCATCCCTTCCACTGTTATCTATACCATGAACTAAAGAGGAAGTCAATAAAGTTAGACAGATCTTTGGACAAAAATATATGTTAAAACTGGCTCAGACAACAAAATTACTTAGAATAGTCTGCAGATCTCTTATATTCAAACTTCATAAATAGCAAGCACAATCTTAAAAATGTCTATATACACCGGCACACATGGCTGTGCGCACTAAATTCAGAATTAAGAGCCTAGAAAAAGTGAAGCTATTCAGGAAAGCCCCTCACTATTTCTCTTGTAGATATTTAAAGATCCCCACCCTCCTTTAACCTCTAAAATAGGCAAGGGACTATAAAAGACACGTTGCATTTAAAAACAAAGCAGAAGAAAACAAAGAGTTAGAAAACTGGGGGCAGAGCAGGGGAGGCAGCTGTAAAAAATGCCTCCCAAATTGCTTAGTGAAAGTAATGCAGGTGTAACATGTTTCAGCAACTCACAGAGTACCTTTTGGGGTTCTACTATCATGAAGAACTGATGACGGGGGGGAATTAAAAGGTGTGTATTTGGGCAGTCCATTTTGCAACAGCAGCATTTACTGAGCCTTCAATAAGCAGGTAATTCTTCCTAAGGGTAAAACTATCCTTTTTGGTATTCTACTTTCCCTACAGACATAAAGGTTTAAAGAGCTCAGTATCTGTGGGAAAATAGGGCAAGAAAGGCAAAGTCACATGTAAGGATATCCAAGAGAACACTCTGCACCCTATACTTTTATCTGGTTGGTAAAGACATCTTTCATTCAGCAACATTTAATTTACTCAAATTTACTATAATTTGTCAAATTATAGCCACAAAAATAAAACTGATTATGTAGTATGAAGCAGAGTTAATCTTCTTTGTGAATCCTGCTGTGAACAATGCTGCTGCTGTTCTGTTTTGCATGTGGAACTGCATGAAGTTTCACTTGTAAAAAGATGCAACCAAAATAGTCCCACAGATACATTTTGCCCCTTCCCAACATACAGGAAAATGGTGTGGAGAACAGGAAAAAGGGAGAGAGAAGAGAGACGGTGTGTTTATGTTTGTGAAGGGGTGGGGGGAAGAAATGTCTCTGCAGACACAGAAATGCAGCACTAGAGAGACAAGCACTAACGAGGAAAAACATCCTCCATGCACATCGTGACAGTGAAGTGTCGTCTTTAGATGTAAACTGGTTGCTCTTGCGCAGTCAACAGTCTGTACATGGCAGCTGGCATAGTCTTCATATGAATCTAGAGGAAATACGACAAGTTAATCAATGTTCCTAACATGCATACCACAATACAGCACTGGTGACAAAACAGAAGGGAAAGGTAAAACCTGAGAGTTTTCATACCCTTATTAAAGTATTGCAGGTGGTGCTATTATGAAGCAGTATGTTTAGTATCAATGAACCATCTAAAGTTGTGGACACTTCATATTTTCAGATTAGGGTTCTTCTAAAACATAGAAGAACTACGGGTAAATAATAAAAGAAATGGTGTACTGGCTTGCTCTCAATTCCATTTTTTAGATTTGAATAGCAACAGGCTAGTAGAGGTAGAATCACAGAATTATTGAACAGTTTGAGTTGGAAGGGACCTTTGAAGATCACCTAGTTAAACCCCTCTCCTGCGAGTAGGACATCTTTCACTAGATCAGGTTGCTCAAGGCCTCACCGAACCTGACTTTGAACACTTCCAGAGATGGGACGTCCTCAACTTCCCTGGGCAACCTGTTCCAGTGTCTCACACCCTCATTGTAAAAATTTTCTCACTTATGCCCAATCTAAATTTACCGTCCTTCAGTTTAAAATGGTTGACCCTTCTCCTGTCACTACATGCCCTAGTAAAAAGTCTCTCTCCATCTTTCTTAGAAGCCCCCTTTAGATGTTGAAAGGCTGCAATAAGGTCTCCCTGGAGCCTTCTCTTCTCCAGGCTGAACAACACCAACTCTCTCAGCCGGTCTCCATAGGAGAGGTGCTCCAGACCTCTGATCATCTTTGTAGCCCTCCTCTGGACCCGCTCCAACAGTTCCATGTCTTTCCTGTGCTGGGGACCTCAGAGCTGGACACAGTACTCCAGGTGGGGTCTCACTAGTGCAGAGTAGAGGGGCAGAATCACTTCCCTCGACTTGCTACCACACTTCTTTTGATGCAGCCCCGGTGCAATTGGCTTTCTGTGCTATGAGTGCACATTGACAGTTCCTGTCCATCTTTTCATCCACCAGTACCCCCAGGTCCTTTTCCACAGGGCTGCTCTCAATCCATTCATCCCTCAGTCTGTACTAATGTTGGAGATTGCCCAGACCCAGCTGCAGGACCTTGCACTTGGCCCTGTTGAACTTCATGAGGGTCACATGGGGTCTTCTTTCAAGCCCATCAAGGTCCCTCTAATGGCATCCCTTTTCTTAAGCTTATCAACTGCATCCTCAAACTTGCTGAAGGTGCACACAATCTCACTATCTATGTCATTGATGAAGACATTAAAATGTATTGGCCCATGTATGGTCCCTTGAGGGACACCACTTGTTACTGTTTTCATTTGTTACTGGTAACAGCGATGAACTGCATCATATTGTCTAGACACATTGCCTGCTCTTACCTCACCAACAGCATTTGACAGAATGTGAACAATTTTCTCATGGGGTGTTGCGACAACACTCTGTCCATTGATTTCAATGATCCGATGGCCGACACGCACACCTCCTCGCTCTGCTATGCCTCCTCTCATAAGGCTACAGATCTGGAAGGGAAAGGACAAATTTATCAGGGCCTGGATAAGGAACAGAAGCTTTAGATTACTCATTTTTGCCTATAAACTGTAAATCAGCATTTAAACACAGAGGCTTGCAAAAAATTCTAAAACGTAATCTACCACTGATTCAAAGTAATATTTGTTAGTGACAAATAACTACCGGATTTTCTCTTCCAAGAGCAGAACAAACTGTCAGAAAAGGCTATTTGTGTTGTACGTCACATGTGCTGTGGGCTTCGGAAATTTAAGGGTGAATGAAGGACCACAGTTTAATAATGTTCAGGACGCAGATGTCTTACAACAAAACAGGCCGAGGTCAGTCGTGTTCTTTTGAGATCATGCAATGGCTTGGTTAGAGACATGAATGATGCAGATTGAAAACAGCCTCTGCTATACATTTTTGTTTTTCTAACCTAAAGCAGCTTTTCTGTTCCTCTGGCTGACTCTAAGTTGTGAAGTAAGTAGAGTCAAAAAAAAAAAAAAAAAAAAAAAAAAAAAAGCTTTGATTAACTCAGATTTTATATCTTAGACTTAACACATGTGCAAAGTCCTGCTTGCTGAAAGGGAGAAAATGTCAGCTTCCCTCTTCCCACAGTGAAACTTATCCACAAATGGATAAGAAGTTTCATGTCTATTAAAGCTTAACCAGTGAGTGTGGAAGCTACTTACGATCCCATTCTGCACACTGAAGCCCAACTGATATCTGAGGTCTGGTCTCCTGATCAAGACTGTTGTTACTGGAGGACACCTAACTATGTTCAGTTTAACTCGGGCCTGGTTTTTCAAACCCTGCGGAAAGAAACCACCGTGAAAAATCCTGGCAAAGACAGACTGAACCATTTAACATAAGCATTGTGGGGGGAAAAAAACCTGTTAAAATTTTGACATGGGAACAGTCCTGAATAAACAGCTCTTTGTATGCATTGTAACAGAATCTCATCACTGAGTGCCACAAACAAGCATCAGAATATTTAGTGAAATGAGCAATAAAATATCAAATTTTTCTTGCCAAGAAACTGACACAGTTGTTTTAAGAATACCAGCCTCCTGTTGGCAATTTCTTCACTTGGTAACACAAATCATGTATAAAAAGAATAGTAAACAGGTCTACACAGCTCACCAAAAAAGCCAATGACTGTGGATGGGAAATAAAATTTTAAGTAAGTAGGTAAGACAGTTACAAGTAAGTGGCTTCCCTAATAGGATATATTAAATTCTGTCAAGCAAATGGCAGGTCCTGCTCATATCATGCTTGTATAAGCAGTGCTCCTAATTTCTGTTCCTCCTACTTTCTAAATTAGTTATATCACATTTATCATGAACTCCTTGCCACCAGAAGAAAATTGAAGGAGGACAATTTATTTTTACTGTCAGGGTGGTAAAACACTGGAACAGATTACCCAGTGAGGTTGTAGATAATCCAGCCTTGGAGTTACTTAAACTCCAGTGCTCACAGCGCTAAGCAATCTACTCTATTTGAACCAAAGTGTTGGTCTAGACCAGCTTCAGCGGTGACTGCCAGCCTCAGAGACTCTGTGATTGTATGTCTTCATGAAAATTCAAATGTAAAACCGCAGATAACTGCAATTTGACCCCTTGTACAACTTCAAGTATTCAGAGCTCTTGGAGATTGTTAAAATATTTTTCTGAAATGCTTCATTCACACAAAGCATTAGCCATAAATAAACACATAAATAAATTCTACATCAAGAAAGAAATGCTCTATAAAGAATACAGCAACTTCCATCTTACCTCATACAACACCTACCAATTCCAGTATCTACTTCTGAATTCCTTTTCTATGTAAAATTGAAATCTGGATCCTACTACAACTAACAGGTGTCTGACAATGACTTCAAAAAATTAATTCTGAAAAATAACTCCTACTGTAGCTAAGGTAATACGCTGAAGTCTCTACATCCAGTTTACTGCTGCTGATTCTGTTGAGCTAAACTCCAGATTCAGCAGTGACTTGAATAACTAGGCTGGCATCCTGCCAAGGTGAATTGCCTTAGAGTCTGTTTTCTTGTCAGTGCCTTAAAAACCGGATGCAATCATCACATGGGAAACAGCTGCCCTCACTTACACACAGTGCTGAGCTCAGCTTGGCTCATTATTAAGAGTGGGTCCAGGAGAATGGGTGTGTGAACACAAAATGATAAGGCACATGGCTGTGGGAACTGCCTCTACCCCACTCTCAGCAGAAAGATGCTACGAACACCATCTCTTCCATGACTATGGACCCCACCACTCCGGTGAGGAGTTAGCAGCATACCACAAGTGCTCAAGGGCCATTCATCTTCTATATGCAGGTCTTCACAACAACACACATAGTAGAAGACAGGGACCAAACAATCATGGGTATGATGTTTACTCAAAAGTCTGAGGCTTCTGCCTCAGCCTTCTAAATCCAGGAGGGTAGGATTCATGCAGAGTACCAGAAATGCTAATTTCTATGAGGAATTCAGGTGTCTAACTTCAGTCATCTGAGTTCACTCAGGTTACATGCCCTCAACACAGCTGATATCATTCCACTCTTACTTCCATGACAAGTGTGCAAGTTATTTATATGTATTCCTTGAAAAAAAAAGTACTGTGGTCCCCAACAAATAATTTTCTAATTTTACAGGAAGTGCATGTATTTCAAAAGTGGCTGATTTCCAGTATTATGCAGACTGGTAATATATGCTGATCAGAAACAAAACAATTGCATCATTTGATCAACTATTTGCTTATCTAGTTCCTGAGTTAAATATGGAAAGCTTCTTCTGAGCTCTGTCAGTTTGCAGTTGGTTTATGGTCAATTAGTAGCAGAGATTACATCTATAATACTGAAATTATGTTATTCCAAGTGCTTTCAAGATAGTCTTCTTATCTACATAATATTCTCATTTTTTCATAGGAGCCCTTACAGCATGCTAAAGGAATCTGAAATCCTGAGATATTTCTGCCACATTTAAATGTGTGCTTAGATTACTCAGTGGTATATGTACTTGTTACCAGAAGTGCTGTATGAACAGCCCCAGATGTATGGTTATGAAGATCTGCAAACATACAGACTATCTTCTCTTTAGAAAGAGAAAATAAATGACTGGCAGTTCCTATGGCAACAGCAGTAAGTATCAGTGAGGAAAAGAAAGGACTACAGAAGCTCAAAACATCTTTCTTTTGGGAAAGTACAGATGAGCACAACACAACTCCACCTGAAAAGGCTCAGAATCAGAGAAGCATAACTTATCGCAGTTTAGAAATAAAACTGATGTGGGATAGGAAACAAGCACGGCTACATGAAAAGCCTAGATTTGCAGGGAGTTATGTTCCACTGAAGCTGGCACAAAGGTATGTAATATGATTCTTTTTTCCTTCCTTCACAAATGTAAGACTCTTTTTGCCATGTTTTTAGCATGCTACGCTTCCAGGCTATCACTTCTAGTCATTGAATCTAAAATGGCTGGTTCAGTGACCTACGCATCTATTACTCATAAGAACTCAGCATTAACATTTTTGAAAACCAGAACAGGAATTCTTTACAGCAAACATCTTTCTTCAAGTATTATGAAACTAATCCATGGACAAAAAATGAAAGTTTACTTTGTCAATATTTTTTTACTTTGTAAATGCAAACTTTTCTTTGGGATTTAAAAAAGCACAAAACGCAAAAAAACATATTACATAATACAACTTATTACCAGAAAGTTGCCTAAATAAATAAGTTTAACAGTCATATTCCTAGAAATCAGAGAAGAATTTCTGTATAGTACACTACCAGGATTACATTATGTGTTACCGTGTTACGATCAGCAGGAGCTCTCTGGGGCTATTTCGATAAATAACAAAGTCCATATAGCTTCATCTCAAACATTCCCTAATGATGCATCTTTCCAGCTCTTGAAACTCTGATATTTAAATACCTAACACCCTTGTATGCTGCAGCTACCCCAGGCACTGTTCATTTCCAGTTGACCTGCACGCTTTTTGCAGACACATACTTTTCTGACAACTAGAAAAACGCTCCTCTAATTAAAATATCCCATTTAGCCAAGAGAAGAGAAGCATCACACTTTCAACTCAGGCAAAGTTTCTACAGAGGGTAAGTATGTCTTCAATTCAAAGTTTTAAAGTTTTAAAAATAATCATAAAAAAAATACCAAAAAAGCATCAGCTCTATTTCAGACAGATACTAGGAGGCATTTAAACAGCTAATATGGCCTAGGACAGTATTAGGCACCTGTGCCTCCTTTTGTCACATAAAACTTTTGTTTTCAGATGCATATCTGGTAATATGTTCCTTCTTAACAAAACATTGTCTTGTGGAGTGAAGTTCTGCAGAGACCTCGTCTATACAAGTAAATTGCATAGCTCACTTCCTGGGAGTCAGAAAATTGGTGTATCATAATTCCCACTGTAGTTTAAAGATCATGAAATGAAAAGTGCTATACAAACACTTGGTAAGAATTTACTTTAGAGTTCTATACTTGCTTCTATTAAGTAATCATTATAAAATGTGTAACTTCCAGAAACACTCTCCATACCTTTATAATGCTCTGACATGTTGAGAGTGGTAAACCAACCAAACTGGTCCCGTTGATTGACATGATCTGATCCCCTATGTTCAGCTTTCCAGACTTCTCTGCTGGTCCTCCATGCATCATGTTGGCTATGATAACTGTAGGCAAAATAGATCCCCAGCCAGACTCCACAATCACTACACCTAGAATTTCTCCTTTTTGCTTTTCAATGTAAACCTGTATCAAAAGAAAAAAATGTTTCAAAAAAAAGCTTCTTCACACCTATGGAACTGACACCCCAATCCCAAACATTCATATAACCAACAAACACATACCCTTCCTTATTTGCTGTGTTTCTAATTCAATAGCAAAAGAAAACAGGGTACACATTTTACTACATTTCATTTGTATTGAAACATGAAATAATCAACACTACATAATATAGATTTTGCTGAGTGTGGAAACGCCCTCACAACTTATTTCTGCATATGAGCAGAAGAAACTGGAGTGGAAGAAACCCTGGTGCCACGGCTTCGGTGGACAAAGCTAAATAGGAAGAGATTGCAAGAGTTTACGAATGTGTATTGGAAAACCACTACCTGTGCGTTGCAGCGGTGCACTGGTTCATCTTTATTAACCAAGCTGCAAACCCCTTCAGCAAACACAATCCTTTAAAATCTGGAATCAGCCACTTTCACAGACACCCGTGCCTCTATAAATTTTATATTGTTTACTGTAACCCGTTAAATTGTATTACTTTGTTAGTCTGTTCTAAATTCATTTCATTAACATACAATGTCAAACATGGCTGAAAATTGTTTGGTAAAAAGAACACAAACAGATGGTAAATCATGTCACTGTTGATAAATTTTGGGTTCACTGTTTGCCTTTGAAACAGAACTGATGACAGGGTGTCCTACTTGGGAGGATATTCTACACTCGCTGAGGTCATTTATAGGAAGTATTAATGGTTTTCTGATTTCTGCCAGCATGGGCCTGCAACTGGTACAGAGCAACTTAATGCTTTTATGGAAAAAAATGAGACATACATCTTTGCAGTTTTCAGATTTGGAGAAGTGGATCAGGTCATCATTGTACATGTCCTGGGTATTGAGCAAGTCACTATATTCCTTCTGGCTGAGGTCTTCTGGGTTGATTCCATTTGCCCTCAGAAATTCCTGGTAGGCCACGCTAAATGCTTGACCTATGGACTGTGCAATCAGCTGTGCCTGTAGCAGTTTGCAGAAAAAAGAAAAAAGTGAAACATTCTGATGGTCTTGTCCACTAACACTTTCTCCGTTACAATCACACTGTAAAATGGATCGGACGATCAAGTCAAGTTGATGAACCTACAAGTCACATTACCACAATCCAGTTTTAAAAAATATTTGTGCATTAAAAATTAATGTAAAAGACCCCCAAAATGTCAATACCTGTGCCATGCATCCAGCTTGGTAAGCAATTATAAATGAGAAATATAAATAAAGCCATCCTTTCACAGGCAAGAACTGCCCATGTAAATGTAAAGGTATACCTTGCTGCAGTGACTGTAGCTTGTACCTACAATTCTTCCCACATGTGCAGCCTCCCAGACAGCCCTCCCTTCTAGCAGAGGCAATGCCATTCTCTGACAAGCCAGCACTGAAAATGAAAATGTCTACTAGAAAACACACATTTAAGAGGATATTTCCTCTTTTTCTTACCCTCCTTTAAAACCATGATGTCCATGTTGGCTGCTCCTACCTGAGTCTCAGATGAAACAGGAAAAGGGCAGGAACTAGTGACCAGATCCAGGCCTTGAAGTGACTGGAATTGGTCACACGTATCTCCTCCACTCCTTCAACTTCTCCCCCCTACACTTCTTGTTTCCCTCCTTCCAACTCCCATGACTCTGCCAGCTCCCTGCCCCTTTCCTTCTCATCCTGTCCTTCGTGTGCACCTTCTTGCACCTGTAGCTTCGTGTAGCCTTCTCTGCATCTAAAACCACCAAAAGTGCCACTCGCTAAACTGCATTGCTCCCACCATGAACTGTTCTACAGCTGCAGCAGTGTGAGAGAAAATGGGCACAAGGCAGATACAGGCAAAGCTCCGTGTCATGCGAAGTGGAGGATACAGCTGGAAACAGCAGACCAGCAGGATGCCTCCCTTTGACGTAGTGATCATGGTTAGTATGAGACAGGTAACAGACTGGAGAGGAAAGCAGCACAGCATGGTGCTGAGTACTGCTGTGCGTAACTGGAGCGATATGTGCAGTAAGCACTGTGTATCACACAGGAGCTGGCCACAACGTGCACTGAAACAGTCCCGTGGAGCACAATGCTGACTGCAGTGAAGGGAAGGACGACAAGAAAGGGCCCACAGCTGACAACACAGGCCTAGGGGAGTGCTCGTGAGGAATCAATACTGTGGAGGTGTATTTTTATACAGCCTATAAGCTGTATTTAAAGTCCAGTTTGGTCCCTAATAAAGGAAATGCTCCCAACCCTGAAACAAAAAGTTCATTGTATCCTAAAGCAACTCAAACTAGCACTATACCTACTGATAAGAATAGCATGGTTGCTGTGGCTGAAAAGGTCAATATATAGACTGGCAGTACTTTACCAATGCTCAGGTCAACCCAGTTTTGACAGCAAGAAGACAGCAAGAAAATGGGAAAACTACAACTCCATAGCTCAGTAACCTAGGTGAGGCGACACATGCAGACTTTACATTCATACACATGTATCTTCTCTCCAAGAAGAGATCAACTCCCATTTAGCCATCCAGCATTTGGACACATCATTAGGGTTCAGCTCATTTTAAGATCCAGCTCTAAATACAGTTGAAAATCTGGTGCTGTTCTCCTTAGATAAGGACTCTTCCAAGGAGAAACACATTCTGGCCAACACTTGCTTGAGGGCTTACAGCTTCTGTGTCAGTTACTGGGTAAATTCTTCTAAATACCCAGCTGTCCCAGAAGCATAAAAGGTGACAATGAGTTTTATACATGACTTTTATAATATAAACAGGCTGTATTACTCCACTGGATATACAGGATCTTTTAAGCTGCCATCTCCTGAACCTGCTAACAGGTGCTACAGTGATTCCATTCTACTTTCTTAGTCATTTGGGTATTTGCAAGCTACTTGTGAACTACAATGACTAAGGAGAGCTGATCGAGCTGCAATTTCTTTGCATATTTTCAAATCACTGAGCAACGATTTTATTGGATCTGCAGGCCTGTACTTTCCAAGCCAATATCTAGTGGCATAGGGAGGATCCCATCTGACACAAATATGGGCTGATCAAAACAAATCACAGAAAGTAATGTCAGTGATCCCCAAAAGGAAGCACAGATTCCAGATAGCCAAAGTATTAATAGCAGCCTGGGAAACAGATTCAGGAAATCTGGACTGCAGTCAGACCACACATGCTAAAGGAAAATAAGCCCCAGCCTCTAGAATGTAACAGTTCGATTTCTGCTTTTTCAACTGGCCAGTAAGAGAGCTAGCAGTGTCCAAATTTGTGACTAGAAATACAGGAACAGCAGCCTCTAAGCGGGCAGTGCATCAAGTAATATTAAGCGAAAATGAGGAAAGGCTGAAAGAGCTGGGACTCTTTAGCCCGGAGAAGAGAAGGCTGAGGGGAGACCTCATTAATGTTTACAAGTATCTAAAGGGTGGGTTGAAGGAGGATGGAGCCAGGCTCTTTTCAGTGGCTCCCAGTGACAGGACTAGGGGCAATGGGCACAAGTTAGAACATAGGAAGTTCCGTTCAAATACACGGTAAAACGTCTTTACGGTGAGGGTGACAGAGCACTGGAACAGGCTGCCCAGGGAGGTTGTGGAGTCCCCTTCTCTGGAGACTTTCAAGACCTGCCTGGATGCAGTCCTGAGTAATGTGCTCTAGGCAATCCTGCTTGAGCAGGGGAGCTGGACTAGATGATCTCTAGAGGTCCCTTCCAACTCTGAAGATTCCGTGATTCTGTGAAAATAACATTGGCTTCTCTTTTTATTTTCACACCAGTTTCACGAAAGGTTTTGCAAAACTGGCTTACATGTTATTTTGGGAAAAAAAAATCCACAATTTTTTACGATCTCTGTCAGAATTTTGGTAGAGGATTACTTCTGACAGTGCTCTTGTCCTTACTTTTTAACCTCAGCAGTGGGTTATATATGCACATTCATCTGCAACCAGATAATTTATCCACACATGGGTTTAGAATAGATTCATCATGACATAAAATCAGCTGCTTATTCAAGAAAACCTTCCCATCTCAAAGTCTTTGCTGATACACTGTACCTTTCTGTACACAAATACAGGGCTTAGAAATGAGATTTTTTTATTTTCCCAAATTATTAGGGCTAATTTGATTATGATCCTGGCAACTACATATCTAGCCACTTCAATCTGCTATGTTTGATTTTACTTTTCAGTTTCTGAGTTTTAAAAGTGCATAAAATCATCAAGTTATGCACATTGATTGTGAAGACAGGATACCAAGTCCTATATAAGGTAACTTAGTAACCTGTACCATAGACTAAAATTTACTCAGCTGCGTCTTAATTCAGCATATTTTGAGATTACTGTAATTACCCTCTTTCTTTGCTGGCTTTTTGATATATGTCAGCAACTACTCCCCAACCCAAGTTTCCTCCTCCTCAAGAAAGAGACAAAAATCACCTTTTTAGTATGTATCAGTGATCCCTGATGCAATACTTGGGATTAGAATTTCCCTAGGAAAAGAAGCATTTCTGATAGACTTTCACTCTAACATGCAGAGTCTGAGATGGTATTTGTAAGCTGTGGCAACTGGACCCTGCCACATTGTTACTGAAAGGCACAGAAGGAGCTCAAAAATGGGAAGCATTTCTATAAACATCGATTTCGTGAGTAAATTGCCAGGTCCAAACATACAAACAGAAGGCGAGTTCCTCTGCTTAGATGAAATACTTGGTTGCAGTTAACGAACAAGCAGGACCACTTGCTGTGGACTTCAAGCCTACCAATATATGCTTACATTTCCACCCCTAGAAAATTACAAGACCGAGTAATTCCTTACATCCTCAGACTCAAAGACATGGCAAATCATTTTGTACTGCCTCTTTCCGTCTTGGGAAGGGTGAGATGCTTCCACATTATCCTGGGAGTTGGACCGTGGCATTCGCCTACGAGCCATCAAAACAACTATATTTCCTATATCTGCAATGTAAGAAATGGTCCGCAGGGGATGATCCATCATGGTTTCCTGGGGAATACAAAAAACAACATGAGCAGCTGTTTCAACAGAGTTCTTATTGCACACCTAGTATTATGAAAACAAAAAAATGGCAGTATAAGACCTTTGTTAAGTGAAGCCTGTAATACCTGTCATGCATGAAGGGAGATGCCGACAGAAAGCAAGAGCTTCATGTTCCAAAAGTAAAGCAAAGACCAAGTTTTACAAATTAAAGTTGTGTTTTCTGTGGAAAAGCACATAAAGACCTCAATATCAGAACCTGAATAGGCTGGACACGTATGTGCAAAGGGCTATGAACTTCAAATTATCACAACCAAATGTTCTGGGCTACTCTGGGCACAGTCAATACCTGATCCACCGCAGCTCGTAAGCAATGAGCTAACTGCAATTAGCTTACCAGCAAATTCTAATCATTTCTGCAGTCAGACACACCAAAGTAATTGCATGTATGACACAGTTCTTGAGCATGGATCTCTTTACTAGGAAATTCTGGAGGGAAATACAAGAGCCAGCACTATTTGATGAACAAATTTTAGCAGGTGGGTCAAAGTCTATTTCAGCAGCCTACTACCACAGCACTGACAAAGGCATCTTTGTCTATACCTGTGTGTCTGCATTCAGTACTTTTATTCTCTGTGTAGAAATGAAGAGGTCCACTTCAGTCATGGGTTGCGATTCACCTTCTGGAGCCTGCAAATAAATGGATTAGAGTCAAACGAACACATTAGGTAACATACTTACTAATGATGTTAGCTCACGAACAGGGGTGCACTAAGACACAGTCACCAGAACAGCAATGCAAGATAGAGTACTAGACTGCAGAAACTAAAGATAAACACAAAGATGTGAAAACTATATATATATATATATATATATGTGTGAAAGTGAATTGGGTATTATTTGTAAAATTGTTAACCCCATAAAAGCTTCCCTGATATTTTTCCTGATTCAGTAAAATTATACCTGACTGCAACATAGAATATGTAAAGATTTCATGAAAATCAAAATGATTCTCCCATTTTCTCCACACTATGAATTCCACTTTAAAGGAGGTTTTTAACACAAGCCATAGAAAGGCCTAACAGTACCTCTTGCCTGAGGAATTTCTATATGGGCTAACAGTGGCTGCCAAGACCAATGGAAAAACCCGTACCATGGGTGGGTACAGTTTAAGCAATTCACAATGCAGTTCTGGTAAGAAGACCTTCACAGTCAGACAACATAGTATTCAAGCACTAACCCACTTTAGAAGTCATATCTTGTTAACAGAAAGCAAACACTTTGTAATTTTTTAAAAAATTAGATATGTTAAAAGATACTTAAAAACTCCATAAACAAAGCTTATTACTAAGATGAGTCAATCTCAGCATATTACTGTGTGTATATACATAATTTTTTTTCTTTTTTTGCATCCAGCAATTTGACACATCTGTGAATCAAACAAAGCAGTCTTATAGAAAGATAAATAAAAAAAAAGACTTCATTTTAACCTATCATTTTACAGAGTTAAAACCTTTGCCATGTCAGTCCTGTTTCTTCAGTAAGCACTTTGGGTACTGCCTGTAACCATTTGATAAATCCAATCTTCACTCTATTTCTAACATGGAATGGCTAATGATAAGCAACAAAAAATGGCCAATCCGGCAACTGATTTCTGAGAAATGTCAACTTGTATGGTGGCTCAGAAATAAATCTTAAAAGAAACTTGCTGGATGCAGAAAATAAAAGCACAAAATAAAAAAGAAAGGCAAAAAAAAACTCCCAGAAACAAAAGAACAGGCATAACATCAAGCTGATGGAGTTTGTACTGCACCTTCTTCCTGCTTTTGGCTAATTTCTGGGCCATCTGCTTAGCATGGAACAAACAGAGACAGGAGAATAGTTAGGAAAGAACTTACAAAGACTCCAAGACAAGCAGGAATCTGCATGCTAATGTCAGGGCTCACAGGCTATTAGCTGTTCTAAATTAGTCCCTGCTCAGATTAATTTCCTCCTTTTCTTTTTGGCTTAAAAAAAAGGTTTAAAATTTCATGTTTAGCACAATTACTTTAAAAAATTAAAAGAAACAGCACCAAAAGAGTCAGGAAGAATTACAAAAAGATTCCATTTTTTTTTCTTCAATTAAAATGTTACTCACAACAAACAAGGGTTTTTTTGTGTTTTTTTCCCTTTTTTTTTTTAAGGAAAAAAAAATCGGAGCTTCCCCTCATTTACAGCAGTGTAAACCATGAGGTTACTTCTTTTGAAGCAACACCTACGTAAAAGATGAGAGAAGAATCTTAACCATTATTATTCCAGCTTTTTTAGATCTAATGAATTCAGATTCAAGTTTTCTAATGCTCTCAAACAGTCTTCAAAAAATAAGCTTCCTAAAACTATGCAACTTTTCCCTGGAAAAGCAAAATGACAGAAGGTAACTTTCACCTCCACTTTCTCCTCCTTCTGTGCAAATACCTCATACCAATGTTAGCATTGCATATCTGGGCAACAGGTTTTCCTGTGACACCTGCACATAGATATGTCCATACTATCACGGTTTTTCAGGAAGGCAGTGGAGTATGTACTTCAGTTCCACAAACACATGAAAACAGGCCTCTTGTCACTAAGTGGATTAATAGATTTATGTCCAGAGATATACCAACCCATTGCAACAAACCGATTCCTTACATGCTACTACTGTGGCAAGAATAACAATACAAATAAGCATCATTCTCACAGCCTTGTAATAATTAATTCAAACCAAGGTGAACTGAACTTCAGATAGACCTGCTTACTGAAGAAGTGCAATACTCACCAGGCTGGCAGATATCCTTTTATTTCCAACAGTAACAGCCTCGTAGCTAATCAAATTAACAGGTGTTCTCGTGGTGGGAAGGAGGCTTACTATTACAGGCTTCATAGAGATTTATGGCTAACTACTTTTATGAAGAACAAACAGGAGGCCTGAATCACAAGACACATCAAATGTTTTACACTGATGCTCACAACTTAAATCTGCCAGGTTTCACCTAAACATATCTGAAAGCAGCCACTGAATCTTTAGAGCATGCTGCTTATTTACAAGTATAAACACTCACACAGCAGCTTTTAGCACCTTTTTCAAACTAAGAAATATTTGATAGCCCAGTGATTGCAAGCTATTGCAAAAGTAATTAGAACTGCCTCATGCTGAGGCTCCTCTTTACATTAATATTAACTTACATTGGTACTCTGAAATAATATACTCATCAACAGATGCCTGCCATACACTGGGCAAGGGATAGAGCACTCATGAGACAGAGCATTTAAATTGCTTTTCAAAACCAATACCCCCTTCAGAAAATATCCCCCCCTTCCCAAACTTTACAGAGTGATGTACCTCACAAAAGAAGAAAAGCATAGGCCAAAAGAAGAAAAAGGGGGGAAAAAAAATCCTTGAGCTAGAGATTTACAATGCAGAATCAAAGATTAATCAAAATACACTACCCTTCAATTTATTGAAAAATCTGCTCTTGCAATGGAAGCATCTGGTCTTACTGGTATTTTAATTTTTTGAAGAATGACTTTCAAGTATTTCACAAAACTAAGGTAATGACATGGAACTACCAATTTAAATAAGTGATTTAACACTGCACAGAAATGTCATGTGCTGGAACGTGTCCAGAGGAAGGCCACGAGGATGATCAGAGGGCTGGAGCACCTCTCCTATGAAGACAGACTGAGAGAGTTGGGGTTGTTCAGTCTGGAGAAAAGAAGGCTCCGAGGAGACCTTATGGTGGCCTACCAGTATCTTAAGGGGGCCTACAAGAAAGCTGGGGAGGGACTTTTTAGGATGTCAGGTAATGGTAGGACTGGGGGGAATACATTAAAACTAGAGATGGGTCGTTTCAGAATGGATGTTAGGAAGAAGTTCTTCACCATGAGGGTGGTGAGACACTGGAACAGGTTGCCCAGAGAGGTGGTGGAAGCCCCATCCCTGGAAGTTTTTAAGGCCAGGCTGGATGTGGCTCTGAGCAACCTGATCTAATGGGAGGTGTCCCTGCCCACGGCAGGGGGGTCGGGACCAGATGATCTTTAAGGTCCCTTCCAACCCTGACAATTCTATGATTCTATAAAAGAAGTTATGGTCCATGGAAAAAACTAAATTAGGATAATTCTATGCAAGACACTTTATCAGACAAATCCTCTTTATCACATTATTTGCTAATGTAGATCAAAAGCTTTTTCTATATTCTTAGAAAAAACAGAAACTACCTCATCTAAACAATTTTTTTTTTTAAATATACAGACTCCAGGCTTTTCATTTAAGGTAAATTAAATGTAACTATGTATCTAGTAGCAATTTCCAAAATTATAAATTGTTAAAACCCAGCAAGCTTCCACTTTTGCTACGGTGATGTCTCAAATATACTCAACCCATTTAACCTCTACAAAAAACGTACCGCAACTCAGTAAGCACCCAGATGACACTGAGTAAACAAAATGTGCAGAATATTAAACTACTTCCACATTTGGGTTTTATCTTAAATTACATTCAGTCATTAAATCAGTCGTTATCTGAAAATGTTCAAATCTGCCACACAAGCTCAAATCTGCTGATGAAAAATGAAAACGAAAGTTAATTATTAAGTTCACATGTAAAATTCACAGATCAGCTGTGAATTATAACCATGAACATCAACTTTTTTACTGCTACAAGTATTGTGGATCGACTCCAAGTAACATGTGAAAAGATACTTCTTTCTATGCTACCTGCAGAAGGGAGATTACAGTCTGAAAATGGTGAAATACCTTTTCTATTACTAAAAGTACCTCCTAGTGGAAATACGAAATAACATAACATTTGATGAATGCCTTTGAAGCAGTGTCTCTGTTTTAACTTAGTTGGACTTCACAAAGATGAACGCCTAAGCAAGAAAACTCCCAACTCTTGTATTTTTAATGAAGAGATACTTGTTTAAAGAAGCAGCATGGAGAACTGTTTTCAGAATCTGTTCATATTAAAAATGAACGAATATGTGGTCTGAAGGCTCTGCTAAAAGGAAGCATTATAAGGATTATTAAATTTAAAATGGAACACACTCATACGGAAGCTATGTGTACACAGCGGGCCTTAAACAAAGCTCTCCCCTCCCCGCCCCCCTTTTTGATGCTCTTAACTTCAAGTCTGCAAATTTTTAAAAGCTCTTCCTTAATTCATAACCTCTGTTTAACTACAGAGAAATGTTTCACATGCAACACCTAACACACTCTGTAAACAAACAAGAGTAGGGCACAAGTGTCACAGTCATTGTGCGAGCAGTATTTTACACAAGGCTATCTTATGCCATGACGAATCTGGCAGCAGGAACTCCATCTGTCATAATGATTTTCCACTAAAAAAGTTTAGCTTTAATGGCAATCAAACACAAAACCAGCCTGAATAAACCAAAGACCCTAAGGTGCAGGGAGGTATATTTACATTGCCTGAGCTTTGCCTAGAAGCAGAAAAGCAGTAACTGTCAAAGAATTGTACAATGGTATTGTGTGCCACACAGTAAGACAACAATTTTCTGAAATATGCTTACGGATTTAGAAAATTCTGTGCACAAGCTAGGATTTTATCAGGTGAACAACACAACTGCTTGGGCCTTCACCTTGAGACAAATTTACTAGAACCAAGAATATGCATGCCTACTAATTTATATGGATGTATAAATTACGTGTTTTATGAGTGAAATGAGCTAAGCAGATTTCTTCTGTGTTGAGGCATAGCAGTGCTAAGGCGTAACAGGATCCTCATAAAGAACTTTGTTTTGTTAATGATTTTCTAAGACATACATTTAGTATCAGAGAAAGATTCTATACTCTTACATCTCGAAGACCCGCTTTGAATCAATTTTGTTCCAGCTTTCCCTAACACATCCCTTCAATCTTTGTCTATTGTGTACTCCCACACAAGCTTTACCTCCTAGTAACTTCCTGCCCCGCTCCATGCTCAAGTTCAACTCCTGAAGTTGAGCATGAAGTTTCCTATGACAGCTGATGCTAATCTTTCCTTTCAGCCTCCAGTGATGCATTCCTCATAGATCCAGCCTCACTGGAGCCCTTATTTCTCTCCCTTCTCTGTCTTACCTTTAGTTTCCTGTGCATTCAAATAAGGTAACTTCTCTACCATGCAGCCAAGTGTCAGGAAGGAACTCATGGGGACTACTAAACATACAGGCACAGCCTTACTTGCACCCACAGCAGGAAAGAGGCAGACTCTGTAAGAGAAAGTCTCCACTGTAGCTTTGGGAAGAACCCGCCAAGACCTGCCAGGGTTGAGAAAGCTAAGTGAAAAATCTTTTTGAAAAATGTCACTGAATCCACAGTCTCCATGAACACAGATAAATCATTCTTTTGCAATAGGCTCAGTAGTTTCTTAAGTTTGTGGAAAATTCTGCAGAGATGGCAGAAGATGACTTATCTGTAACAGGAAGGCAACATCCCCGCCTCCTCTAAAATGCTAGAGTGTTAGTGATTTTCAGAGACAAGGTTACAAGACCTTATGTATTTGAACATCAGCAAAATTACAATTTCTGGAAGTGTCTCAATGCTTCTAGCTGGAGCTTCTCTGTGAAAGTTTCATACACAGACCAAACTGAACACCTGGCATGGAAAACACTGGAAGGAATAATAACAGTAGGAAGCATCAGCTGACCTTAATAGACAGTGCTATCGGCCTTGCTGATAACATGCTGTCTCTCTTCCTCTCCCTTTTATACAACTGCACACAGAGTCTGAGTTGGAATCCAAAAGAAGAACACACAAATATTAAACTTAGGAAAACTTTCAGATGAGATTGTGTTCATTAGCTGAATTAGCAGAAGAGGAAGCTGTGGGCCTATGACCCAGTCATATATAGGTAGCGGGCGTACTGCGGCATCCTTTACAACCCTGCAATACTTCATCCACACACCTGAATTTCAGTTGACAACGTCATCGTTGTAACTTACAATACAGCAGCATGCCCACTGCTTGTCATGGCCCGTACAGAAATCGGTGGGCATTTCTGTTTTCCAAACAAACAAAGCAAACATACTGGATTCCAGGACATTTTTTTTTTTCCATGCACCTCTGTACTGTCACAGGCATTTTTTTTCTTTTTAAATCAGCTCATAGCTGTTACGTGGTGGAGAAAATAGTATGCACAGCAGGGTCAAAAATAACTGCAGAGATTATCACAGTACCAGTTTCATCAAGTGCCAAGCCAGAAGCGGCTGCAGTAATTACTGGTTATACCCTAAACCTGTTTTCCCTTAACACCCAGGTAATACATAATTTAGACCACCACTCACTTCAGATTCTGGCTTAGAGTACACGGCACAAATATTACTATAGGGAATGAAAATGATCTGGTAACATTTCCTTAACAGTCTTGTTCCAAAAGCAGCATTAAACATGGTGTATTTTGCAGAAAGAAAGATGAGGTACTTAACCTTCCTGAAACCACAGATAACCCCACACGAAAAAACTATTGCAAATGTAAGAAGTTCATATCCGCAGCCTTAACACACCCATATGAGAAGCAGCAGGAATTATTCCTCACCTTGATCCTGCTGACAGCTTCCTGTGCCTGCATCATTCTCACATTCTTGGAGGGAGTTTTATCAGAAAGGAGTTGAGTTGAGCCAAGGTAATTTGCAGCAAAAATTATTCCATCAATTAAGTCTTCAGGATCACAAGGTCCAGGAACTGTAACACAGGAAAGCAATCATTGAAGAAAATCATGCTGAACCATGGCAAAACAGCTGCACTCTGACAACTTGAGCCTGCACCTGATGGCTGCAGTTCTGAAATACTGAAATACTACAGGCTGAAATACTTCGGTTTAGCATGGTGATACGGCAACCAGTACTTTCAAAGGTAAAAAACACCAAGCAAATGTTATCAACATCTCTCCAGCAAAAGCTGCAATTGCTAATCCAGCCTGTCTCTAGCAATAGCTCATTCTTTCATGAGCAGGGATCACCCTGTAGCAAAATAGTCTCTGTGGGTTTTCGCTGTTATAAAGGGACAAACAGTTACCCAGCTTGCCTCTCACCCACCAAAACCAGCCTTGCAATTCTAAGACCAACAGTCACAAGAGGAAGGGTGCCATTTAATAACAGCCATCAGCCACTTGCTCACTTGTGCGTAACTGCAGTTACTACAACAGGCAGAGGAACCTCCTCAGGAATGCTTTACAGGTACAACACGTTTTCCCTTTCCAAGAAGACTGATTGCCCAATTAAGCAAAGTACTTTTATGCCAGAGACCTTTAAAAATCATTCTTACTGTCAACAAGGATATTGAGGTAAAGTACAGAGTTATAGAAAAATGTTGTTAAATACATGGAGCATGGGCTCTCCTGATGACAAAACAACACTCTTAGTCCCACAGATTCTTAATGACCTGACTCCCATCAACTGCTGTGGAAAGTTAGAAGGTTCAGTGCCAAACAATGCAAATCCTTACAAAGCAGCATTTATGATCTGCAAGTGTTGCTGTTGTTTGGCGATTATATCTAAAAGTTGTACAGGCAAACACCTTGCTACATGTTAAAATTGTCATGATCCAAAAGGGAGGCTGGTTAACCTAAGAAGCTTCTTGTTTTCTTACAAGTAAGGAAAAACAATTGATGTTCAAGACAAACGAAAATGCAAATCATCTTAAAGAATGCTAATGGTGAAAGTGTCCACATTTTATCACCAAAAAACCCTGTTTCTAGGTTTACCTTTTTTTTCCTCTAAGAACAAAGCAAAAAACCCTGCAATACCAGTATGGAGTTTTAATTAGTTCAGAGGGTATCTTGAGTTGATGGGGCTTAAAGTTTAACGCCAATTTTGTTCTAATCATAACAGGAGAGATTAACAACCAGTCAGAATGACCATCAGTAACTTTGGCCCCAGAAAAATGCAAGTCATTATTAAGATTAAAATAACAGAAGAAAGAGCTGAAGGTAAGTACCGCACTGAAAATATACACACAGAGAGAAGCAGATGTATAAATGTTATAAGCAAGCTTGTCTCCTTTACAGTTTCTTTAAATATGAAAATTCATGACTAGTAATTTTAAGATGTTCATCTCCAGTGTGCAGGAATCTGGAAAACACTCAAAATGAAAAAATGACTTTGAAGTACGTGACCCAAGGAAATGGAATTACTTCCTTAGGGAAATTTATGCATCCAGAAGGTCTTTGCACACTCTTCCAGTCCTGAAACCATGCAGCATTTTAAGTGTTGCTATTTATAACTCTACATGTTAAGGCCTTTTCACCAGTTCCACCACTTCACTATAAAGAATACAAACCCCTTGATCGTACAATTTCTGATCAAAACAAAAAACATAAATATAGACTGACAAAGGTGTAGATAAGACTCCCAGAAGGAAGCATATTAAAATCAAAAAAGGTATGTGCTCTATTTTCATCAGAGGTGAGCACACAGACGGCATTGCTTTTTATAAGACCCCCCCCATTTATTGCCTCTGTCAATGAAATTATTATCTGAACAAAAGTGTAGCATAGGTGCTTGGACTGCTACTGCATAAAAATGGAAAATTTGGGGGTTTTAAGGAGTTTTGCACTCAACCAAGATCCAAGAAGATTTTAGTTTACAGTTGTTGCTTTTGGTTTTGTTTTTGTTTTTTTTTTAAGGAGGAGAGGATTATTTAAGATAGCCCTTGACAGACAGGGCTACCACTAGCAGATGAATTTCAATTCTAAGATAGATCCTTCACTGCTGCAAAATTCCAAAGCTCAGCTAGTTTCAAAACAATATATGAAATTTACATTAGTTGACATTCTGGCTACAAACTCCAAAATATTCAGCTCATACATTGAAGACTAAATCAATGATCAATTTGTAGGCTAAAGAGAATGATCATGCTATTGTTTAAACACAGCACACTGTAAAGCAATCCAAGGTGTTTCAAGACAGTCCAAATGATGTATCACATCACCTGTATTTCTGGCATTTCATCAAACATATGGAACAACTGCTCTCAGAGGAGAAAAAAAAACAAAATGAAACTTCTGATTTTCTACTTCTGTCATGGTCTCGTAACAAAATAATTGGGTTTTACAGCATGCAGTCTTCCTGTATACACACAATGCAGCCTCATACAAAAGGTAACAGCAATTCATGTAGCAGGTAACTTGCTTTTTCACATCATTCTGAACAAACTCAGCACTAATACAAGTGCAACCTTAATTCCAAGACAGGAAGCACTATTTAATTAGAGGACAGTAGCTGTAAAGCAGTGCAGATTTCCTCTGGCAGACCTGCCAATTAATCCAGTTAATACCGTTCTGCTAATTAATCCAACTGAGATTGGACTGAGCCTGCCAATTGAAATCAGTGCTGGAGAGAGCACTACACTCTTCCTGTCTAACCTATTTTCCTTGTCCACCCTTGTGTAAATACCATAAAAAAATTATTATTTTTTTAAGTGATACTGATAAAAATACGTCAGAACCAAGACAGAGACTATGAATGAAACACTAAAAAAGTAAAAGCTCCGTGTTTCTGAACTTCTGAAACAGCACAGCAGGATTTAGCTCAGGTTCCTCACTGGACACAATTTAATCTAAATCAGTATACTCAACCTTTGCAGCTTTTCTATTCAGCAAATAGAAGTAAAATTTTACACATTATAAACACTGGAGTATTTTAGATGTGAAAAAACATTCAGAAACCGTAGAACTATCTTACCTTCAACATAGGTTGGAAATGAAGCCAAGCTTTTTCTGGACTGTAATTAAAACAAAAAGGATTTCAAACAGAACACAGCATGCACAAATATGCATTAAAAATTTCTCCATGCCAAAAAATTAAAAAAGTAAATCACTCATGGTTATTAGCAGAAGATCACAATTTGTTAAGATTTTTTATTATATTTATTATTTTCAAACTCTAAGCACATACTAGAATTAAATTCATTGCATTCTGTTTGTGTCTTTATCTATCTGGCAACATGGTAGGCCCAGTTTTCAGTTACTTGTAGGTGCTCAATAGTATACTAAGTGCCTACCAATACGTGCTCTACTTTTACTAATCAGTAATGCAGGAAAATGCATCATATCTCAAAGACACTGGATCTTCCAACTACAAAAAAATACATGCAGGAACATATAAAATTACACTATACTGTTATTATTCGTGACTGAAACCATCAGCCAAGTTAGTTATTCATTAACAAAATTAATTCTGTTATTCATTAGGACTGTTCTTAGATGTATCCCTCACAATAACACAGCCTACAAAATGCTTTCTAAATTTTAATGGGTTAGCTAGCAACCTGTGTTCTGTGCAGTAAGTGAGTTCACCAACACCTCCCCATCAACTATGTTTACACTGTATCGAGCCCAAAACCACATTTGGTTGCTTCAATTTCATAAAAGGTGAACAAATTAAAAAAAATCCTGACTTGCACATGTAAATACACAGTCTAAAGAAAGACCTTGCTTCCAACTGCAATTTTATGTGAAAGACTCTATGTCTAACACTTCAAACACCTTAAAGCTACAACTTCCAGTGCGTAAGACTCACCATTTTGTTATAAACAATAACTTAAAACACATCAGAAAAATTACGAAAGAAAATTTTGTGTGGCAATATATGGATGGTAATAGGACTATTGAAATATCTGCTGCTATCATATGTGTTGCAGGTAAGAAGTTTGGATAGTCCAAGGACTACAAAACTTTAATGAATCTACAATCAATTGTATTAGCCCTAACTCCTCCAATAACTGCTTAATATATTTTTTATTAAAAGAAAATCTATATATTAGCATTTTCCATTGCAACATGTAAAGAAAACAAATGTATCAAGTAGTTATTTTTCAACCAATGATTCTCATCTTGCTATAAAATAAAACAACTTGTGAAATAAAACCAAAAGGTGTGTGACACAGATGGCAGAGCCTGTGCAGCCTTTAAGTACTCGCTGTTCCTTATGAAAATGACTAAGGTGTACTGCAAAACCAAGAAAGCTCTCCATCAGAGATTGTACTAGCATAAATAAAGATGCGAATAAACAACAATCTCCTGCTGCCAAAGTGTTTAAGCTGCTGTGAGGACACCGACATGCGTTTTCAGATCTCTGACTCTTTCATCTCTTCAGATGGGGACCACCTACCCATACAGACTTCAACGATTGTTTGTAATTGCTGCTGGTGTGGTGCTATGCGGGAAGTTCAACCTCTGGACTCTGATAGGCCTGAAGGACAAACCCTCTACACACCACAGACAGCTCATGCATATAAATCCCCTTTCCAGAGTACTTTTATTTTTTTAAATAGAGTGAACAGAGTCTGTAATTACAGATTTGGCAACAATTCAGCAATCTGACTAGCTCATGCAACTTCTTTTCAGGATAGAATGGTGTGAACTGTCATCATATATCTTTTATTGCAAAAACTCACACACAAAATTAAGGTTTTTTGTTCATTACCCAGGTTGAAAGACATTCTACTAAGACCACAGGACTAATAAAGTAACAGGTAAAGTTACCAATAAGAGGAAACCTACCCCTTTTAATTTTACATATCCATGAATAATGAAATATCAACGTCATTAATGTTGCATTACTCTTGTAATCTTTTTGGCATCTAGTACTATAAAATTTATATTTAAAAAAAAGGTTTTACTAAGACCTAAAAGTCGTTCCCCAAAATTATAAGGCTGCTTTATCACTGTTGTTCTTGCATTGCAAGTACTAAAGCGGCCATTATTGCTCGTCTGAGGGAAACAAACAGCCTGACACATTCTACTGTGAAACCTGGTTTACTACCTCTGACACCACATGTAAGCACATCCTAAAAACTGAAACGAGTAGCATCTTGTTTGTTTTCTTCCTTTGGGTAAGTTTATTGATATCTAAAACCTGCTAAAAGTTAGGATACATATGAAGTGACAGAAATTCTACTGAAGAAAGCTAAAGGCTTTAACAAGCTAACAATATAGCAAATGAAAATTTAATGGCATAATCTATTCTTGAAGGCTTTAGCACATCAGAAATTATGAGTTTCTTCAGTCTTTTGAAACTTTTCATTATTTTCTAAATGCAAATACAGACTGGCAAATACATACATGTTACAAGCTTTTTTAGGCCTTCATCATAACAAAAGAAAAAAAGAAAGAATGGATTCCTAATTAGTGTTTCTATTTTAATCAACATTTCCAGTTATAGCAGCTCAGGTTTTTTCATTGTGGAAGGTAACCCATGCATTGCTATCAGTAACAATATGGTATTGTTAGACTACAGTTTCTACATTTTTTTGAAGTTTAAAAAACAAAAAGCAAATAAACCAAATATTTGCAAACTATTTTTTTTTGTTTACAGACCCAGCCATTCTACACTAATCCAAATACTTTTTATGCCAAATGATTTTCTTTTGACACTGCGAGAAGTTCTACTCACATTTTTTCTGTTGGTGGAACTACTGCAGTGTAAAAAGATGCCAGGTGAGAAAAAAAAAAAAGTAAGTATTTAGCTTTATTTTGAGGAGCCTGAAGTCAGAAACTGAATTCTGACTGTAAATCACTGGCAGGCCAGTTTCTACAGTGAAAATATATTAAGCAGCATAAATTACTAGCTAATTAACTTTATTTAAGCAAGCTTTTTCATCTGGCTGAGAAATAGTCTTTTCTTTGCAGGAAGACTTTCTGCATGGAAAAAAGGAAAGGGCTTCTTCCCTTTGTCTCTAATACAGAGGTGATGTTGGCTGTTTGGTAAATCAATACCTCCAAACCTGTTAAATAAATTCAGAGGCAGCTGAACAGTCAGAAATGCCATGAGAAACAGCCTTAAGTACGTTAGGAATTCAGTCAAACAGACAGGCAAACATAAGGTAAAGGAGCTACAAATCAGCTTTTCAAGTTTGTTGCAATTTTGGAAGAAGAAAAGTGATTGCACAGGTACAAGGGGACAAGGAAAATAAAAAGGCATAAGCAGAACAAACAAGACTGTGGATTTTAAAAAGATTTCACTCTACCTCTTTATTAGTGGAGGCCTCTGCTGTACTGCAGACATCCTGGTGATGTTGCCTACTTGACGATTCAGCACCTCGAGGTGAAGAGGAATCTGGAGATGGAGACTAACATGGCAAGAAAATTAAATAATAATCTAACTAAGTGACAAATGTAGAAATTGTTCTTTGTTATTTTCCTGTAACTTGGTGGTGGAAATAAGAGATGAGAGGGCAAAAAAAAAGAAAAAACCAAGACAAACACTTTTACAATGTTGTAACCTTGCTTTTTATCATAATGGTCACATACATGAGTATCTCAGTGGACTTACTCCGAACAGCTAAATTGTTTAAAAACACCTGTGTTTATTTGTCAGTAATGTATGAAATGAAGCCATTGGAAAAATAAAAAGCTGTACTCAGTGGCAAGCAACAGTTAGCCGAAAAATGTGTCATAAAACTGTATTTTTGCAAGGTGAAAGGAGCATCGTCTGATACTGGTATTAGACTAACTACTTACACTTATTGTCAGCATTCAACCAAGCTGCAGTTACAGGACTTTCAGTTGCACAAATACATGTCTATTACATGCAAGCTTATGACCATGAGTTTACTGAAGGCTGCAGGCAATGCAGACTGGTGTCCTAAACTCTGACATTTTAGGAAAGAAAAGATAAAGTCACTAAGAAGTAAACTGATGGGAGACAGGTGAATTGGCCATGATAGGAACACAGGGATTCAGGTAAAGATTACTTAGTTGTTAAATTGGGGACAGTGAAGAAAAGACTGCAATTTCCCTGTAAGCACACCTGCTTTCAGGCATAGTTAATCCAAAGTGCTAAACTAATCTAATCTGAGCAGATGTAGGCTGAAGTGGTTGTCCATAAATGTTATTACATCATCTTAGAAAACAACTTTTATAAATTGTACAGTGTAATAATGTATTCAAGGTCTTATGAATATATTCAAGGACTACTCACTACCAATGTAATCAAGAACTATGATTCCTCATCCTAGATACAGTGCAAACTTGGAAAATATTTCACAGTTTGTGCTATGATTTTAGTATCATACATGCTCTCTAGACAAGATTTCCTCATTTTTCTACCTTCACCATAAACAATTCAGTGGAGAAAATATCCTTCCAATCATGTCCTAGTCATTCATTATCATCAAGGATGTCAGAGCAGGCAAACAAAGGGAACAGCATAGAAAAGCAGTACCACAGAATATCCAGATCTATGTGGTCCATCAGCAAGTATCTTGGTAAAGAGAAAGAATGCTTTGGGAAAGGACATTCTAATCATAGACAATTCCTAATGAATGCTGGTGACACTAAAAAGCTGTAGCGAGATATCTAAAGTCCAGGCTAGGGGGTATTGCTATGGAGGTATGACACAAGAACAAAGAATGTGGAATTAATGAAGGTGATCAAAACGAAAGAGAGAACAAAGCTTCAACCCAGCAGGCATTTTTAAAGACAGATCTTAAGGAGATAACTGCAAAACATGTCAGTGCCCATGCCAAAATGTGAATCTTCAAAGGAAGGTTTGTCACTTAGCTATGCAAGCTGGGTGTCTTGCCCAGCAGCCCTGGCATTCTACACTCCCCTTTGACATAGGGAGTTTGGCCCTAGCTTTACCTGCTCAACAGTTCATCAGTGATGGCAAAACAGTCAAATACTATTCTTTTGGTTTCATAAAATATTACATGACATGGCTTTTCTCTAAGCCAATTAGTCATACCAGAAAAGGGCTAGACTTCCAGTGCTCTGAGCTGGCAGCAGCTCCAATCTAGGAGTGCCCTCCTGTTACGCCTCCGCTCCAGCTGAAACATTGAGTTCTGTGAAGCAGTACGCAAAACCCCCGAAGTTTTGCAAGCTTAGCTTCACAGATATGGAGCCAAACAAGAAAATAAAATTCCCTTCTCCTTCTCTTTCTCTTCACCCTCATTCAGGGTTTTTCTTGGCTCATTACTAAATATTAGAATATAAAAATTACTAAATATTAGAATTACAGTTAACTAGTAAAGGCTTTCAAAGAGTTACGAAGCAATCCTCTTGCAGGTATCTCCTGGGTAAAAGAGCAGTCCCTGCATGTCCCTATATTTCGAATTACAACTGCAGGGCAAAAAGCTGCATTTCTGCACTGTTGTGAAACGGTCCCTGACCAGATGCAGCTGTGAAAAGGTCCTAGAATGCTGGCATGTGCTTGCGCCGTCAGACTGAAGGACTGGCCATTGCACCGCTGGCATTCATGCAGGGGCTGTGGGAGAGATCACGTTCCCCTGACTTGCTGTGGAGCTACCCAAGTTACAGTGCCACAGTGACTCAACTGCACAAATGGAAACTCCTTTTTACTTAATTCCTTAATAGCATCCTCATAGTGCTCACATTTCCAATAGTTACATAGTATTTCTGTAGCAGGATTAAATACAAAAGGTGCACAATACCATCAGCCTAATAATGGCATCAGGATATCGTAGGATTGAGCTTTAAATACTAAAAAAAGAACACAAAGTAAAGCATATCATACTTCAGCATCAAATGTTTGCACAAAAAAAGTTCTTCAAAATTCCTGAAAGCTCTTGTATTCACACACTAAAGTGATAACAGTAAATTATTTCATTTAAACCAGTTGGTTGCTGACATTAAGAAATTTTGCACCATTTAAAATGTATTAACAGTTACTCCAGTAGCACTACAAATACCTTTACTCGGCTATTTTCATCTACAAAGTATCAGAATTAAGCAACTATCAAAATGATCACAGATTTCCACGTGCTCTGTTTGAATGCTCAAATTTTTCTAGGAAAAAAATCCCAAAACCAAAACTACCAAACCCAAATATCAAACAAGCTACAAAGTTTGCTACATGACATAACATGAGAGCTGTCCCAAAAAACATTTGTCCAAAAAAGTTCAATCTTTGAAGAATAAACACTCAGTCCTCTTCTGCATCAAAATGCATTTTTAGAAGTACCCCATATACAGTGCACACGGAAATAATTCAGTCACATTCTGGAAGTAGCTTTCACTGCAATAATAAGAAATATTTTGATAAATCATAGTGGATAGACAACTTGCATAGCTGCTCAGAACACTACAAACTGCAGTCTAAAATAAATGCTTAGTGACTGCTTCGTTGACTGTTAACAAAATAAGTTTTAGAAGCCTACCAAAAATGCTGTCAGAACAAACATAGTAAGTTATGTGAGGCATGCTGTAATTATTACAGACGTCCATCAATGGAATTACAAAGTGTTTTCTTAAGTGCAGCTACAAAAAAGTACTAGCTACCCCATTTCTCCTCTTGAATATCTACTTACATGTTTCTTATGATACTCAACCTGGTACATCCAAAAATTCTCCATCTCAATTTTGGCGTCGTTTGACTCTAACTAACATGGAACCCACTCCGCCTGAGAAGCCTTCCTTGCTATTGTGAAGAGGGATTTAGTAACAGAACTTGTAACAGGAGAGGACTGTGTTGTATTGTGTTGCATCTAACCTATCCAGGTCAAACCAGCTGGCTACTGAATAGCTCATGAAGACAAACATAACTGACACTGGAACATCTTCAAATACAACCACTTGATCTTGCTTTATAAAAGCAGTGTTATTTTACCTGCTTTTAACAGCAGCTTATCTGAAATGAGTATAACCTAGTGGGTCACATCATCACATACAAAGCTGGGACAGAGGGAATAAAATCAACAAATACTTCAGCAGCAGAAGATTCACTTAAACAAAAGGCCATTACTTGTATGACACGAATATCGACCTACAGCCTTCTTGGAAGAGGAACGGCAAGATTAGTCTTCTTGTACATTAGTTCAGAGGAGACAACTGGATAAAGCAAGGCTTTTAAATTTATTTGATTTCAGTGATAAAAAGTCTTGAGAGGTACCGATACGTATTAGGCAAAGGTCAAAGCACTATGAAATATTCAGGTCCAACATGCAAATATAATCACATGCATAATTTCACAAGCACAGCCCAGTACAGCACAGCTATGGCAGTAAATTGCTTAGGTTTTAGCACAACTACGTTGTGGCAGAGTATCTACTGGGATTTGAACAGTTCAAATTTTCTATTCACTAAAATGTAGACTGAGACTGTCAACGTATGTTCATAGCTTCCAGATGGCATATAGTACCCATAAAGAATGGAGCTGAAAGCTAAATTTCCTTACAATATAACTAATCATCACTACTGGTCATCTTCGTTTAAATTTGCTTTAACTATAGTGCTAAAAATGGAGGGTTTGAAAAAATAAACTCAGAACTATTTACACATACATGCATACTGTGGCACAACCTATGCAATTTAATTTATAATTGTGACATAAAGATGAAACTTAAGTTTGTACTGCAGTTGTGGTGTAATTGTAATTGTGGTGTAACTGCCTCTGCACATCCACAGGAGGAGTTGATTTGAGACAAGGTGACTGACTGAACAGCTCACTTCAGGACAAAGTACTTGACTAATTGCGATAGGACCTCTCCTCAATTTCAGGCAGCCTTGTAGAATCGTCCAGCAGGCTCTTGCTGCACTTACGATGATGAGTGAGAGGCACCACTCATCGCTTCAGGGTGCTAACTACCATCCTCGGTAGGGACTGCGGCTGACCCAACAGCTCCCACACACAGTTTCTGCTGCAAAAATTACCCAAAAGTACACGGATAATATACTTGCTGGTAGTCAACAGAAAGTATTCCTGCAGATGCAGGTAATGTCATGTACAACAGCCTTACGTACACTGTTAACATAAGAAGTGTTTTGTATTTAGCTTAAGGTAAACAATAGCAATGGATCACACATGCTAGAGTGGTCATGTAGGATCACAGACCAGCTGTATGTAAGACCTGAGAACAAATGCAGTTTGGGGAGTCTTCATCTAGGGAATCTCCTCTGATCCAGCTGAAGATGCCCTGCAAGGACAGAGCCTCCTGCCACATGCCACCTTCTGGACAATGACTGACAATCCCACTTGAGATTTGACTGTCCACACAGGGTCCACTATGCAAAAGCTCTGAATAAAATAGCTTTTTTAAAAAAAACACACTGTCCCTGAGTGTCTGCACAACACCACTGAGTTGTAATTCTTCAGTAAAATTCACTGAAGATACAAACAGAGATTTTGACCTAAGAAATAACTGTGTACCTCTGTCAAATCTTGGAAGAAAGACCCCCAACCTATTACTGTTATATTACCAAGTCTCAAATAAAAAAATATACCTAAGAATACACAGAAGTTTAGACCTGGCATAGAAAAGTCCGAGTGAGCAAACAATAAATGTAACTGAGACTGTGCGGGCAAGATGGCCCTTTATTTTGCTGATTTCAGCAGGTCTCCTGGCAGCTGGTTCAGTGTATGGACTTCCTTAGCTGTACTTTCACTTGAACTTCTAGTACAAATGCAGATTCATGTGTCAGTCTGAAAAAATTAGTGTGGATCCCTCCTGTATTTTGAAAAAACTTTAAAAGTGTGACAAGTACTGTTCTAGTTTTCAACACACAGGAAAAATCACTTAAATTAATTTCATCTTTCAATAATTCTGAAAAATAATAAAACAAACAAATAGAAATATTCAAGGGGCTATGTATCCAGTGCACACTGTAATTTAAAAGCCCGTAATTCATCTGGAGAGTGTCTTCAAGCAGATTAATTGATAAATTTAAGCTTTCTTCTCTGTGACTGATGAATCAGCATAAAGCTTTCTGCCCTGGATATTAAAATGCTTTTTGTTTGTTTGGGTTTTTTTAAAATGATTTTTAGTTTGGTGGTTTGGGGTATTTTTTTGCTATATAATTTTAGGAACATGGTCTCCCATAGATGACAGAAAGGTGACCTGTATTCTGTGCACTCATCAACAGTTCTAAAAGGTCTGCTCAGAAAAAGAAGACAATATCCTATCAGTATAAACTCATCTTTATTTAATTTATTTTCTTTCCTTTCCTTTTTTTCCCCCCCTTAGTTCATCTATTACCGAAACCTGCTTAATTATTTAAAACAGACTTCTCAACTGCCTTGTTAATAATACATTACTATTGCTGTGGAAAAAGTGAAGCAAATTCATCTCCATGAAAATACTTAACTTCTGGAGTTATCAGAATCGAGAAAATCCTGCAACTGAGAACTCAAAGGTTAAAATAAAATATATGTAACCAAAAAAGATCAGAGAAGCAGAACAATGCAGCTCAGTTCTGCTCTACCTGGAAGGCTTGTCTTCAGCTCTGAATTTCTACTTCAGAAATCCAAATCATCCATGTATTTGGTTTTACTTTATATTAGGGTTTATTCTAACATCACACCACCTCAAATGTCTGCAGAGGAACAGAGTCTGTGAACGCTGATGAGAGGGATTCGCAAAACCGAAGTCTGGCACGCAGCAATGAACTGTGCCCTGCAGGTCAACACAACTCAGCTTTCAGATCTATAACCCCACAGATAATTGAATGGACCTCAGAAAAAGGTCATGGTATTTAGTTCTGAAATGGAGAATTTCTCCCTCCGAAACACTGTTTTCTCCTGATTATGGCAGAAGTAAAGCAGGCAGCCTGCTTCTCTTCTCTGGACATAAGAGGACAGAAATGCTCGTTAAATCCCAGCCAAAAAAAAACCCTACTTGAGCTTTTGTGCCTTTCAGTGCTTCTCTCAGCAGGCCTCTGTACTTTCACAACTAAGCACACCACTGTTCTCAAAGCTCTATGACATTTTAAAGATGTTTTTTTAGACCTTCCTTACAGTTTATACACCATTTTATATATACATATTTTATATATATATATTTATACACAATATTTAATTGTATCCTCAGTTATCTACTACAGAAAACTATTCCCTTTCCCACTTCAACATGTGTTCAACCGTAAGGCCAGATGCATGCACTGGAGATGACTTCTATTTGGACCTTTAAACACCACTGTTTCTGTGCTTGGCTAGACACTTTCGCTGCAGGTTTCTGGTGGAGAATCTGACAAAGAAGAATGATGACAAAGAGCTACCTAAATGGGATATGGGCCTTCCCTTCCAGGGAGTGTGCATCTAGAACACCTTTTCCTAAAGGGTACCCCCCTCCACCACTCTCAGACACATGCGCATCATAAACTCTACGCTGGTCTCCAGCTGTGAACATTATTCAGTATGATGTGCACAAATTCTCCCTTGTTTCACACTCAGAAAACACAACCTAACTGCAGATCCGCAGTCTTTTCCATCATGGGTCAGTTTCTTGATGTCACATTATTGCAGTTGATCATCTCTAACTGCTACTGTATTTGAAAAAGATACCCTCATGAGGCCATATGCAAGTGATGGTCTGCTTTAGTTTTGGAAGTTTTCTGATAAACAGATTTTGGAAATACATGTCAATTTTTCATATCTCATATGTATGTCAAACTTCAAAAAAAAATCTTATTGCATTTATTCAAAGGACAGTGAGATAATTTTTCAGCTTTTATCAAATACACAACACCTTCCCCACAAACTAGACGTCCAGAATGTCTCTTATTCAAGTGAAAGCATGCATCACTAAACCAGGGTGCGCAATGCACACGACAGCAAATACTCTCCATTGTTAAATATTAAGCAGGTACTTTGGTACACTATTTATTTATTCACAGTAAGTCTGCTACCTGCCTCCTACACCACAGGACTACCAGAGTTTATTGCAGTAGAATTGTCCATGGGTCGTGAGCAATTTTCTTTTTTCAGATACCTACTAAACATTTCTTCTGAGGAAGAATACATAGGAAAGACTGAAATTCCTGGTAGATTAAGCTGTGAATAAACCTGATAATAGGGTGTCTTAAAAACAAATGAATATAGTGGTCTGTAGCTTTCTTACAGTCACAGTCATTGCCTGTCTCTCCTAACATTCCTTTCCCAAACTATACCCAGCTGCAGGCCAGCTGAACACTTACGGATTTTTAGCTTCTCAGAATAGTCTCTGGACACTTCCACTGGTATTCTACCAGACATTCTGCTGTGAAGGTATCATCCAAATGCTCAGCACTGAGGAGTGACACTCACTTTCTTGTGAAAAAAGGCAAAAGAAGTTGTCGTATTTAATGAGACTCAACTGCAAATCATTCTTCTGACTCCCTGGCTTCATTGCTCTCTCATGGAGAGCTCCTAGCTAAATAAAAAGTGACTGCTATTTGGATCTAAACAGGTCTTACCAGTTTGAATATCATGATTAACAACACAAAGTGATTACAAATATTTTCAAGAAATTTTTACCTCTAAAAGCAAAATGGCTTTGTTAAAAACAATGTGGGGACAATTTTCAAAGTACACCTTCAAAATAACTGAAGGTAATAAAAGCACCCAATTTTCATTACTTATCTGCAGCTCCTTGATACTTCTCGGGGAAGAAAAGGGTGTCTGCCTGAAGGTAAAATACTCTCTTTATGTAATTCTTTCATATTTCAAGGACAGTGTTACAAATCAGAGTGAAAACATCTCTGGCATATACTGGTTACACTGAAAAACTCCTGTCTGAGATCCTGTTTCTTTCTCAAGGGAGACAAAAGAAAAACCTTGATTTTAGATGAGTGGGCTTTAACTATGTTTTTATTATAATTGATCACTCATGGTCACTTAGTCAAGACAACCAAATTTTGCCCAATTTACTGCTAAGCAATTCTAGTAATGGTTTGTTAAAGAAAGCAGACTGTTCAGACCCTACATGAGTTGGCATCTGAATTAAAGAAACCAGTAAAGCAAATACATGCATCTTCATTGAAAACTAAAATTCCCAAGTACTTTCTACAACATGTATTCCCCTCAATCTGCTACAGATCTTCTAAACTATTTGCTTAATTTACTTCCTCTTTCCAAGAACACAGACTGTCTGCACATCTACAACCATCATTTATCTTTGCACTGAGCTATACTAACTGTCATTATACATCACTGTTTTGATTACAGCCAGCACTGAAAATCTCAGTCAGGTTCTTATCTGACAGGCAATGAAAAATATTGAATGAGAAATTAAATTTTGGTGCAAAACAGAAACACCTGTGTATTTCAATACCTAATGTAGATACAGAGACCAATGGAAACACCTGTTTTGTCTACTATATGAACATACCAGGCCGAGTCCTGCCAGCATACCTTAGAAAAGTTAAATTCTGCAAGGTGAAGCAAGATTTTAGAGAGCAGCTAGAGCACATTCAGGAAGGACTCAGTGCTCTCAGGATCCCCAGCCTGATGTCACTGAGACCATCATGGTACTGGGTGTTACAATCAAAGAATCAGGAAGCAACTTATCCTCCCAGACAAAGACAACACTTACAGACAATATGGTGAACAAAATGCACAGCAAGAGAGTAATGTGATCTATTTGAAAAAGGGGAGGGAAATAATTCAGCTTTTGGAAATTTTTAAAGAAGTTAATGATAATTGTTGTCCTGTATAGAATAATCTGGAAAGACTGCTTTAGCCCTCCACATGACTGCTAATCAACTCTGTAACAGACATAATTTTAAAAATATTTGCGAAAGTAATTTTTGCAATATATATTTTTTTTTTAAAAAAGTTTCAATGAAACTATGAAGAAACAAAAAAACAGCCCAAACATACTAATCACTGTGTGTTTCCAACAGTTTTCAAGGAAAAATAAAATCTGGAAGCTACACGTCTCAATCAGCTTGCATGTTTTTTCAGCAACTCAAACACCATGCTCCAAAAATCTCTCCCCATTTATAGAATACTAGCCTTCATTGTTTTGAAGGTAGATAAAAAAAATCAGAAGCTTGTCATAGATCTACACAGTGATCTTTTTTCTGAATTCCCTTTGCAAAGGCTGCTGTATTTTGTAAAGTTCTAATGCTTTCTTAGAAGATCGCAATAATTCAGTGTAAAACACCAAACAACAGACAAAATGTTCTATCTCTCAGTGTTCTTCCAAAAAAACAAAGGTCACAAAAAACATTCCACAGCGATAAAGAGGGTGGAGCAGATGTTTGCAGTGCAGTTACGCTTGAAGTAATAGCATGGGTCCATATGATAGACTATTTTTGGCCAGTAAATTTAGCTTACCAGCTCTTTTCACATCAGGCATAAATTTAATGCAGTTAACAGTCATTTATGAGTTTATTTTATTAGAAATATAGAAACCCCATAAAATTTCAAGTAAAGATTGCCACACAGGCAGCTGGAAGCACAGACTGTGAATTGATTCTGATCCAAAGTTAAGCCTCACGCCAAAAGCACAGAATTTCAGAAATGCTGATGCTGTAAATCTGAACAATGGCCTTCAACACTTAACCTCAAAAAGAAAAATTTGGCGCACTGATAATGCACATGCTTACATCTTACATGTCCTCTAGGGTATAAATTTAAAATAGACAAAGCACTACATACTTTACTGAAGGATGAGCCACAGAACAAGAAAAATATGCACCCTCCTTCACTGCCATATATGTCACAATTAAAGGAACGAGACATACATAATCTGAGAGCTGAAAGCTTTGTATACTCACATCTCCATCTAGTGGCCTCTGGTCGTCAGAGTCCCTGGTCGGACTGATGTCCTGCCTCATCACCCAGATAGGCTCCTTAGGTTCATCAGGCGTATAAGGAGAACGGATGGTCCTTGTCTTCACTTCCTCAATAGCCTCTTTAATATCCTTGATGGCCAGTGAAATTGCATCTCTCTTTTCCTTGCTGTACCTCTGTACAGATTCTCCCGAGCTGGATATAACTCGAGAACCAGCTGGGAGCTGGCCATTACTTTCATGCCCACTACCAGCAAGAGCATGACCATGCTCCAAACTCTGCTCTGCCTCTGGCATGTCTTCAGCTGCCTTGTCTAAGCTCTGGGAGCTCATGCTCTGCTTCACCTCTGCTACAATCTGATCAATGTCCTCCTCTTGTTCATAACTATCCATTCTTGGGTAGGGTGCAAACTCTGCCTCCTTCTCAGGGCTGTCAGACTCTCCGTCAGACCGTTCATCATAATGGTGAAGGCGGGCACCAAGTGCCTCCTTGCGGTAATTGTCAGCTTCCTCCCTTTCCCGCTCATACTGTTGGATCCCCTCCCTAACATCAAGGTCTGGTGTATCTCCTATCTCCTCATACACATGCTCCTGCAGTCCATAGTCGGCGTAAGGCTCAGCATACTGTTCATCCTCTCCTCGGTGGAAAAGCCGATGTGTGTAGACATAACCCGAGTAGGCTGCATTCATGGCTTCCTCGTGTTCGATGGAATGGAAATGTAAGTGATTGGGCAATGTTCGATTACGAATGGCCTCGCCATGCTCAGCCTCGGCATTCTCCGTATACTCCTCAGACTCAGGCCTGTACTGCACCGCATATGCGCTCTCATCCTCATTTTCATGAACCCTTTCTGTGTCATAACTGTCCTCCACTGTGGCTATCACATCCCCTTCTGCAGTATCCGTGTGATTGTGGAAACCACTCTCAGTGCTGGCTGACCGAGCTAACATCCCTTCCTCCTCCTGCCCAGACAGGCCCCCTTGGCTGCTGTTTGTATGCCTTGGGTAGCGAGTTGCATACCGCTGCTCCTCTTCCACCTCTGACTGCTCCAGGTCAGCCTCCACTGACTCGTTCACTGCTCCAGTTGCCGGCTCTTCACTTACCTCCCCCTCAGGCGGTCCAACCAAATGGTTCATGGCAAGTTCTGGTGGGTAGGTCACTTATTCTATTGACATTTTGTCTATCACAGCTGGAAAGGAATAAAAAAAATTTTCTGATGTTACTCTTGAAAAAAAAAGTGGACAGAAGCAACAAAAGGCACCCTTCCTTCCCCAGACAACCATTCGACTTCAATAGCTCTGAAGTCAGACGACAGCCAGCGCAACAGTATGACCGCCCATGCAAACCATCTCCAACAGCAGCAACCAAAACCAACCCCCTTGGGGACTGCACTTCTCACTTCTATGGACAAATTCTTTGTGGAAGAATCATCTCCAAGCAACTCCTTGGAGATGCTTCTATGGACTGCTGTGGCATTTCAATGACGTTGGCAGGCGCATGTTAGAAAAGCTAACTTTTCCAGGGGCTCAACCATGGTAGAGATATGACAAATATTCCACCTTTGCTCCACCGCTCTCCCTACAGCTCCCTAACGCAGTGCAAAGGAAGGATGCTGTAATGTAAAATGACAGATTTGGTCCCAGCACAGGAGTCTGCAATTGCTCATATACATGACACCTATGCATACTACACTTCTTCAATACAGTATCTTCACCTGAGCCTTTAAAAAAAAAACAATAAAGATGCACTCTCAGGGTATCTGAAGCACCTGTTCCTTCTCCCTAGAGAAGGACATGACAGCTGGATACAACATAGTTACCTTCGTGGACTGCATCTATCATCACTTAAGATGGCTTCTGCACCAAACATCTTTCCTAAAACATGGTGAAGATATTACTAATCATAATCATAACCACATTGAGACTAGTGAGGCATCTTAGCCTTGCTGACTTTAAGTAACAATCTCAAAAGATGATATAATTACTAGAGAGATTTGCCAATAATAATAAATATGCAGGCCATAGAAACAGGAAAACCCCGTAAGAATACAGATTAGCTTCTACAAGTTTCATAAAGCAAATAGGCCTATCTAGCTCAGAAGGTTTCATTTTTATGTAACAGCTTCAGCTATTTTGAATCTTGACCTATTTTTAAAATGTAGTGTCATAAAAAAGGACATTTTATGTTCTTTTAGGTCTCTAAGTCAAACCATGTATCCACATAAAATACAGCTCTAGCCTGTGACTTATCAGTAAGTACTAAAAGAAAAGGTACCTGTTGGAAGACTTGTAACTTGAAGGATCTATAAAAGCATGTGTCAATTACCAGTTTAAAAAAAAATTAACATGAATGCAAAAATAGAACTTGAACCAAATCCACTGAACTGAGGCAGGGAGGCTCAGGTGACACTTTGCTGACTAAATGAGCTCTGAGCAAAAGAGCCATGGGAATAACCTCCTGTGACGAGAAAGCAACAGTCATTTCAGCTGACCTCTATTAGAAAAGTTGACAGGCAGGCAAGGCTAGGTGGGAGTTACTTGCGTTATACTTCTATGGGAAATCTAATGGGTCCAGCTTCTAGCTCAGTGAACACTCCTCCTTGTCTTCGACACACCTAAAGTTTTAGCCTTTAAAACTTACAAGCCCTTAAAAAAAAAGGAAAAAAAATAGTATATCATGTAGTATGTAAAAAATGCAGTTGTAGGATAATAACTGATAGATCACATTAACTGATCAGATAAAGATGTTCTACACAAACTAATCTTTTTTCAAAATAACTATGAAAAAACTCAGTTTGTGTTTTCCAGCTGAAGAAGGTATGTTACTAAAAAGCCCACAGTGATACGGTAAGGTCTTTTCCAGCTAAGGCTTCCAAGAAATCAGGAAATACAGACCTGGTGGATATCCAGGTCTATGCCAGAACTAACAAAGCAAATGCACTTCTCCCTGCAGCATATGACATATTATTTAAGTAAATAAGAACAACAATGTTGGAAAACTTTTAAGCCCAGAAAAAGAAGGGTGAAGATGCCAAGGCGTAACAGCCCTTTGAAACGTTCCATCCCAAGCAGGATTTCATGCTTCCATTGAAGTAATTTATAAAATTTCCATTGCTTTGTACATGGACAGAATTAGGCTAAAATACAGGACTGTTTAAAAATTCTGCCTTAAATCTGTTGCATTCAAAGTAGCCCCTGACTCGCACCTAAGTGTCATTGGTCACCCACTGAAAAAGGGCAGTACTAGTTGAAAGAAAGAAGTTACACATAAACACAGGATGATGAACTGTCATGGTTTAACCTTAGCCAGCAACCAGGACCACACAGCCATTTACTCATTCCCCCCACCACTCAGTGGATTAGAGGAGGAGAATCGGAAAAAAAAGGAAACCTTGTGGGTTGAGATAAAGACAGTTTAACAGAACAGCAATGGAAGAGAAGATAATAATAACAATAACGATAAAAGAATATACAAAATGAGTGATGTAATGCAATTGCTCATCACTGAAAGATCAATTGCCCAGTCCTTCCCGAGCAGCAATTGTGGATTCCTGTCCCCGGGGCAACCTCCATTTATATGCTAAGCATGACGTCTACGGTATCGAATATTCCATTGGCCAGCTTATCCTGTCTATGCTCCCTCTCAGCTTCTATGGGAGGATGAAAAATGACTCAATATAAGCATTAATTAACAACAACTAAAACAATATGTGTTATCAACATTATTCTCATACTAAATCCAAAACACAGCAGCTACTAGGAAGACAATTAGCTCTATCCCAGCTGAAACCAGGACACCAACTTTCTGAAATCTTGATCACATGTATCCTGCTACACTTTTAACTGAATTATGTTAAGTTAGAAAAGAAGGTAAAATTCAACTGCATGAAGACTTCCCTTATCTCAAGTCAAATAAGGTATCAAATGCCACAATATTTATGACAAGTAAAGTTCTGATAATATCTGAAAACATGTGATCCTCTTTTAGAAGCCTTAATACAGGCTCACAGCATAATAGCACACTATGGACAAACAGCATCGCTGACATGTCCAGCTATGAGAAACAAATTACAGAGACTAGAAACCATACAAAATATTGCTAAAAAGCACCTGAGAGCCTCAACATTTTCCTTTTGCAAATTGAAAGTTTCTAAAGTTCCACTTGTAAAATTGCCCTCATTTGAAGAATGATCTCAGGTTAATTTCAAATATTGATAACCAGAAATTTTCAAGGTTGTGTCTTTTGAGGGGATGAGGAAGAAACTTTAAGCTTTACTTAAAGCTTTTTACTGAAAAAGAGAAAAAACTCTTCTGTTTGCCCTTCCTCCAATAATTTAAATTTAATTTCACTTTTTAATTTTGCAAACAATAAAATATTATTTTTAATGTATTTTGAAATTTTCAAAAGAAGATAAATTTTAATTGTCAGAAAAGAAGATAAGTTTGCTTATAAAATTGTAGATCTGAATAAATGCCCTTAGGTCACCTAAGCCCCAATAATTTTCAATGAAAAGTAAGCTTCTAAGTCAAGTACGTTTATTTGACTGTTTAACAATCAGTCTTTAGGACAGTAATTTAAAGAACCACCTATTAAGGTTGGGCATTAGATGCACTAAATCCCTTTTCATACATGGTAGCTGGAAGACTACTAAAACCCACATTTGTTTATTCTTAGTAGTATTTCCCTCAAGCAGACACAAGCTCTGCCTGATTTTTCTCACCAGGCCTTCAAAAAGCACTTTATTTCCAGCAAGCAAACAAAAATCAATAACCTACATAAAATGCCAGAGAGAAGAGAATATAAGCAAGAGAGGTCATCTGCCCTTGGAAATAAAGACACAGCACCCATCTGAAAGATATTATACTCTCACATTAATTACTCAGAACAGCAGCTGTGCTCCAGTAATCAAACGTATATGGGAAAGTGCTCTGTAAGCACTTTTAGCTTTGCACTCAGGACTTGATGGATGAATCTGTCTCCAAAATAGAGAAATCAGAGGTTGATTACTACTGCAACTAGCTCTTTGCTGAAGGTTAAACTACCTTCCTGCCCATAAAGAAAAATTAAACATCTCCACATATTTCTCAAATAACATAAAGAAGAACCTTCCAGTTTAAGGATTTCTCTCTGCTATTTTATATTAAAAAAAAAGTATTTAAAACACCACCAAAGGGCATACTATCGTCGCAGAGCAAGACCACAACATCCATGCCCAGTGCTACTCAGGAAAAGACACGCCACAAGAAAAGGTGAAAATGTGAGTGTTCAGATTCCAATTTGGTTTGTTATTTGTTTCCCAAGTCCAGATATATAATTGTTTGCTTTCTTGTGCATGCAGGCAGAAATTAAGCTTCTTTTTCTTTATTGTTCCAAACATGTCTTTTAGAGTTTACTTTGTAAGAGCACTATGTATCTTATTTCCACAGTCTAATCCTGACTTTTTGGAATAAAAGATCACACTCTCGATAGGTCTGTGTACTATTGTTACTGTCTCAAAACAAAGATGAGTGCCATGTGGAACCAAGACTACACCTACACTCACACATACACACTGTATTTTGTCACATGCAGGATTAGAGGATAACGCAGTTAGGAAGGGACCCCAGGAGGCCTCCCCTTCAAGCCCTACCCAAAGCATAGCCAGCTCTGAGCTCAGACCAGGCTGCTCAGCTGGGGCTTGATAATCCCCAAGGCTGGAGATAGCATAATCTGTCTGGGCTCCAGCTCTGCTACTGGGCTGTCCGTCTGGGGAAAACATTACTACTTTATAGTCAGTTTGAATTTCCCCTGTTTCAACATGTGCCATCTGTCTCTAACCCACCCTCCCACCACACACTACTGTGAAGAGCCTGGCTGGGTCTCCTCCATCTCCTGGGTGGTTGTTGGGTGCCCCCAAAGCCATCGCTTCTCCCAGGTAAACCATGCCTCTCCTTGCAGGGTATGGGCTCCAGCCCCACTAGCTCCATGGCCTTCCCTCACCTCCCACCAGTTTGTCAGTGTCATTCCTGGGTTGGGGACCCAAACTGGAGACAGTACGCAGGTGGGGTTTGACAGGTGCTAAGCAGAGGGGACAGTCCCTGCCTCCTCCTGGCTCTCAGGGCCATGTCCTGCTCACACTGCCACAGGCACTGCTGGCCCTTTTTTTGCTGCCCGGGCTGTGCTCCAGAGCTGCTCCTTGGTTCCACCAGCCCCAGCCTGTACCACAGTTTGGGGTATTTACATACATATATTTTCTTAATTAATCTTTTAATTTATAAGAAGCATAACTGTTTCCTCTCATTTTGCAGAACTTCTGCAAGAGAAAAGTTAGTATGCCAGTTGAGCATGTAAGCAAAAATAGTTTTGTCTCCCTAAAAGACTCTTGACATATTTACCCATGTCTTCCATAAAATATGGCTATTCTTTTAATATATTTACCCATAACTCCAAGTCACACTAGAAGCAGAGAGACCTCTGACTGAATTTGCAAAGGCATCCCATCCTGAGTGCAAGTTGTCTCGGCACATTCTCTGAGGAATTTCACAAAGCACCTATGTTTTTCCAGACTCCAGCAATACACCAACATTTTACTTGTAGAGATACAGTTATCTTGACAAGACATACGAACACAAGCTACCTTTCCAAAAACCAACATAGTCTTTTAGCAAACATATGTCTTTGAGACACATCTTCAAAATCTTTTCTTGTTTTTTAGAAGAGTCATAAAATGCCTAAGAATTTAGCAGTCTATGTGGTGCTCTTTAGAGAGAATTCCCCACCTCTCCTGTGTTACATGACTCTCTCTTTTCTGAACTGCAACCTGCTTGGGAAGCCTGGTTGCTTCTGCTGCCATGTGCTAAGTAACCTCACCCAAAACAGCTTTAAACAAAAAAGGCTGTGAAATGTATGTTTCTTGCCAGTCAGTGAAAGCAGCACCTGAAAAGTGACATTAACACCCCACCACATATACACATATACCCACACTGGTTCATACTGATGAGGCTGAACAACTGTGAACACTCGTAATACTGTAATTGCAAAGCAGAAAAGCTGCATGCACAGTATCGCTCTGCACACAAAATTTTCTGCGTGTGCTTGTGGAATCCTTGTATCACTGTAATATTTTAAACAAGTTGAACACATCAGTTTCAACACTATAATTTGCCTTTAATATTTTCTGCAAAGTCTTTTACTGCAATTTCGTTCATAATAACCTTGGAAGCTTCCATTTCTGAGTCCCAGGTCTGCTTCTGAACTCAGCAGGAACGAAGTTTAAAATACGCACTAGTCCATGTTCAACAGAAAAGCCTTTTGTTTTCTAGTAAGGTATATAAATTTCAAGAGCAGGTAGCTTCTACCTGCGTCGGTCTTTTCTGACCACAGATAGCCTAAAAGAGTACACAGGCTCCAACAAAAAGTAAGGAAATACTGTTATTAAGAGAGCTGTACGCTGGCCTGTGCTTATGACATCAGCTTGGCTATGACAGCTAAAAGATGTCCTGTATCTAACAAGAGAACTACAACTAGCCAAAGATCAAGCACTGTGGCACTATGTCATGTCATGTCATGTTTTTAAAATGGGTTTAAAATGATAAGAAGCATTTTACAAGTCTTCAATTCATGAGAAATTCTTTTAGAAAACTAATAAATAGCTTTAGGCATCCTAATCATTAAACTGGACATCTGAAAAAACCAACAAACCAGTTTCCAGTTCCATTGAACCTGAGCACACTGAACTGCTAATGACCAGTATGCAGTCAATGATGAAGCCAACATAATAGACACAGGATAAAAAAAGCCAACCATCTCCTTCATTTCCTGCCCATGGGGCTCATTCCTCCAGGCCCACGCTTGACCCCATGAAAAGAAAGCGGAGCTAAGAGAAATCTGCGCCTGACATAAAAGAACCCGAAACTTTTGTTAATAGTAAACAGATCTAGAATTACCAGAGTTAATACGTTCTCAAAAACACATTGATTTTTCTCCTTTTCCAATTCCCATCTTATCAAAACTAAAATTTAAACTTGAGCAAGAAACACTGTTCAGTAATCTTCAATGCAGACAAGTCAGACCTCATAAGTGCCTAAAGTTAAGCAAGAGAGAGACAGAGGTCTCTCGAGGACAGAGCTGGTAATGCTCTGGGGCACTGGAGAAAGAGAGTGCTCTGATCAGAAAAGGAACAGAGCCTTCCCATCACCATTTAACACTGAAGTCCTGCCTACACAAGAAACAGAGGCAATGGATTCCGGGAGTATTTGAAGCCATCCATCTGCCGACAGAGGGAGGTTAACTGATATTTTGGTCCAAACAGAAGAGATGAACCAAAACCAGAAGAGAAAAATATTGACAAGGATCCACAGGCAACCTCTGCAGTAAAGTACGACAATTAGACACACTAGACCAAAGACACTTAAAAAAAAAAAAAAAAATCACAAGTTCCAGATTGTAATTGGCTGAGGGAATAAATCTGACTGCTCTCACCAACCAGAATGATTAAACAACCTAAGTAAAAGTCCTATAACAGCTAAGCTCGGAAATTTGGGGTTCTCTTTCACTCTGCTGTGAGCCTCTGACAGGTTACTGCTGATTTTATTCCTGGTTGTATTATGGATTGCATGTTCAATTAGTGGCCAGGTAATCTAAAATTCTGACCACTGGAATTGCTTCTCTGGTATTTAAATCACAGTTACTAATAAAATTCCTTTCCAAAAAAGAAAGAGAAATTGAAATAGTGTATAAGCAGTGTCAAAGCACAACAACATTTAAGATCAATATTACAACGTGAGACTAGCTTCAACCTCTGATATAGGTACAATCACTCAAAATGAATCTTTACTAAATCTGAGCATATGGTTGTTTGTAATTTACCATTTTTTTCTCCTCTGTGTAAAAGGGCAGAACTGTCTCAGAGAGCAGAGTGGAAATCGCTGACTCTCCAATGATGAATTCTGAATGCAAATGATGTTATCTTTACACTAGTGTTATTTTTATAGCAATGAAAACTATGTATTTCTCTCTATTTAAACAGAGGGATTAGATCTATGCTATAAAAAAAAACAAACAAACAAACAACCCAAATTGACCCAGCAAGCCCAATACCCTTTCCATCTCCTTTCAGATGCCATTAATAGCGTAATACAGAACAACTGTAGACAGACCTAAAAAATATGATCCAGTAAGCTGCAGGGCATGGCTGTCTTCAGGGTGAGTAAGAACCTCAAGACTCACTCACTGAGAGAGTAAGAACTAGTGTGTCCAAAAAGCCTTTGGATATTCCTCCTCTCCCTACACATAAAGACTTCGTGCAGCCTTTCTGGTTAAGACAATCTTACTCAGCTCTATTCTTGGGCGGTGTTGCACAGTCTTGATGCAACATATCTTTAATGTAAGTGAGACAGAAGACGTACCGGCCAAGAATCAAAATGAGAACAGTCTGCATCTATTGAAACTTTTGAGTCACTTAGTCCTCCTGATTTAGTAACTTGAAATGAAGTGAAAATCAAGTTTATCAATTGTTATGGAAAGCAAAGTTTTCAAGTGAGTTAAATTCTTTTTGAATTCTTTAATGCAATCAAGCCACGGGGTTGTGTCAGGTTCAAAGAAACATTTGGATGGTTTTAAGACCACGTCAGGAAAAGAAGAAGAGTCTGCTAGAATGTGAGAGAAGGCTCTTCAGCAAATACGCAGCTTTCAGACAAAACAAGTTTAACCACATACAGTAAAGTCCAACTCGTTAGTCTAATTAGCTTCCTTCAGCTGAGAAAAGCAAGCCTGCAGAATACTGTTACCAGGATTGTTTCAAAGAGAAAAAGCAGCTAAAACAACGTAATAGTACACATGTGGAGGAAAAAAAAAGCCTCTAGGACACATAAGCAATATTTTTTTTTACTTTTTAAATGCATCTGTAGCAAATCTAGTAGTTAGCAAGACAACTGAGCAACTCATAAAACTCTAAAAATCTGTTTCCTCTCTTCCCAAACCCAAATCCAAAAGTACAGGATCAACTCATTGAAACGGTACAGAAATAATGTTGAAACCCCAGTAACCTCCTAGGTTCTGTCATATGATCAGTAAAAGGTTCGTAAAAGTAAAAGGCGCTCATTATTCCCTGAGAGCTTGAAGCTAAGGATACTTGCTCATGAAAAGCAATCATGGCTCAGACATCATAAAAGTAAGAGACCTGATCCTCCTTTAATTCATTTTATTTCACAAGTTTCAAAGGAGCTATACCCAAGTTAAGCTGGAAAAGTGGAATAGATGGGATACAGAACTTGCTTACCTTTCATAGTGTAACATGTACATAAAAATGTACCACTGCCTGGCAACTGTAACACCTTGCTACTGAAAATACTAGATTTTACGATCCATGTCCCACATTCATCCTAGAAAAATAAAAACCTCAAAACCAATAGCCTTTACTTCATTTGTTAATTCGATTAGACTTAACACTTTACTACATGGTTTTTGACAATGACTTTTTCTAGAAAGCCTTGAAAAAGGCAATATGCAAGATGTGGAGATATTATTCAGACTGGGGAAGAATGAGAAAGACAGAGAGATGAGGTAACTAAAATTCCGAAGTACTTGATTACAGTGGGCATATCAGCTCTTTTCTATCTGCTTCTCATGGTCCAAACCCACTGAATTAGCACTTTCTAACTGTCATACCATAAGCTCTTTTTCAAGGGCCTGATATATGCCTAGATTACATTATTGAGAAGCAGGTTTTAAGTGTCAGATAGTTTGTCTCTTCTTTCTGAATGACAGCAAGACATCACAGCCCGTACCTGCTTCCATTCACAGAAATTAGGTAAGCAAGAGCATGTAAGGGCTGCAGGCTATCAAAACCCCATGAAGAAACAGTGAAATCCCACTAAAAAAGAGATTTCATTTAAAGGTACAGTCACAGCTGAAAACTTACAAAGTTACCAAAAAAAACCAAAGCAAACAAATAAACAAACAAACAAAAAAAAAGAAAATTTCAGTGGTTTCATGCTGCAATATTCCTGGAATGAAATGCTACTTCAATAGATTTGAGCTTGTATCTATATAACTTTAATTCTCAGGAAAATCAATAAAAATCATAAGAAACAAAAGCTATGGAACAAAACAAGAGATGCAAAGGAGGAGGAAGTAGGAATGCACAGATATAGGCTACAGAAGTTTAACTTTTTTCTCTCCCCTACATGGACAACTTTCTCTTCTACTGTATTTCCTGTTACTGTTTTAGCCCACATAGAAAACCCAATCTCATCTCCAACCATCAAGTTCTAATAACACCTGTATATCCTTTTACTTCTACTATTTCAAGGACAAGCTGCTGATTCAGTCCATATTAAAAAAAAAACAAACAAACAAAACAAAACAAAACAAAACAAAACAAACAAACAAAACAAAACAAACCCAACAAAGGTGTACAGACCAGCTCATGAGTTTACAAAGACTTGAAGAAAAACTGGTCTGCTACTTTCATTTTCTCACAGATTTGCAGCTGTGTTACAGTGCTATACTGTAAGAACAGCCCAGGGTTCTCTCCAAAACCACATGGAAGGATGTCATATATTTACTTCCCAAGCATAGTCCTGAATGATTAGAGAAAAAATTCTCAAGCACATCTTCCACTGTTACAACCTTTCTGAAATACCGTGCCCACTTGTCAGCACTGGAGGAAATGCACCACTAGGCACCACACACCAGATTTTCAGTTGCAAGAGGCCTGCCTGTCTGGATCAGCGCCTACCTCCATTTGACTGGCCTCACCAGACCCATCTGTCTGTCCCAGGCTCCGCAACAGCAAAGTTTTTTCTAGACCGAAACATTAACAATTTTTGCACTTTCAGTGATGTAGGAAGCAAGAAACACCCTGTGCTCCTCCCCGCAGCTCATGATAGAAGGGTTAGTTATTCAAGCAGGGAGGACATCAACACCATTCTCTTTTCTCTGAGGAAGATCTTGACTGAGACCTACTTTTCAGCACAAGCACATTTCTGTTAGTGGAACTAGCTGCTCCAAGGCAATTTACACATGAAATCTGTTCCCCAGATATAATTAAACCCTAATGAAGGCTGGCATTTCTCCACATCTGCAGCTCAGAACAGAACTTGAAGAGTATTAGTAATTGCACTGCACACAGCTCAGGGTCCTCAGATCTGTCTCTCAAACGGCGGTTTTCTCAGAAAATACAGTCTGAGCAAGGGAGATGCGAGCGCTGCCTGGCTACAGCCACAGGGGTCCCATCAGGTTAAGGAAAAAAATAAAACTCTTGGTGCTAATCAAGTTAACCAGATCGCACACTACTTGCCAGATCACGAAAATCAAAACCAGATGCATTCTGTCATAACCACAAAGCTTTCCATATATTTGGCAGTCTCCACCCACTAAGAAAACAAACCTACCAGAACACAGTTACATAGAAGAGTTCAGAGTAAAACAAAGAAAACTGAGGGGAGTCACCCAAACACACTTCTTGTATCTCTATGCAATATTTACAGCTAGAACTTCCACACAAACCAGTCCCAATCAAGTAATACATACAGACAGTGGGAAAAAAAGCTTTAGTGTAACAACATTTAAAGATGCAGTCATAAGCGAAACAGAACATAAATAAAAGATTTTCTAAACACACGTAGGGTGCCCATTGCCTTATTTTTTAAATTATTTGTTCCCCCCCACAGTGCTTTTGTCTCCCTTCCAAACAGAACTGACTAAAATAAAAACTTCAGATGGAACACGTTTCTGTAAAAGTAGGTTACTTTGTCTTCTCTTTTTATATAGCAATACTTAGATTTTAGTAGAAGAATATATTCTATTTAAAATGTTTTCATTATGCATTCTTAACCTTATAAAATCTTTTTATAATATTAACACATCCAAGTAGTGGAATTATAGCAGAGAAAAGCAGCAACTAAAAAGGGCAGTAGTAAGGTAAAATACATTTCACACGTATAAACTTAGATGAAGAACAGTACAATCCCGAAATGCTTCAATACATGAAGTAATTAAACTATTAAGTAAATTAACTATTAAACTTCCTCTGTTAACCTTTACTCTTTTTTTTGCTCGCAGACAGTTTTAGAGTCAATGGTTCCTTTCACTTATCCTCAGAAGCTATTATTAAAGTAATGTATTTCAAAGGCACCCACGACCCTTTTTCTCCAGGAAATGGAAGCCCTCATTATTGTGCTTGAGTATCTTTTATAAAGAGAAAATAAGATGCCTCTTAAATGTTCTATGAAACCCAGATAAGAGTGATTCTGTAATGCCAGGGAATGGTATATTTAAAGTTATTCTACTTTTATCTTTTAGGAAGGATCATCCCTCCTACAATAGAATGTCTTTCTCTTCTGACATCCAAGCTTAAGTGTGGTATTTAAGGCTCTATTCTCTGATGGTATTCAAGTCAAATTAAAAGCCATGCTGGGCTGGTCTCTGCTATCAGGTAGAGGAACCTTAACAGGCAAAGGAACAGTTTGGACCTCTCTTCAAATATCTAACCTTGGCATAACTGACCTGATGCAAATACTAATTTCCCTCTTCTTTACAATACTACACCATCATTAATTTCTTAAATTCAAGTCGAAAAGTACTGAGGATGTGATCTCTCTCATGGAAACATGCTTTAAATGAAGGTACGAAGCCACTGAATTAACTTTAAAAATGGAAGTAGATCTAAAAAGCAATGAAAAGAACAAAGAATTTTATATTTCTCACGGCTCTGTAAATTGCTACAGGATTATGTTAAGATTGCCGCTTTACTACAGAATTCAACACTGTGTTTCAAATCAGTCAGGCAGATGGCTACTGTTGGTATCAAGTCACATGGAATTCTCTGGACAAGGAAAGCTTTTAGCTCTATAAAAGTTGTAAAAACCCATGGTGATCAGTAAATCTGACCTCCTAAAAAGCACAAACCATTATGAACCCCTAAACTCTTGCTTGCTTGGACTGCAGCATAAACCATTCAGAAAGACCTGCAATTTTCAAAGTTTGTCAACCCACAACATCCACTGCATTATCCCACACAGGACTGATGTTAAGCCGCACTACAATTACCCAGTCATTCACTTTACCTTTTAAAGTATTAGCATAACATAAACTTCTTTACAATCTTCTGGGACTCTGGCATTGTTATAATAGCTATTGAAAACTGAAAGTCCAAAAGGCTTTTGCCACACCCTTCTAAAGATGTTAAATTAGTTACCTGAATAGAACAATTTTTACATACAAATGCAGATGGCCAAGTTTAAGGACTTTCCAACAGGCCAGTTTCTGCAGATCTCATGCAGATCCTGAGCTCAAATACACAACATCCAAGCTCTGGAACTAAAAGTGAGTCACTACAAGCTGAAGTAATGTTTCAAAGATGCGATTAAAGTAGGCACACAATTTAAAAAAAAAAAATAAAATCACAATCAGTCCTGCTAAAACATTGTTTGCTCTTTAAGGCTTACGTAGTACTGGGCTTTTGGCTTTTCTGAAAGCCTCTGGACTTCTGACTCTCATCAATTCTAGTGGAAAAAAGTCTGGAAAAAAGGGAAGGGAGAGGAAGGGGAGGAGAAGAGAAGGGAAGCGCACAAAAAAAATTCCGTAGCTTGCAAGAGTGAATAGATTCTCATCTACACTTGTCAGAGACAGTTTCTCAGAGTGGGTCTAGATTCGTGTTTTAGTTTGGATCCAAAGCACACTTTTGAAGGGCAACTTCTGATGGTCCCCACATACTGCACTTCAGCACACTCTGCGGAGCAGGCTTGGAGATCACATAATGGATTTCTTCTAAAGAACAGTCAATTGGCAGAAGAGAGATCCAAGAGTGCACCTAATTTGTTCAATCTCCTGGTGAGCACTCAGGCATAGGACCAGTCCAGAGCTAATGTGATACGAGACTCCCAAATGTGCGTAAGGCTGTACATTATGTCCTTGGTACCAAATGTTTTGTCCTACAGATCCGCTCAGGCTGCAGGTAAGTCAGGGACAGCCCCAGAACAGTTCCACAAAACATTTGCTTGAGGATATCAATCATAATTTCTAATTTACGCTCACTCTTTTAATCACATGGTAATATTTTCTCTCAGATGCTTTTTCACTAGTGGGACAGGGAAGACAAAGAAAGGGAAAAGACAAAACCAGCATGAATACAGATGAAATATTTGAGAAACCAGTATATTCTGGTACCCGCTTCCATACTCAGATGGTTCTTACAAACTCAGAGAGTCATAAAAATGTTGATTGGAAGTGACCACTGGAGATCACTGAGATTAACCATCTCCTCAAAGTGGAACTAATGCCAATACCAGACCATGTTGGTCATGGCTCTGTCTGGCCAAACCTTGAAACCCTCTGTAGATGGGTTATTCCACCATCTGTCTGAGCAATCTGTTCAGGTTTTGCACTAGCCTTACAGGGAAGAATTTTTTGATTATGACCGATCTAGACATGCATTACTATGATAACTTGATACAGCTGAAACATCAGAATTGACCTTCCCAACAATTTCTTCATTTGTTCATGTAATGTGCATGCTTATAAGAGTAAATGTGAGCTTGGGAAAAAACAGAGGACCAGGCCAGGAGACAGAAGAACATAAGGCAAAAACGGAGGGTGGAGTGGCACAGAAAAGAAGGGGAATACAACACACAAGGTATATTAGCAGGGCAAGAATTTCTTCATAATAGTGTCCTCTGCAATTACCTCTCATTCAAACAGTTGCAAGTAATCTAGCTGAAGATCTGGCATTCATTTTTAAAACCTTGCCAGTAGTATATTTTTTGATTGTTTAATTTAAATTTTTCTTTACTCTTCACATTACTGTTTGGACTCCTCAGTCTTGCAAAAATAAGACATGAAAGCCAATGACACTTGTTTATTATTAAATCCATGGCCATGTTTGGCTTTCATTTTCTTTGCATATGTCCTGGCATTTTCCACCTTTAAAAAATATTTTAAAAAATGCATTAAGAATCATAATAAAAACTACATAAGCTATAAAGAAAAATAACAAGTCTTGGGAAAAAAAAAGATGGAAAATTGGTGTCTAGTTTCTTTAAAGGTTATTTACAAATTCCATCTTTTATTCCTGAATATATTACGAATTTCATTGTCTGGGATCATTAGACAGTGGCTAAGATTTATCTGGTGGCACTGAAAAATGTAAAAGAATCACATTAACCTAATTCAGTTAAAAACAGACTTATGAATGACTGTAATTTTAGACTGGAATTGTTAAGTGAAACTACACTCCAGTATCTTTGCACACATGCAATGTTTTCTAATCAAAAGACTGTAACTTTCGTGTAACCACATTTGAAAAATGCTATTGAGAGATTCTTCTTTTATGTACCAGGGTGTGGTGGGTTGACCCTGGCTGGATGCCAGGCGCCCACCAAAGCTGCTCTATCACTCCCCTCAGCTGGACAGGGGAGAGAAAATAGAATGAATGGCTCATGGGTCAAGGTAAGGACAGGGAGAGATCACTCAGCAATTACCATCATGGTTAAACCAGACTCGACTTGGGGAAATAAGTTAATTTATTACCATCAAATCAGAGTAGGGTTATAAGAAATAAACCCAAATCTTAAAACACCTTCCCCTCACCCTTCACTGCTTCCCAGACTCAACTTCAATCCCAATTTCTCCACCTCGTCCCCCTGCGTGGCACAGAGGGACAGGGAATGGGGGTTGTGGTCAGTTCATCACACATTGTCTCTGCTGCACCTTCCTCCTCAAGGGGAGGACTCCTCACACTCTTCCCCTGCTCCAGCGCAGGGTCCTTCTCACAGGAGACGGTCTCCTCGAACTTCTCCAACATGTGTCCTTCCCACGGACTGCAGTTCTCCACTAACTTATCCAGTGTGGGTCCCTTCCATGAGGTGCAGTCCTTCAGGAACAGACTGCTGCAGCATGGGTCCCTCACGGGACCGCAGGTCCTGCCAGCAAACCTGCTTCAGTGTGGGCTCCTCTCTCCATGGGCTCACAGGTCCTCCTAGGAGCCTGCTCCAGGGTGCGCTGCCCATGGGGTCACAGCCTCCTTCAGGCATCCACATGGTCCGGCGTGGGTTCCTCCATAGGCTACAGGTGGATATCTGCTCCACTGTGGACCTCCATGGGCTGCAGGGGGACAGCCTGCCTCACCATGGGCTTCACCATGGGATGCAGAGGAATGTCGGCTCCAGCGCCTGGAGCACCTCCTTCACTGACGTTGGTGTCTCCAGAGTTGTTTCTCTCACATATTCTCTCACTCCTCTCTTCTGGCTGTTGTTGCACAGCAGTTTTTTTCCCCCCTTCTTAAATACATTATTCCAGAGGTGCTACCACTGTCACTGGCTCAGCTTTGGCCAGTGGTGGGTCTGTCTTGGAGCCGGCTGGCATTGGCTCTATCAGACATGGGGGAAGTTGCCAGCAGCTTCTCACAGAAACCACTCCTATTGCCCTCCTGCCACCAAAACCTTGCCACACAAACACACAGGCTACAAGAGTACCAGTTGTACCAATGTAACTCTTTAGTTATGGTAAAGAAAACACTTTTCACTCCTTGAAGAACGAAACGGCTTTGTGACTTAATTCTCTTACACTGTCATTCCTGCAAGATAAGCACTAGTCTGCATGCATTCACACAGATTTTTTCTTTGGACCAAGTGGACCAGTAAACAACTTTGCCTGACTTCCTACATATTACAGGCCAAAAAAAAAATCATCCTGTAATTCTAGAGCAACTCTGTCTACATGTTAGTTTGTTTACCAGCTTCTAAGCATACTCACACTAGTCCCTAAAATTACTAACAGTGCTGGCAAGATGAGGCTGCAGTACAGTCTAATGATTCTTCCACTTGTACAAGCACAAAATTATGGCCTTCAGAGCAGCCTTAGGGAAATTCTCAGGAAAACACCTGCAAGCCTTAATAAGGCATTGTAATTTGCCAAAAGGGTCCAATCTAACACCTCTCAACATTGCAAGCTGTGAGTAAATTTTCCTCTGAACCACTGGAAGCAAACTGCTTCAAGGCACCATAAAACAAAGGAAATGCAGTAATGTCCAACAAACAAAATTCACCTCTTAACCAACTGCCCCAATTGCTTTATCACTTTCACACACACACACATACAGAGCTTTAGGCAGAACGAAGAAGCATGGCCCACTGTGCAGAAATTGAAACAATTTATGATGCTTCGCCATGAGTCAAAATTATGCCACTCAAAACTCCTCAAAACACTTTCTTCTTTTACCTGACAGAGTTTTTCTGTCTTAACAATCACTGATGGACATCAATGTATTTTTAAAAACGTATCATGTTAAAAAATGTTTTTCTGTGAGTTTCAACTTTTGCATCTCTTCTTCTTACTGTGGTACATCTTGCATGAAGACAGAGTCAGAAATTTCACTTCAGGTCCTACCAAAATAATCTAACAGGCTGTCAAAAAACAGGCTGCACCTTTCCAAAAGAAAAACATTCACCAGCAGATGAATGCTTAAACCAAAAAACATTGCCACACAAGTTATCTCAAGTAGCTTTGTAAGAAGACCAAATTAAGAAAAAAAACCCACAATCAAACCAGGTTAGGGCTAATGACAGTCTTTTCTTTCAAGATTACTTAAGATTTGACAAAGACACGTCTTCTTTAAAGCAGTGTTTGAATCCTTTTTCTCTCCTGCATGTGGTTTTGAGCTAAGAAACGCATACGGATAGCTGCTTTAAACTAAGGAGATCTCACTTTTTGTCACGCAAGATTACAGTAGTGTGTCATCTGGCAATATGAACAAGGTAACGATGTCCACAGGTCAAGTCTCCAGGTTATATGATCTTTGTGACAACATGGGGGGTTGGACTAGATGATGTTTAAAGGTCCCTTCCAACGCAATCCATCCTGTGATTCCACAAAAAATGAGCTAAAACTAAACTCAGTGCTGAAGATGTAGTCTATATCTCTATCCTTGACAAAAGCTCTCTTTTCAAGCCTGCAGATTGGCTTTTCCATCTACTCAAAACATATTTTTTATAGCTAGCTGCATCACAAGAGGGATTGTTAATTGTGTATACCCCTTTCAGGAAAAAAAGAAGCAATGTATGAATCTGTATACAGACTAGGAAAAGCCAGCACAAAATATGCCTACAATTTCTGTTACTATGTAGGAATGACCCTTGTAAATACACACATTTCTGATGTAATTTGTTTGCAGAATTATATTTATCAAAAGAAAAACTAAATTTGAAAACTTACATGACCTATTCCGTTCTGAGTCATATTTTCTTAATCATCTCCAGTAACAAAGAAAATAAGATGTTCCGTATACCTCTTTGACTTACTAACATTCAGCTATTGTAAAGCTCAGTATGAAATTTGTCTCAAATAAATATCTATATACCAACCACTTTACACACTTTAAGAGATTATCGTCCCCAAAGTGGAGATAAGCAGCGAGTCCAACCTACATTAATCAAAGCAAACATGCAAACCTCAGATCAGGCTGGAAGGTAAATGTGCAGACCAAAAGGCAATAAATGCATAACAGGCGTTTGGATGGCACTGGTCAAACCATTTGACATCAGAAGGTTATTTTAATCCAATGAAGCGGGCATTCCAACACATACAGGAAAAGTTGCAGGACACTATGGATCAGAGAGTGGGAACAGATCAAATGATGTCATGTCCTGACCCCTTGAAAACAGTTCCTCCGAAGTGGAACAGACCGTTCAGATTTTCCTGCAAACTTTCCAACTAGGGATTTCATGGAGCAAAGATGCAACAGAGGGACAAACTCCAATATCACAAAACCTCTAAGACTTACACAGAAAGGAATCTCACGATGACCTGTCATGCTGCTCTCTGGGTATGTCTTTGCAAACCCAGCATATTTAACTGTAAGATACTATCAGACACAAACACGAGAAATACTACAGAAGCAGATACATTCCCACCAAGCTCTAAGAAGGAGGCCAGCATTCAAAACCTTAAAAGCAGGCTACAAAAAACCCGAAGGTTGAAAATAGCTTTTCCTTGCATAGCTCAAACAGGACTGGTTTTTGCACCCCTGGGTATGATGCCAGAGTATGTAAAACAAATACCAAGTATTTAAATGAGACAGTTGGGAAGTAAGCGGTGAACATCCTGCATCAGTTACACTGGTGTGCAAAGTCATCGAGGAGAACGCAAATTAGCACATACTAGGCTGATTATTTTCTCAAGGGGACACTGTGTAACCATAAATGGAAACACTGAAAGCTAGGAAAAGGTCAGCAATAGAAAACCACGCGATAAACTATGACCTCCATTCTTTCATCAAGTATCGAAGTGGACATAAATAACAGCAGCAAAGCAACATACCCAACTCTGTGTATGATTCCAAGCACATCAGAACAAACATAAGCATTGTGTTACATGAGCAAAGCAAGATACATCTCATGCAAATACCTGCTCTAGCAAAGTTGAGAGCAAATACAAAATAGATAAACCTAACCTAACAAAACCTAACAGAAAAAAATCACTGCAGTGACAGAAAAACTGCTACATTATAAAAAAGAACAAAGGAAATGCCTTTACTCCCTGAAGGCTCAAAGGAAAAACAATTAATTATTTGTGCTATGATATTTAGTTTGGGAATAACATGGTTTGGGAAGAACAATAAGAATCATACTTCAGGTAATCAAACATGTTGAGAAGCCAAAATACAGATTTATTTTTCAGCTTACGGGAGTAAACAGCATGCAGACAAACATTTTAAAGGGCTCATCCAGGAAATCTGAATATTACAAAAAATGAAAAAAAAAAAACCAGCAAACCCACCAGTTCAACTCAAGTCACAACAAAGCAGAGTCACCCGCAGAGTCAACACGCTCAAGATCAATAATCCATACTGACTGCGAAGAACTAAACCACCCGAAAACATTAAAGAAAAATGAGCAAGAGGGCGCTGATTGGGACCACACAGGGAACAACAGCATCTGAGTGACGACAAAACACAGCAGCCGAAGGCCGCCGAGCAGTGACAATGCGACGGCTCCCTTGGCTCTCAGCCACGGCAAGCGCAACTAAGGCACAGCCCCTCACGTAGGTCCCAGAGGCTTTGCTGGTATCGGGCTCTGTAGCATCAGCCCCCAGCTTTTCTTCACCTCAGACACGTTCCTGCGTTTTAGAAAATGCAGCTGTGGCTCCAACCCTTTGCTGTCTGTTTCGCCCAGGGGAATCCGAACTCCTCAAAATAACAGCATTAAAGAAATGTGGAAACAGACTATTTCTGTTCTCCCCTAAAAACCAATTCTTTTGGTCATATGCCAGGCTATTCTTCCTACACGTGTACACATATGGGGAAAGATGGGTCCCTTCTGCCAGAGTTTTGCCGGGCAGCAGGGACGGGGGAAGTCCATGTCCAGAAGGACACCTGGAGCTCGAGCTGGCGCAGGGACATTGCCAACCACAAACCTAAGCACTCTGAGGATGGTACCGACAGACCACCTGCGAGCACATTAGCTTCCCCTGAGTTCCTGCCAAGGTGGGGTTTTTGTTGTTTGGGGTTTTTTTCCCAATACATCCCACTTTCTACCCTTTTTGTCCCAAGGCCTGTATTTCTCCTGTCACCCCACAAAAAGCCCCCAGCAGCTGCACTGCTCTCTGCTGGCGAACCCCAAGCCCACCCGACCCACACCCCTTGAGCCAAATTCGAGGCTACCCACAGCTCATCAGCTACGCGCTGCCATAACTGCTCCTAGGCCCTGTTTGGGCTTCCCAGTACAAACACTTGCCCCATCTGAGCCACAACGTTAAGAATAAGGAACCACCTCGCTTTCTCGCCCTGAGGTAACTACCACAGTTGCTCCGTACAGGCTGCCGTGCCCGGGAGACGGCAGCGGGGCCTGTGGGGCGGCCCCTGTGTGGGGCAGCTGGGGCTGCCCCGGGCCGGACATGGCCGGTTCCAGCCAGCTCCGGCCGACCCACAGCAGGGCAGGGCTGCACCCTGCAGCTGAGAAGGTGGCGCCATGGGGAAAGCCTGTTTAGGAAAGGGTGAAAAACGAACTGCAGAGCAGAGAGGAGCGAGGAAAAACGTGTGAGGGACAGCCCTGCAGACACCAAGGTGGCTGGAAAAGGAGAGGAGGAGGTGGTCCAGGCACCGGAGAGGACACTCCCTTGCAGCCTGTGTAGAGGGGCTCAGGCTGGGGCAGGTTTTCTGGCAGGAGATGCAGCCTGTGGGAGATCCAAGCTGGAGCAGCCCGCTCCCGAAGTCCATACCCCATGGGAGGGACCCGCGCTGGAGCGGTTCATGAAGGACGCAGGCTGGAGCAGCTGATGAAGGACTGCAGCCCATGGGAAGGACCCGCGCTGGAGCAGGGGAACAGCACAAGGAGGAAGGAGCGGCAGAGGAGCTGTTATGGACTGACAACAGTCCACATTCCCCATGGTCCTGCCGCTGCTCGGGGCGGGGAGGTAGAGGAGTCAGAAATGAAGGAGTGAAGTTGAGCCTGGGAAGAAGCCAGAAGGGCTAAGGGGAAGGCGGTTTTAGTTTTGTCTTTGTTTCTCACCATGCAAGTCTATTTTAATTGGCAATAAATTAATTTTCTCCAAGTCAAGTCTGTTTTGCCCATGACAGCAACTGGCGATCACTCTCTTTATCTCAACTTACACACTTCTCCATCTTATGTTGAGGAGGAGGAGTGAGAGAGAGGTGGAGGGGGCCGGGGAGGTGTTGGCAGCCAGCCACGGTCAACCCACCACATGATCACCAAAAGAGAAAAAAATATATTCAACTCTCCTTAATTCAATACAGGTATGGGGACAACCAACTTCACATGAGTAAGTAACCAGGCTCTTCTCTGTAGTGTTCTCAAGACAAAGTCTCCAGACGCAACTCTTTGTTCAATGCAGAAGAAAACATACATCTAGGTTAGAGGCTGCTAAAAGGTACACAACTTAAAATTATGGGAAATGGTGGCAGGGAAAACACGAAGAAGATATTTCTTTTTTTCCTTCTAAGCTCTTTCAGTACACACAGGTGGTATTTGTAAAAATGGTACAAAAATATCAACAGAATTGAGATTTGAGAGGTGTGTTGTTCATTTTTTTCAATCCTCCAACTATCTTGGCACTGAAAAACACATTTTACAGAATGCAATGTAGTAATAAAATTTAAAAAAAAAATCCCTCTGAAATTGCCTCACCTCAGCAAAATCAGTGATTTAAAACCTCAAAAAGCTTATCTACATTCTTGTCTTTTTTTCTGAGGGCTAAGTCTTGTCTTAAATGAAATCTAAATGGAGTACGGTGTGCTTGTAGTTTTGCATACTTTCAGGTCTGAAGACAGTTTCTGTCACAAGACTCTCAAAGTGTGACACCTTCCTACCCAATGTAGGACTATGAAAAAGGTAAAGCCATTGTGCCTTCTCATTATAATATATTAAAAAGCAGCATATTTGAGCAGCAACAAACTCCTGTGGCTCTTGCAAGTTTCATGACCATTTATCATAGGTGGGAGTACTTCCATGCAGATTGCTTTGCGTCTTTTTTTAATAGAAGGTTTCTCTAGATTTTTTCATTCAGCAAAACACAAATATCACGAGCTTTAGCACTATCAAAATCTTTTGGGGCTGCCCTATGGCACTCGTGACCTTCACCTGCCTCAGATGGCAACATACGGTGTTACCTTAATAGAACTGCAAAAAGAAGTCAAAAGGTCACAAAGAACTTTCAGAATTCCAAATTAAATAATAATTTTAAGCCCAGATTTATCCTTTCCTTCTATAAGAATTGCAATGTTTTATATCAGTGTCGTGGTTTAACCAGAAGCGGTAACCAGGACCATGCAGCCNCACCCACCCACCCAGTGGGATATAGGAGGAGAATCCGAAAAAAAGGAAATCTTGTGGGTTGAGATAAAGACAGTTTAATAGAACAGCAATGGAAGAGAACATAATAACAACAATAATGATAAAAGAATATACAAAATGAGTGATGTAATGCAATTGCTCATCACTGAAAGCTCAATTGCCCAGCCCTTCCCAAGCAGTAATTGCAGATTCCTGGCCCCTGGCCAACTCCCATTTATATACTGAGCATGATGCCTACGGTATGGAATATTCCATTGGCTAGCTTGTCCTGTCTAGGCTCCCTCTCAGCTTCTATAAGAAGCTGAAAAAGTCCGTGATTTAAGCATTACTTATCAACAACTAAAACAGTGTTACCAACATTATTCTCATACTAAATCCAAAACACAGCAGCTACTGTGAAAAGGAGGAAAATTAACTCTATCCCAGCTGAAACCAGGACAATCAGTTGATTGCTAAACTGCAGGCATCCCACACTATGCTAAAAATCAGACATCATCACCAATATAGACACTTACTAATTTCTTACTGATAGGATTTTTTAAAAATAGACTGCATTACTGAGAATACCAAAGATGTTATTTTTGTCTCAGAAAGTTAATACTGAAAAAATGAACAGTTTTACACTCAAGCTAGAGTTAACATACTGACTACTGAGTAAAAGTTTCTTGATATCCTCTGGAGCTAGGCATAGAATTCCACAGAAGTCCAAAATCCTAACTTAAATTCAGTTTTTCTTGTAAGAAACATTAGATTATACAAAATGCCAAACTGATGTCCAAATCTGATGAACTCTTCAACAATGCCTCAATTAAACTAAATAATGTATTATATCTCACTTTTGTTGTAACAATATTTTTTTTTCAAACCAGTTTGCAGTTTGTAAAGGTCAATATTAAGAATTATTTTCACAAATGTTGTTATGTTTTTAGTGTCTTTTCATTAACAGTAAAGAATCACTAGTGCAACTTGCAAAGCATTGATATATTCAGGCAGCTGGAGCAAACTAACAATCTCCTTGACTAAAACCCACATACTTGTCCTTCTTCCAATACATGGTACCTGATGCACTGAAGTCAGTATACTAAATTTTCATAAGTAGATGTTATCCAGTTTGCAAGAGGAAATCAGCTTCTCCTTCAAATCCTTTCCTAAGCAGTTCTATTTTTCTGCATTTCTTTAAACAACAAGAGGTAATTATTCTGTTACTACACGTTATTTCAGCAAAAGGAAAAACAAACAACAAAACCAACCAAACAAAGAAAGCACTTCCAAAACACTTCAGTTGGTCAAATATGGTTTCTAGGACACCTCAGAGTAACATGTAGTAACTCCTGCACCAAACAGAATATCTCATTGTAGAAACATGTCTGAGGTCTCTGCAATTCAAACAGGTGGAAAAAAAAAAAAAAGAAAAGGCAGCGACCACCCAATCAGTCTGCAGAGCATAGACTGAGAACATAAAGGTAACAGAATCTCCTCTGCACTCATGCTCTGAAATACTTCTGAAGACCACAGACGTATTCAGAAGCACCCACATGAACGCCACTGCCTAAGGCTCATTTTCAAAGGTGATTTCGGAAGCCTAAATACTGCAAGACTTTAAGAGAGTACAGGCTTCCAAATGAAACTCTAGCACTCTATTCCGTAATACTAAAAGACTCCTTGGTTCAGAGAGTTTAATTACCTTATTACTCTCCCCTTTGGGGCCCCTCCTGCCCTATGCTTCCTAGTCACCTGGTACTAATGACATCGCCAGATATGGCTGCAACAGATGAGAAATACTTAGTTTCTAGGAGACTGCTGAAGTAGTCAGAGACACAGGTGGCTCCCTCTTCAATCCCCTAGTCAGGTGTAAAGACCCAAGTAGGGGCAGATGCACAATTCGAAACGAACACATGGCTGCACAAACAGCATCAGCAGAAGGGTTTTAATTTTCTCAGCTCAGAGAGCCTGTTTGGCAAATGAAGGATGCCCCAAAAACGCAGAGATGTAGAAGCTGTTCAGAACACTAGCTCAGCAACAGCAAAAAGGCATTAAACTTGTTTTTGTTACAGATTAAGACAACAGTAACTTTGTCTTAGAACTAGACTCTAGGAAGCAGTTGGAAATTGCAATAGGATCATGGAAAAAAAAAGGCAAATTGTCTCTAAAAGTTCTCTAAACACCAGTGATGTCACACAAATGCAAAAAATACCAAGTTCTGCACTATGTCCTACCCAGCACCATTAAACTCCGTGGGACAACTAAACCCAACTGGAATAGTAACATAGAAGGTGACAGCTTTTTCATGAAGGACAACCATGGCAAGGAGAAAAGAGTAACAAGGTTCGATATTGTACTTCAGGAATAATGCATTTATTCTGAAATCCAAGAAAAGATAAAAGAGTGGACTAAAGTTAAGGTGAAAGGCAGGGAAGAAAACAACAAAGGCAATATTATTATAGGTGAAACAGAGTCCCAAATTTTGAAGCAAATACAAACAATTTTTCTTAACTAGCTATCTCAACTACCCGAAAGACAGCCTGTGATGATAAAAGACAAAAATTAATTAACTCAGGCACTTGGTGAGAAAGTGATGCAACACAGTTACTATAAGTTTGCAAGGATCTTTGTTGCTTGAGAAAGTTGAGAAGATCACTAGGAAAGGACTTTTTATTCTGGTTAAATATGGAGGAATTAGTGTTGAAAACTGAGATGGGATAGATAATTGTGTCACAGTCACAAAACAATGAAGTTCAGCATGGTAAGAACAGCAGGATTCTTAGTGTGACAGGATGAGGATAATGGTCTTGGGAGAGGCAGCAGAGAAGAACAAATAATTACAAGATGCTTAGAAATCAAGGCCTCTGAGAAAAGACTGAAGGAAATGAGTTTGTTTAGTCCCTTGTGGGAAAAAAAAACCAAATGCCTAAAAAGGCAACTAAAAATACTGAGATAGGATTTTAGGGAACAAAAAAATCCCAAACCAAAACAAAAAAGCAAACAAACAAAACAAACATACAATTGCAACTTTAAAGGATAATGAACTTTTATAACCGATTACTTTTGGATGCTGGAGAATCTTTTGTCTCCTTATCTGGAGACCTAAAAAGAGATTCGAAAAATATCTAATGAAGGATGATTTAAGTGATTCATCACACCTATATACAGAGGAAAGAATCCGATTCATGTATGTAAAAACCTTGTATATTTTCACATTAGTGATACGCAGATTTCACAGCAGTAAGCTTTTCTTGCTTCTTAAAACATTTATAGGCTTCTTTAAGGCAAGAAAATCGAGAGATTCAGCTCTATGTCTTTCATCAAGGTACCTATTTATTTCCAAGTAAATTAAACAGAAAGACTTCAGTAAGAAACAGATTGTATGTAAAGGAAATTGTGAGTAAGAAGTCAAATTGGAGCACAAGGCCTCAGAATAGCTAAGGTCTTAGTAAGGAACCATGACAGCCCACAGGAGAAGTGTGAAAAACAAGTCACCCTGCTGCTCTGGCATATGCTCCAGCACGTATGCATGAAGCATTGGATCTAGGTAGAGATCTAGGGCTAAAATAGAGTAATTATACCTAGTAACTGAAAAATGTAAACCAAATCCAAACACCCTAAGCTAGTGAATTCTGGGCTGCCAAGCCACTCACACTGAGGCAATCCTGTTGATAACGCTACATAAGGCTTACATTGCCTGTATAACAATATGAAATATGGTATCCGGGTATGGATGTAGCAAAACTGGGACCAGTGTCAAAAAAGTAATTATGAGAGGGCTGTTTACTTGGGAAGAGTTTTGGCAGAGACAAGGAGGTGGAAGGCTAATGAAAAGCTGTCCCAAACTCAAGAAAAAAAGGGAGAATAAAATACCAAATTGACAATAAAATGCCAAATCAAGTGGAGAAAAAAGAAAGGAGAATGTTCCCATGGTAGGACACTTGCAGATGGTAGTAACGCTGACATGCTGATTCAAGACCACAAGGAGGCTGGAGGAAAACCCCTTGGGTGACATGCTGGACTCTCCATCAGGTTTATGTTCTTAAGATTTGAGGGGGTGGAGAAGGTGGAGGCAGGAAATAAGAGTTACACCTCAGTACTTAAAAAACTGTAATTTAGTAGTAATCACACATATGACTCCTATGTGATAATGACACAGAATCTCCACTCTTTATCATTACAAAACTGTAAACTGGTATATTTGATTGCATAGAGTATAGATTATTTTGCATAGACTATTCCGCTGCTCAGTTTATTTCCACTTAAAATATTCATTAATCAACAAACAACAGTTCACACCAGCTAAGTCTCAAATCTCCATTCTAAAGGGCGGAGTAACAAACTTTGTCAGTAATAGAAATGTATCTACATAGCAATTATTCCTGATGTTCTTATAGGATGTATGAGTGAGGTTGTGATAAAATCTCACCCATGAAGCAGCACAGAGAGACAACAGCAGGGGTGAAGCCCAAGTAATATATCTGCTATGGGCCCAGCTACTCCCAGGCCCACCCCAGGAGCCATCAGGTCATCAAAGACCCATCTCCACAAACACAGAGGAGAACAGGGGCACACAATTGCAGACAGGAACCCAAACTACAGACCCCTAAGGAAGAAACACCCTGTCTGGGTCCCTCCCAGAGCTGACCCAGAAGAGCCTCAGCCCTTGTGTCCAGGTGTGAAACCCACCAAGAGGAGTCATCGAGAGCAGCCCTCTGGATCACCTTTGGGACTAAGCAGGGCTGCTGTCCAGGGCTGTGGGACACATTACGGGATGCAGGGGAAGAGCATTTGGGGATTGCACAGGAGGTTTAGGGGAGGAAGCAAAGACAGGAAAAAGGGTGGATTTAGGTGATTTGGTGAGGAACAAGTGTCTGTGCTTGTGTGAATGCTGTCTGTGTCCATCTGATCCTGCTGTGCGCACACATATACGCGTGGTGTTCACGTGTGCTGCGTGCTTGTGTCTGCTGGGAACGCAGGCTCGGCCTTGTGACTGGACGGACATGGGGACACGAAGTGGCAGCAGCCTCACCTCCCTCAGGCTGCCGGAGCCAGCGTGATCTATATTCCTCTAACAGCATAGTATTAAACCAAATATAGACAAGGCTGCACGTACTCTATAAACCTGATATGCAAGCAACACACTATAGTCCTACAAGCTAAATAAAAATCAGTTTGACTTATGTTACTACTATTAGAAATTAACTAAAATAGTATTAAGAAATATAGAGTTTCTACCAATCACCACTAGAAAAGTGTTTTTGAAGAAACACTGTAAGAGTCCAATTTCCTCCACTAAGACTAATAAAGAAATAGGTAGCTGCAATGCTTAAGCAATTTCTACGATAAACCTTGTGCCACTGCTTCAAGGGTGCAATATTTTGATTATTTTTGTACTGAGACAGAAAGGGATGCTCCAAGAACATAGCTAGCAGTCAGAAATTCTTGATTACTTCCTGACAGTGGGCAAGTCACATAAAATCTCTCATTTAGTTTCCCTACCTATAACAAGCAAATAGCATGAGACAAAAAATTATCAGGCTACTAGACTGCAGTGAAAATTAATCAGTGCTTATTTGTATTGAATTCTGAAAGTGAAAAGGACAATTTGCATCAGCAAGGAGTCCTAAAATGACACAGCACTCACAACATGAAATACAGTCGGGAAGAGGAAGAGAAACCACTTTTTTAAAATATAATTTCTATAAGCATAGAGAACAGTTACACCCTGTTTCCTTCATCTACTTTACTTTTGTAGCAGGGACAAAAATAAAGCTTAAAACAAGGCCAGTCTACTTAGACACTCAGTTTATAAATACAGAAATGATGTCATCCTGAAACAAATCTCCTGAAGATAATAATCTGGGAGAATTCATGAGAAATGTGTTCTCGGTACATAAGTGCATGCAACAGCAGTAATTAAATCAAACAAATCTCAAGCACATTAATTATATGTGATGTGAATTTTTCACTGTAAGTTAAATCAGGCGTACTGCAGCTGACTGAGATTTAAATATCTATAAATATAGTCCCTAAATAGGAACTGTGAATTTAAATGTAAAATGTGTCACCAAATTCTCTGTACACCCTGACAGAAATGCACGAGGTTAGGAATAGGATTATTTTATTTTCTTTAAATCAAGCTGGACAGCACTTGAGATCAGGTACGCTTACAAGATAGTGAAGAGGTGTCACAAATGCAGTGAGTTGAGTTACTCTTCGTGATGCAAGATCATAAGGTCCTCCAAGTATTAAACAGCTGGCGACAAGCTGAAGCAGTATAGCTTTTTGTTTGAAATTGATGCTAAATTTTTCAGCAAAAGCACAGGATTTCTCAGTTTATGTGGTTTAGGACTGCTTGGGCAGTCCTACTTGCTGTAGCCTCACTGAAGTGAATGGGACTCATGAAGAGGTCAGATTCCTTGTAAATGTCTCTACATATTACGGGAAACACTTCTAACAGCAAAGAGCAATTTGGCAATTCCACAGCACAGCAGTTCCACTCCCACCACAGGGCAGACCCAGATTCTCTTCAGAAGGCTCACAGGCCAAGACACAGACTGATCCCCTTAATCCACATATGCTGCCCATCTAATCTTGAAACTACTTTGCAAGGAAAACTGTCACTGGCTTCAATGAGAGTTCTAGGAGTGGCCACAGGCTTTGTCACCTGCTATGAGATACTTAAAATCCCAGTTCTTTTTTCTTTAAAAAATTGCTTGGAAAAAAATAACATGAAAATGGCAAATCCTTCTTCTGGTAGAATTCAATAATGGCATTTTATTAAGCCCACTCAACTCAGCAGAGTGGGGTGACAAAGAGAAAAGGATGAAAAACCTTCCAAACACAAGTTTTGCATTAACAGTGCCACCTTACAACCCATTAAAAAAGACTCCATAGTTTTAAGACGTAGGGTTTAAAAACCAATAATCTCACTGACACTGGCCTCAAAATAATGGCCCAATTCAATTTAGTTGAATTTTATCAGGGATTAACGTCACCTGCTTTAAGCAATTTATTTTCTAATTCCACAGACAGCAGGAGAGGCAAGCTTAAGAGAGTTTGTTCCCAGAAAAAAGAATCAGATCTTTCCTTCCAAACAGTAATCACAGGTATCAGTCCCAGCTTCTCAGCTAACTACATAATCCCAAGGGACTGGACTTTGGTGGAACTGTAGCGGCCACCGTGCTAGCTGGCTTCCTGAAACACCGACTGCTATTTCACAAGGCAAACTTGTGCACTGTCCCCAGTGATGGCATACGACTATTCAAGGTACAAACAACAGGTTGTCATCCACACATTTGCTTCCTTGGCAGACAGCCCCAGAGCTGAATGCACATGGAGATACGGAAAACAACTTATATTTTAACTATTTAGGATCAACAGTTGCAGGCGCACTAGCAGGCTGAATGAGCTCAGCGTATAGACAACCATGCTGTATGGAAAATCTTACAAGGTCAAGCCTACCCATTTCATGTTTCTCAAATGCATCTGAGTGACAAAACAACCTCAACCTGACAAACTCCAGCCCCAGTATCAGTCATACAAGTGGACCCCACAGTCCATGCTACAAACAAGTAAATCTCCATGTATGCATGGAAAGATCTGTTCTTGTAGTCTTCCCTTTGATTCAAGAGTCCAACAAGGTAGAAACCTTACATTGCACAGCACCTAGGAAAATACAAAAGGAAAATACAAATTCTAATTTTTTTCAGTTAATTTTAAATATGCCTTCACAACATACTTTTCAAAGGTGTCCTGGGAAGACTGAAAAGGCACTCTAACACCAGGGGTTTAGTCTGAAATACTTTTAATGTGAAGCAGCTTAAATATAGCGTTGTGAAAAATGCTATCAGTTTCTTGGTTTCTCCTCCTCAGGTCCGACTTCCGAAATACATTGAGGGCTGTTTTTCTGAAAATAAGTGTTGTTTTGCCATTCCGTTCAGTATTTTATGTACAAGTTCAGCATTGAACAAAAAACCCCAAAGGATCAAATTTTAAATTTCAGATAATGGTTACTGTTCACAAAGAGGAGCACAGAATTTGCAAAAGAATTAATGAAATACAAAATCCTGTAAGGACCTATACGGCCAGGAAAATCAAGGTAAAGATACAATTTAGAGGAATGAAATATGTAATAGCATCAATTTAATCATTTAGACTGCTTGGGTTTTGCATATTTTACAATACTTCTAATGCCCTCTAGAATACTGCATCTTAAAATTTACTGCTCGAGAACTTGGCATTGGTTTTAAATGCTGTAACCACATCTTCATGAGCCAAAAGGGCAGTAAATACACTCCTTCAACTATTAGCCAAAGGCAAATCGTTATTCATATTCAATACAGAGGGCTCTCTTGGGCTGCGTAGCCCAGGATTGCTTCTGTTTGGAGTTCCCAGGAATCGAGATCAGAATTCAAGCAGCAAACCAAACCAACTCGCAACCAAACCGCAAGACCTCATTCAGACCTCAGCTGGAATCTCACAGTTAGAAACAACAAACAGGCACACAGGCAATGCACAAGGATATAATTAGGACAAGCTTTCCAGTTCCTTACAAGAAGAGTGTAGAAGAGCTGAACTTGATCTTAAGAAAATAAAAAACCTCAGAAGTTGGAAGTAGAAAAACCCAACATTTTTAAACTGAAGGATGATCTTGGTAAAAGGACAAATAGGTATAAATAAAATCTAGACAGGAAAAAACAATTTGGTTCTGCAGCAGCTTTCAAACGGAAGTTCTAGTGGAAGCAACAAAAAAACCTTCAACCCTAGCTGTTCTTAAAACACCAAAAATTTACATAAGGGATTATCTGAGACATCAAAAAATGGTGAAAACACACCAAACTGCTGTAGCACGGTATTTCCACAGAAGTTTCCCCCCCTTCTTGTTTTGAAAAGAATGGATGAGGAAGCTCTTGAAATGTCGTGAAGTTGAGAAAGCATCACAACACACTTTCTCTGGTTTTATACTTTTTCCTAAGCATTCATGGCTCGAAACAGGACACTGGATAATGGAGTTTACTAGCAGTGTAGAACTGTTCTTGTGTGCTTTTTTTAATCAATGCAGTTTTGTCAGATTTAGTTGATCAACATTTTCATGACATGCAACTTAGTTCTCCACTACTAAAAGGACTATCACAAGCTGGCTTTCCAGCAGTTGCATCACACAACAGCTATGGCACTGTCACAGCAAAACAAACTTGACTCAGGGAATTTTACTTCATTTCACCTACTGCCAATTAACAGAAACTTCTGTTTATTGGTTTGGGTATTGAGAAAAAAACAAGAACAATTAAACAGTTAGGGAAACACTCTTCCTTTCCCTTCTCAGTCCAACACCTTTTCCTCCCCATTCCCAGTCTAGCAACTTCTCTCACTTTCACATTATACTTAATCTCTCCCAATTCCTATGGTCAAGCAACAGGCAATGCAGGAGGATGGAACCAGTGTTGTATGGTTTCTTTCTGCTGCCCCTTCCTTCCTACTTGTCTTCCTCCACTGCTGCTTACTTCTAACTCATTTCCTCCACTCCAGCTTGAGTTCCCCCATGGGCTGCAGTCTGTCAGGGGTGACTCTGCCCTGGTGTGTGTCCTCCAAGACCCATGATCTCTTGGGGCAACCTGCCCCAGCCTGGGTTGCTTGGGAGCTGCAGTCCCTTGGGAGTGACGTTGGTCCAGTGGGGGTCATCTCCTTCCAACGGCACAGCTAAAGCCACGTCTCCTCTATTTCTCCTCCCTTCCAGCAGCCACTCTCTTAAGTAAGTCTGAGCAGCAATGCCATGTGCTTCCCTGACTGGATGAGGTTTTGGTGCACAACAGGTTGTTTTCATGAGTTTTGGACGTGGCTGGAAGTGGCTGTGACTGGCTGTATTGGGTTTACGTGGCAAGGTTTGGTAGCAGGGGGCTGGAGGGCTGTCCTCTGTTAGAAAAGACCAGCGGCTGTCCCATGCCGCGTAACAGAGCAATTCATGAAGGACTGTACTCCATGGGAGGGACCCCATGCTGGAGCAGGGGAACAGTGTGAGCGGGAAGGAGAAGCAGAGAGGAGACGTTATGTACTGACTACAACTGCCCCCCATTCCCTGCACCGCACAGCGTGGGGAGAAGTTAAAGAAGTCATGAATGAAGGACTGAAGTTGAGTGTATGAAGAAGTGGGTAGAGGAAAAGTGGTTTAGTTTTGTCTTTGTTTCTCACTATCCTACTCTATTTTAAACTGGTAATAAATTAATCTTCTCCAAGTCTTCCTATTCTTTATCTCAACCCATAAGCTTTCTCATCTTATTTTCTTGCCCTGTCCTGTTGAGCAGGAGGAATGCAAGAGCAGCTGGTGGGCAGCTGGCAGCCAGCCGAGGTTAAACCCACCACATTGGCACAGGGTAGTTCACGGTCTCTGCAGAGCTGCTCCCCAACTCCTTTTGTCCAGTCCTGTATCATTACCAGGCACTCTGTGACCCCTGGAGCAGGGCTCAGCCTTCATCCTTTTAAAATTTCATCAGATCCCTGATGTTCAGTTCCTCTGAACAGCAGTGCTGCCCTCCAATGTATCGACTGGTCTTCCCAGTATAGAGTCATTTGCTAAAATTTATGAGAGTGCCTTTTGTCCTCTCCTCTGGGTCACTAAGAGAGATGATGAACACAACAAGTCTCAGAACACACCTCTCTGATACTTCTCTTGATATTGGCCTCTAAACAGCACATGACCCATTAACCAAGACCTCTGAGCCCAACCAAGCAAACAGTTTTTACCCATCTGGTTGTCCTCTCTCCCAGACTGTAATGTCCCAGTTGGATATAAGAATATTGCAGAAGACAAGGTCAAAACCTTGCTAGCGTCAAGGTAAGTAACATCCACTGCTCTCCCATTGTCTGCAAACCTGGTCATAACGGAAAACAATCAGGCGGGTCAGGCATGATCTACCCTTGGCCAATCCATGCTGACCGCTCCTGATGACTGCCTCCTCCCTCATGTGCCCAGAAATGTGTTCCAACAGGACTCACTCCAACAGTTTTCCAGGGACAGAAGTGAGGCTAATCAGACTGTAGTTTCCATGACTGATGATTTCTTTTGAAGACGGGTGCAACATTTGCCTTTCTCAAATTGAGGGGGACCTTTCCCAATCCGCGTGACCTTTCAAAGACAACAGAACAGCCGTGCAAATCCTTCCAGGTTAAAACTTGATTCCTGGAACACAGACAGTATAAATGACCTCTGTGTAGTCACTCACCACCCAAAACTAAAAAAAAAGATGGAAAACAGTTGTACTTGAAACAGCATAATTCCTGATTGCTCTTTTGTAGCACCCGTTTACTTTGTTTCGATTTAACATATTATTGTTTTGCTTTTGTACTGTGAAAGAAACTTAATGCCAATTTGAAACACTTTCATAAAATTAACTATACCGTTCCCCCTGAAAGCTCTAGAAACTTTATACCGCACCAGACAGTAAGACGTGCCAAGGTACAATTTGGATTGAAATTCAACATACAGAAATGCTGATATAAACTAATTACGTTACCTATTCATTTATACTGAGGCCCTCTGTAATACTACAGAGAGAGGCATGGCATAAGAATCTGAGCAGAACAGATTTGTGGGTTATATTTACAAAATAATACACAACATATTGCAGGTCACTCTCCCTTCCTGCATAAGCAATTTCCATTTGTGTTGTCTCAGACATACTGTTGTATTTGTGACATGAACCAAATTATATTGCTATTCTCAATTACTTAGAGATATGACAGTATTTTGCACCAAACCAATCTCCTTCAAATTTCTTCATTTCCTCTGAGAATTATCTTGGACATTTTCCCTAATGTACAATCACACAGTAAGCAAAAAGAGCAGAGCTGGTTTTAGAGACAACACCCAGGAAAATTGAGCAACAGCAACATCAGCCTGCAGAACTGATTACTTCAGGCTTCAGTTGTGGCTTTGAGATTATTAATTTGCAAATACCTATTCTCCTTTTAAATTGCATCGCAGAACTTGCATCCAAAGGAAACAAGGAAACAGGCAGGAAACGAGCCATAATCACAGCTCCCAGAGTAAATGTGGAGCAATCCATGCTCCACCATAAATCAAAGCTTCTTGTCAGATTACCAGCCACACAGGATCCGTGTCAGGTGAAAATACTTCACACGTATTGACAAGTGTGGAGGCTTCAGATTCTGACAGAGAGAGGCTCAGCCAATCTGAACTTTCTGGGATTTCTCATCTACTTGAAAAGCAAGAAAGCCAGACTCCTTCCGCTCCACCTACAGATTACTTGTGTAAAGAGGATGCTCAGATGTGTTACAATTTCTAACCAACATGGGAGACAGCTAGCACTCAATACAGAATACAAATTAACAGGTTTAAAACATTGGTAAACAAGTGGACACTACATTGCATTTACAGCCCTCACTTAAAACCATAAACCGTAAACAGACCCCCTTTTCAGATGCCTCCTGGGTATCTGTCATAAGATTTCAGCCTAGCATCTAAATTATGTATTAGAAGTCACTGGTTACAATTTTGACAAAGCCGTTGGTATTCTCTCAAATACATACATGGTTCTTATCTTGCCTGCTACAGGTAACATATGAATTCTAATCAGTACAAAAGAAAAAATAATGGCCAGAGTAAAGGGACATAAAGGTAGTCATAAAATGATATATGAGTATTGTGATGGAGGTATTCTTTCCGTGAACACTTGGGATTACTGCCTCAAATTAAAACAAATCTGTTGCTCAGACAACTCAAAAGAAGCTCAAATCCCTATGGCTTTCTATTCTTTGTCTGCTAAACCACCTTCTATTATTATTATAACAAGGTTAATTCCAACACCTGAAAAAATCCTGATCAGACAAGAAATCTACAATGAGCCCAGAGCTACACAAGCAATGGTTGTCCAATACACACAACTGCCTAGTCAACTGGCAACTGTCAAATTTATATATAAATCAGTTCAGCTTGTCTTCTGCTCAGAGGAGAAAGGCAATGCACTTTCCCATTATCTGATTATCAGTTTCATTAAAAATGAATGGCTTTATTTCCGAGGTCTCTACCCTTCTTCCAAATTTGGCTGGAACTAACCAGCAAGGGTACTGCTGGGAGAAAAAAAAGAAAATCAAGGCTTGTGCAAATTTCTCTACTTCTTTATAATACCAAGCTGGGTTAAAAAAAAAAAAAACAAAACAAAACAACGGGCATGTTGTTTAAACCACGTCCAGTGTATTGATTTTACCCTTGTCTACAAAAACAATCAAACCGCGCAGTTATGTGACAGCATACCAAAAACTCTGCAGTCACTGAGTCATACCTTGAGATGCCATCTAACGTAATCATATCCACATCCCTGTCCCTGAAGTCGGCATCAGGGGACACTGATGACATTCCTGATATGTGTATTCACGCATTCTCAAAGGCCTCCAAGCATCCGTGGTTACTTGGTCAGATTTGAGTGTTTCAACATTCCTAATGTTGCTAAAGTTTTCCCAAGATCTCATCTGATTCTTCACCGTTTCTGTGGAAACTGGTTAGTAAAACCCAGTCGTGCCAAAACAAGCACAGACTGCCTGCCACCTTATTACCACAGGTATTTAGGGTGGTAAAAACATCCCCTAAACATCCCCACTCGATAGTGGAGATTCACCCTTCATAGTCTTGCCTGTCCACCTATAGATTTCCAGTACTCTCCTTCAAACTCTCTCCAACACAGCATGCCAAACAGGATACACCGTCTGAGCCCTCACCGAGGGCCCTTCGTGCCTGTCCTAAGGCTATATTCCCCTTCTCTCAGTACAGCAACTGCCTTTCAGTAACAACACGCCACTGCCAACTCATCTGATGCTGTCATTAGCTACAGCCCCCACCAGAGATTTCTGCAGACCTGCAACTTAGCCAGCTGCTCCCTCACCGCAGTGCCACGCACCTTGCTCTGGTCCCTGCTGAAGAACACCTCCCTCTCCCTTCCCTCTCCAAAGACTCATCCCGACTGTTTTTCTGTCCTCCAACACCCTGGTGGGTCCCCCCAGGCTGCCACCTCCCTACTCTAGTTTTCACACCTCTAATGAAAATGTTGAGTACTACTGAAAAAATCTGGCAAAATCTACCTGGATGCAAGTTTCCATTTCAACAATGAGTTGCTAGGTTCCTCTTTGTGGTTAGCATAATAAGTCTTATGGCTGAGATTAAAATGAATCTCACCAGAAGCACAAAGTGAAATTCACACAGCCTCTTTCAACTGCCACTGAAACAAATAAATAAATCTAGACCAGAAGCATAACAGGAAACTCTCTGCAAAGAGAAAAGAAATACCACATTTAAATTTAAAAAAAAAAAATCACCCCAAAAAAGTTTGACTCGACTTGTAGGACAAGGATACCTTTGTACCTGACACTTACCAAAGGAAAAAAAAAATTAAAAACATTGCCAAAATAATCAATCATCCAAACAGTCAGTGTCTTTAAACAATCCTCCCTCAGGAAGCAGAATTAAAAATGCACAAGGCAACAGTTTAATAAAATCATACATTGGTAAAATAAAAATCAATCTGTAAAGTTCTTTAAAAAGGAAAAAAGAGTAGCTTACTACAATTAGATTCTGTTACATCTTTAACCTGCTTTTCAAAGTAAATCTCTTGATTCAGCGTTGACAAAGAACACACACATCTCCTTAAGCTACTTAACCTTGTTCCACATTTCACAACCTCTGAAAGCACTGTGTCGTACCAGTGTAAGGCCCATGTAGTTTTGCACAATACTAAACGTGACAGAATGCGATGCATCCTGTTTTAAAACTCCTACAGACTGAATCACTCTTTCACTGTGTGTAACAACACACAGAGCTCACGTTACTTTAGTACACAGGCACACCACAGAAGAACAAACACTAATTTATATCAGCTAGCAGCGGGCTAAAAATCCCTTCTTCTGCCGCTAACCAGCAAGTTTTCACTCATGAAAAATGTGAGGAAACAGGGACAAAACACCTCAGTTCAGGTTCAGTCAGTAAACCCTGCATAGCGCACATACACTCTTCTGCACTCCAGCAGTAAAAACCCTGGTACTTAGAGGGTGCCCGTCTGTGATACCACCAAAGGGTATTGCTGAATTCTGTGATGTGTTGAAGTACCACCTCCTCCATGAACGACACTAAACAGCATCCTCCGAGGGTGGCATCGAAGAAACCAGCAAGTCATTCTTCAAACCAAACAGGAATTGCAACACTAACACTAACAGAAGGTGGTATGCTTTTGAAGGCAGATCGTTATCTGTTCCTACAAAGACAGACTATTGTTTGGCACTCTTACGTCTCCTGCTTATGTGGAATTAATAGGGATTAACTTCTGAATGAAAACTTATCAACTGGGAAAGAATAACGGGAAATTGAGTAGAAAGTCGAAGCACAGGCTAAAGAAATTCAAATCTTCTGAGATCCAAAAAAACTTAGTACTCAATTTAAAGTTTAGCACTAAACTCCTAATCAAAAAAACAAACAAGAAAACCCCACCACCACTCCCCACAAAAAAAAAAAGGTAAATCGCCTCCATAGCAACTGCATACTTTCCGATACAGCAGATTTCTTTCATAGACTACCTGAGTAATCAGACATACAGAGCAAAACCACCACAATATTGTAGGAAAAGGATAACTGTCAAGAAATTGCGCTGGCTTATTGTTGTAAAGTGGATAAAAATGCTGGTGAGAGACACACCCAGTTATCATCATACTGCTGAGAATAAAACATGTCCACTGTTTTTTCATCTGTCAATTCAGATAATAATATCCAAGATAGTAAAGAAAATACAAAAAAAAAGAAGTCTAAGCCTTTTCCACTAAGCTATGCTAATATATTAATTTTCATGGCTTAAATTCTGTTTTATGGCAGTGAAAAAGTTACACATGAAATCAGCCTACTGTCTAGCAAACCTATTTCTAACATGATTTTTCCTCTCCACAACCCACTATTTTTCATTGTACAGCAGTAGTGGCACAACCACTACTGATGGCAGGGATTCAAAATTATTTCAAATGTTTATTGAAAAATGTCACAAGAAAGTACTTTTAAAAAGCAGAAGTCTGATTATCAGACTGGTATTCTGTTACTGGTTATCAGTAATAGAAAAAGATCTCTTGAAGAGCTCATTCACTTGTAAAAAAATTGTTTGTGCAAATAAAACTACTACTATTAACAGCATGATCTTTTTATGAAAGATCACTGCAACTGCAAAACAAGTGCTGAAACTAAGAAAACCCATATAAGGATTCTAAAAAATCTCCTTCAGTAATTGTTTATTCAATTAACCATAACTCAAGTGTCCATGAGTAAGAAAAAGGGAAGTAAAAAAGGAAAAAGAAGTAGTCACGGTCTGATATACAGTGCATTCAGAATTAGAAAAGAAATTTTCTGTTTTAAAATCAAAACATTTAAAAGCTATTTTAAGATGAATCCAAATTCTATACCTCACACAGCATCAACTCTTTAAAGACCCATACAGAACTCACACAAACTAACACAAGTGTTCAGCAAAGCCAAAACCAAGACAGAACTTCTTCGAAAATAAAAACCAGATGGATGTTATTTTATCTGTATGTGAGCAGTTTAGTGGAGAGGCTATCACATATTCTCTTTGTACAAGTTGATACTACTCAAACAAAAATGCATAGACATAATTAAAGCTTCATTAAAGATTTAGTATATTATATTGCTGATTTTCAATTACTGTTTACCAAAAAGAAAAAAAAAACACATCAGCTTATAAGATTTACAACCTATGCATAATATTATGCTGAAAAAAAAATACACCCTATGATTAAACAGCCTGGACAGTACGCTCTTCTATTAGGTTGATAATCCACAAACAATACTTTAAAGTGATTAAACATTTCTGTGTTCCTCATCCTTAACTTTTTAGCCACTGGCCAATTTTAAATGTATTTTATAAGAGTCTCAAAGCTAATGGACTTCCTTTAAGCTTCACGGGCAATCCCGGTTCATCCTCCCAGCAGGGGAAAAGCGAGCAGAAGCCTGGCAGTGGCTGGCACACCGACCTGCAGACATGACGGGGCCAGCAGTTCAGCAGGTCTTCAGCCTGACGTTATCCTCACCCTCTTCTGCTTCTTGACCCATTTCCTGGCCTTCTTGGGAGATGTGTAGTAAGGATATAAGGAGTGGGATAAGAAAGCAACAGAGCAGTAAAAGAAAGGCAGACTTATTAAATCCTTACGAACCTTATGAAAATCAGTTTCCATGTGTTTGCGTGCTTGTGTCATCCTTACGGGTTTTCTTCTCCAGAGCTTCTGCGGGCACTGCAGTCCTGTGGCTGCTTTTAGTGCATCACACAGATCCCCAATGCCAGACCCTCTCCATTTAACGAGTCCTGGCTTCAGACCAGACCCAGCTCCTCCCATGGAAGCTCTGCCCTGTATAAGCCCTTGCACGTCCATGCTTAAAACCTTGGACCCACCTGTCACTTATAGGGTGACTCTGATGCCAGCCAGAAGAACCTGCCTGTCCCTTCCCCAGCTTCTCCATGATTCTACACAATAAACCTGCTGCAGATTACAAAACACACCCTAAAATCCCACGGGGAAAGGCCCCAAGGAAGCCACATTCAAGAGCCATACAATTGTTGTGCATGGGACACGCAAAGGACACCGAAAGGCCATTTGGTCTCTGGTGGGGGAAGGCAGAAGGGATCGTGCTCATTCCCTGAGAAAAGCTGTGCTAGCCACTCTTGTGCCAGGTTTCCTAAACTCACTTTCAATCATCTCCAAACATAAACTAATTGCATCCTGAAAGCAAGAGGCCCAGACAGCCTGCTGCTTTGAATTATATAAGAAACTGAAAAGGCTTTAAATTTTAAAACCCTTGGAGCTGACACAGTTTTACACCAGTGTAGCAGGGACCAGAAGGCGTCCCACTTTCGCCTGCTAGGTGCTGATGCTGGGGCAGTGGAGGACGTATGCAACGCAGTTACAAGCCATACAAGGGAAGATATTCCGTTTGTCTGTCGTAACCTTAGATACTGCAGGTTTAATATAAGAGATTCTATAAAAACATCCAAACATCATACTACCCAAAAGTTCAGCTCCTTCCCAGTGTACAGAATCCACCTACTTAGCAATCATTCCTTTGATAAATGATGCTCCTGCTTGGCTTTACTCTAGGACTGTTCTTCTAAATTTCGCAACCTGCCTATTGAACTTTACTGGGTTCTAGTAAGACCATCAAATAAGGACAAACTGTGACAGAAAACAAAAGATTATGCATAGGAATAACTGCACAAGAGCACTTCTCAAATACAGAAATGCAGCTCTACTAGTGGCAATTTCTTGAAAGAGCATTTTCCCATCCACCTAATAGTTCCAAGAAGTTAAAAATATAGCCAGAAAACAAGGCTAAATGGTACCTCTTTCATCCCAAAAGCACAAGCAGTATTTCGTTACTGGCTTTTGTATTAATCTATACATTCTGTCACTGTGGAAAAACAACTGAAGAATCCCGCACAAGAAACTCTCATAATCCTTATTAATGCCAAAAGCACTGACTGAATTGTGTGGAATCTTAGAAATAAACAAAAACCACCAACAATTAAAAGCTTTTGGAAGGTTCTGTACATTATCTAAAGAAATCCATCCACATTGTTAAAGGCAGACAATATAAGACACCTCAGTCTTATGCGGGAACTACTATATAACGGTTGATTTTGAATACCTTTTTTACCCTGTCTACATTCCCATAAAATATGATCTGTCCAGGAAACAGTGACCTTTTTTTTTTTAATTCCCTCAAGATTCATAAACCTTCATTAGAGGTGAAAAGCTTTTAGTTTTTCATAATAAAAAATACCTTACCAACACCAAAATTGCCTTAAAACAGATGCCCAGAGTCCAAATTGGCCAGTGTCTGGGTTTGGGGTGTGGGATTTTTTTGTTGCTGGTGGGTTTTGTTTGTTTGTTTTTACTATATTGCCCAATAGATGTCCTAACACAAAAAAACCCCGACCACCAACCAATAAAAAAAAAAGAAAACCAAAACCAAAGACACGATTCTTCCAGGAAGAACAGAATCAAAGCCACCAAAGTGAGGAAAAGAAACAGAAGAGTAATAAAGTCATTTTGCCTGAAGAAAGATTTGGATAAAAGCACTATTAAGGAACCAGTCTACTTATTCGGCATGTTTGTCCTCCTTCAGATTTCTTTGGGTGTATTTTTTCCCAGCTACAAGCAAGTACACAAAATTTTAAAAGTTATCTTTGCTTTTGAGCTCATCAAAAAGTTGAAAAAGCCATTAATCAGCCATTCTGAATTTAAAAGAGTGCAAGCGTGACAAGAGTATGGTATACAACTTACAATGAGGAAAAAAAAGTTACTTAAACAGGTTTTGTTTAAGAACAGGACAGAAAAAAGAAATGTGGAAACTTATGTAGCAAAATTGCTTCCAAACAGAATATGGGCATATCCTCCAGAGACGTCCACGTCCCCTCAGTCCCACCTCAGCTCAGTTCCCAAGTTAGCCTCTGACAGTAACAAACACATGGATTAAATACTAAGGATAGACCTCCAAATTTATTCTAAATAAATGTAACTCCACGAAATTGAATACAGCCTGTGTCACCAACAGGATTATAACAGAGCTACAGAGATTTAAATCAGATGCCTCTAAATTGTTTTTCCTCATTAAAAATACTGCTTCTTCTACATTCCTGGAGCAAATGAAAATCATCGTTTGGGACTTGCTAGTTATGCTAGAAGCGGACCAGTGAGACCTGCGAAGTCAAAGGGTCTTTGAGACTTTCATATTTTCTATTTCCTACTCACATACTTTCTCAAATTCCCAAGGATTTGCAACCCAGGGATCCCCAGGAAGAAAATCCCACTTAGGGAAGATACAGCTAAACTTAGAAAGAACACTGTTGCTAATACCTTTCCCTTTCACTAATTTCCACCTCAGAAATTTTGGATGTTGCGGCTCAAAAGCGTAGCCTCAGCTGCTATCCAGGGCTTCCACAATGCCATGCTCTGCTAGCCCACCCAGTGCTCAGAAAATGACAGTGTGCTCATCTCTGTGGGGCATTTCTGGGAGCTACTCTGGAGCAAGCAGTTAGTGAAAATGTAAACAGAAGCAGGCAAGGTAATAACTACTATCAAAATAAACTAAGTGCTACTTTAAACAAAAAAGGTCATCTCCCATGCACAGAGAGGATTATCACTTTGTTATTTCTACCCTTACTCCCCCAGCACTGAAGCAGCAACGTCCTTTTTTTTTTTTTTAGTTGCTCTACATAGAAAGAAACTAGTAGAAGAGCACTTGGAAATACTTTTTTATTTCCAGGTATTTGCAGCACTTTTCACACGATGCGCATACAAGTTAAATCTTTGCACAAGCTTCAGTGAATTTAGCCAAAAACTCATGAAAAGACTGTGAACTGCCTCACTAACAAGCCCCAGGCATCAGGCAGTAGTTGGTTAATTACATGTTTTGTATTTATTGAAAATATAAAGTTAATGTTATTCTAAACCTTAGTCGGTTCCTGGAAGTCACAAACTCTGCACCTGAGCTGCCCCACCATTCCACCACTCTGTCAATGACTTCTGAACTGGGTTACATATGCAGAAACAACATCATCCGCAGCAATTTTATTATCAAACTTAGAAACAAAAACAAATGTTGACAGTTCCCTGGCAGATTTTCTAGTGTGCCTTCAAACTCCTCAAAGGTATGGTGTGTCTTCAAACTCCTTCAAACTCCTAGCACAACACAGGAAAAGTACATGAGATGCACAACTGACAGGCAGACCACCAGCACAGCAGGTAACGTCTCTGTTTCACCAGGCTTCCACATCAGAAGCCATCAATTGCAGCAGCAGCAGTCTTTCGGGTCACCTCACCAGAGTGAGCAACCCACACGCAGCACGTGGCTATGGGGACCGCACTACCTTCTCCACTCTGCTCCACCGTTGTTCCAATTCTAAAGATCCGGAAAGGTCTGGCAAATTAATGGATTTCATACAGCTTCCAAAAGCAGGAAAAAGATCTTAAAGAGATAAAATGTATCAGTATGCGCTGTATACCTCTTATAGAAGCTGTTTTATTGGATATTGTACAGTTTTTCAGCTCTCAGTCAAAACTTAGACTCTTTTTTGGCAAAAAAATTGAGGGAGGAAAGGAAGAAGAAACAGTATGTACAACCTGCTAGACCAAGCAAAATACATCCAAGGAATCAGCTAATTCAATGATATGCTGACATTTTTTCCATTCTGAGTAGCACTGAACCAACTCTACACAACTGCAATCACAACATTTGCAATCGAAACCTCACCACTCAATGGAGCCAGGCTTCATGCCTAGATACTGACTTTCAGTCCTGTGCAAGCACAGGTTGTGATTTCTCAACAGGCAGCACTGCCTGCTTTGCATGATGAAGGTACCACACTGATGGGTAAAATGTGTAAATGTGGGTATATGATAAAGAACATCCTGAAATCCAGGATGATTACAGAGACAGCAACAGTCTACAGAAATAACGTTAATCAGTCTTCAATTACTAACAAGCATTTGCCACAACGACAGATTTTAAGAGTGTGGGAAACAAGGTTTGTAGAGAAGCGACAATGAGAATCCTGAGGGCTACAGTGGCACTGCTTGAATCACCTGTGTGGAAGTGAGGAGAGATGTTCTGAAATTGCTCGGGGCATCTTGCAATCATAGTATCTACTTCATCTTTCCAGCAAAAAAAAGTTTGTGTACAAACACACAGCACTTCCTTTTGATAGACAGCTGTGGCAGCCAAAAACACCTCAGCTAGAAATGACACTCTTCCTCAAAGTAAAATCTAACAATCAGGAACCAAAAACCTTTTTGTGGATCTATATTAACTCCCAAATCCTATAAATCATTTCCAAACATATTTCCTAGCAGTGTTTCAGCTAATCCAGCATTATTTTCACAGTTTCTCCTAACATCTAGAATTATTTTGTCCAACACCTTTAACTCCCAAACATCCTTCTTTGTTTTACCACTTTAAAAAAAAAAATAACTAACCCCCTTCCCACACTAGACATTATGTCATTGAGGTTACTTGTACAGTGTTACCATTTTTCTCTTAATCTCTTTTTACCCAGCATCTGTATTTTGCTCCATATGCCACTCTGAGTGCATCTATCTGATTCTTACAATTTAAGATAATTTTCCTGCAGATTTTACTTTCCCTGCATTTTTTAAAGAGAAAAGGCAAGTAGCACAAATTGTGGTAATGTCTGGAATTACATCAAAGATAGACACAGTGGTACAGGGAGCACTTGTTAGAAGCATTCCAGTCACTGGCAAAGGAATAAAAAAATGGCTGCAAAGCATGTGCATATGCAATTATACTATGATCTCCTGTGAGACAGGTGATACTAACTCACCAATAACTTCTGACCTTCTTTTACAAGGACCAAACATACCAATGTTCATTCCTAACCTTTACTATATTTTAATCAAACTTTAAATATCAACCTAAAGCAGCTGAACACTAAAAGATCCGTGGAATACTGCTTCAAGGACAAAACTAAAATGGAAAATCATTTACCACATCACCAAATCGTTGTTCTCATGGAAAAAAACAGTATCAGGAAACTACATCTGGCGACAAACAAACAAAAGAAGAAAGGAAAATCTTCTTATATCACTTTCAAGGATGAACTCATCCTGGATTGTGAAAAGCAAAGCCACATCAAAATCCCTCAGAAAGAGATTATTCAAGTTGAGGATTGCTCCCTACAGTATTGTTGAAGCCCTTGCACCACTGAGTGTTAACTTCTCCAAAAATATATCTTCCCTCACTCCCTGGGAGACTGTTTCACAATCTAGTAGATCTCAGTGTTGAGATGCTTTTTCCAACACTTAGTTCTCCTTTTTGTATCGCACCCCATTATTCACAATTAAGTCCTCCTTACCATACATAGCTTTGTTTCCTGATGCTTCTGCCAGGGCTTTTCAGTTAGGGGGTAAAATTATTTCCCTTCATTAACAAAAGGGAGATAACATTTCAGTCCTCTCCAATTATTAAGAATCATTCCTACCCTTTGAATGTCCTTGTGCTATTTACTTCATGACAAACAACCCACGTTCTAAGAGACACACAACTAAGGTAGATCTCAAAAGTTTATAAATTCTTCTAAAGCAGAAAGCCTTAATGGCAAGTTAAGCTCCAACACTGGAAACTTGCTATTCAGATTCTAGCATTTCCCTTAACTCAGTCCCTGTACTTCTTGCTGTCTCTCTTCAATAGGTCAAAAATTGGCAGACATTAAAAGCCCCTAACCTTGGACTTCTGTCATGTCCCAATTCAAAGAGTCGAACAAAAAAAAAAAAAATTTGGTTTTATTGATGTAGACGCAAAATGTAATTTTCACAGGGTAGACTAATAACTCAGTTTATGCTCAAAATTACTGTAACTCTTTTCTTGGCAGCATAAGGTTTACCAAGTAAGATGGTGAAAGTTTGCTTCTGTGATCCAGGAATGCATTTGTCCCTAATGAAATGATAAAACCACGCAAACCCTTGTATAAAGCAGTGCACAATCACAGCAGCAACAACGGGGTAACTTCCCTTGCTAACTGAACACTATGGAAGAGCCATGTACTTGATATGCAGAGGATAACAAGTGAAATTGTGTCCAAGCCTGTCTTCTATTTCTGTAATTCAGTAAGCATCTTTATTAGTGTGGTAGAAGAAAACCACTCACCATCTTATTCATGTATGTACAGATACCATCCCAACAAGGTATTCAGCATTAATAAAAAAACAAACATAAAATTGAGAAAAATTTATTTCCTTGACTATAAATTCACTACGCCACAGAAAATGGAAGGACTGTCCCTGAGTCTGGAGTATCAGAGCTACTAAGAACAGTAATGACCCACTGCCAAGTCTCTGGCATGAAGAGACAAAGATTTATTTAGACACTGTGGGCCACTGGCTCCAGACTGTGGACTGTGAAGCTCTTTCTATCACAATAGTGAAGCATCTGCCAATTTTTAAGCTCTAACGTTTTCCTATTAACCCAGTCCATATTTCCCCTATAATTTCCAAGAGATAAAGTTATTTTTTTCTGAAACATATGTTTCTAGATTAAACGCACACTCAGACACAAACTCACTCAGCTCTCTCCTCATATATCCTCCACAGGTTCATCGGATCCTCTGCAAAGGCGTTTTTACTAACCTCAATCCCTTGCAGATAAAAATCCACTATTACATCATTGCTTTTTCTTGGGGAATATGTCACACGTACTGGGAACTCATGAATGGGGCTACATTTAGAAGCAGAAGAATTAGCTGCCTCAGGACAAAGAAGAACAAGTGGAAAACATGATGACGTAACTTACAAAGCAGATACAGATGGAAGGGAAGAGAAAAATGAAGAGGATTAAATCCTCACCACATACAATTGAAAGGCATTTAAAATACAAAGTACCCACAGCAGAACTAGAATAGACACACAGCAGACGCAAAACAAAATGTGTATGTGAGATTACCTTCCAGACCTCGTCACAAGCACCGTGCACGTGCAGATGGAGCTGACGGATGACAGTGCTATTATGCCTTACAAGAAGGAATTCAATTTTCACATGCTACACTTAGGGACAGGAAAAATAAAATTATAACAAGCACAACTAAAGGTTTTCTCTGAGGTACCTGGGGCTGAGACTGAAAAATCTGTGATCATAAAGATAGTCCTGGAAATACAAATAAAAGCACTGCTACCATCCTGAGTCCCCAGACAAAAACTGGCAACAATAGCATTGCCATCTCATAAAATGCAAATTGAAATTGGTGTATTTTCATTCCATGTTTGCTTCTGACACTCAAATGCCTCCTCACATCTGAAAGCGTCAAAAATCTCAACAGTTCTCTGTGTCAGTGCTTGGTAAGCTACAAACATCAGCAAAAACAGAGCTGGGAGCCTCTAAAAGAGAATTCAGAAACCACTGCCTGTGGGGAAAGTATCACAACTGATAAGCAACAGAACAAAAGACTAAACTTCTAAGGCTTTGGTCTCTGCTCAGCAGAAAATGGCTTCCAGATTCGCACCCTTGAAGCTTAACATGCTGATCATACATTTTTGCTTTAGACAGGACTGTAGCCAGAAGATTTGCTCTTTGGATAATAAAAGCATGGTGGAGATCCTTAGGGGCATTCCTTCTCTTGGTAAAAAAAGTTCGTATTTCATAAACACTGTTCTTAAAGATGTGGTCATGGAATCTTAGGGTGTCTTCAAAAGACTCCGTTAATAAACAAGCATACAAGAATAAACAGACTTCAGAAATTACAGCAGCCTGAATATATAATATTCAGGTACAACAGCAGGTGCTTTTTATACTGCATGCTAAGTCCCCGTTATGTACTTGGCATTGGCTTGGTTACAGCAAGTATGAGATAACTCCCTAACATGCTGTGTCATCAAAACACACCAGATGGATGCTCCAGCTACACAAAATCTCTTCCCTTCCCCACTCCTCTCCTCCAAACTGGATGTAACTTTTAAAGAGCAGTAACAGGTGCCAATATGGAAAATCCTATGTTGATAATTACTTACCCACCAAAGTGTAATCACTGCTCCAATTACTTTAGTCAAAACTAATGGTAAAATTTGGTCTTACCTTGAAACCATTTATAAAGCTGTACTGCTGGAGTGCTTGCGAGGCTTTGGGAAGGGCTAGTTTGACCAGGGTGAACACAGAACTATGCACAACTGAAAGTCTCACGCAAGGTTGATTTTATCCTAAATAATCCACTCCTGGGTTATTCCAATATATATAATATATCCAATCCAACCTCTTGTAAACTCCCCTGACACTGCCTTAACAACTGACTGATACTTTTCTGCATTTTCAACATCCCAATTTTTCATCTTAGGGGAAAAATAAAATAAAACTAACTAGACGCCTCCCTTTCCCGTAATTCTGCACCTTACGCACTCACGTCACCTCAAGACTGCTGCCACTGGACAGACCAACCACAAGAGTGGTGCAAGGACTCTTCCCCGCCAGGTGGCACCAGTGGAAAATGGGTGGGTTTCCAGTGAAGTTGCAGTGACAGACCGCTGCCTCGCACTGAGCGACTCTCTTCTGCAAGCAAAGTCTTCCTTCCTAAAATCCACCAACATTTCAGCTGGGTCTCCCATGCTGTTCAAACCAAATATGAATAATTATAGGTGACTTCACAGCACACCACGTCATACTCAAAAAGATTTGATGACTTTGTATTTGCAAACGTGTCTTCTCTCCGTATCATGAACCCCCACAAGGTGCCAGGTGAAGACCAACAGAATCCACCCAAAGACTTCACTGGATTCTTCTCAGAGCCAGTAAAGCAGTGGAGTTTACCCGCATCATCAGTTATGCCCGCTATTCAGCACCTCACGACATCTGAAAAGCCAACACAAGAAGGATGCCACCAAGGTTTGTACGCTACTAGGCTGTAATAACTGTGTGATACACTGTGAAAGGCCATGAAGCCACAGGACTCCTGCCATACACAGGCAGAGTAAATAAAGTGATGGTAGATGTGCACCTAGTTGGGAGAGGTTAGTCTTTAAGTGGGGTGTGTCTGATTTTTTTGCCACACTAACCATTAATGACCGAGACACAGACTATCATAAAAACAGAAGTGTAACAGCTTTTTTGTGTACTGTCATTGGCTTCTTCCAGTTCCTGTGATTACTAAGCCTTCAGACTGACTTTAAAAGTATCTTCCTCTTCCTCACATCTTAAGAAGCCCTGAATTATTCAGCCCCACGCTCTGAACTCCTTCCCAGTAACTTCACCCTCGGGTTTCAGGTGTAAGACACCTACAAAAGTACACTGCATATCCCTCAGTGTTTCCAATGTCCAATGGCCCCAAAGTCACTGTTCCACACACTCTGCCATTCAAAAACACAAGGCTCTTGGATAGGCAGCTGGAAAAGTCTTCCTTTTCCAAATAAATGAAGTGCTGTTTCTAAATAAGAAAGGAACCCTTACCTTACTGCTGTTTGGGATATTCTGTTATGCAGAGCATATCTAGTGTATGTATATAAACTCGCACCACAATGCCTATGGGTGCCACTGCTTACAAGGCCATAACACAGACTTTAACACTGCAAATCGAAATGGAGTTTTGAACTGCTCGGGTTTCAGGACAGTTATATACTGGAAGGAAAAAGAATAATCCAAAATATCTTTGGACCTCTACCGAAAAAGTCATTACCTTCATGGATAAAGATGCTGAAGAAAAAGTATCTTCAATAAAATATGAATTTGCATATCAGAAATGTGACACATAAGAATTGCCTCTGCTCCATGCACAAAAAGGCTGTTCATTGCAGTTTTAATTCCTAGAGAACCATCAAAAGGCAATCATTTTTGGAGTAGAGAACTTATTACTTTTTTGAAAATTGACTTATACAAATATTAACTGTATAAAAGCTAGGACTGTGCTTTTAATATTTACTTTCCATGCAACTTTATTTCCACGTTGCCATTCAGTTCAAAATGCCTCTATTAGCTATCAGGGGGTAATTTATCCTGAGGAGGGCATCTGACAGAGGATCAGATCTCCTCTAGGAAATGTTTTGTTATTCCTGGTTGATGACAGCTAACAACTGGACCCCAGTGTCACAGGCATTCCCATACCCAGTGCAGCAGAAGACACCAGGTGATGCTCCATGTCACCTGTGGCAACCAATGTAACCCAAACAATTACCTGATACAAACTGAGACTACTTTTTTATCTAAAATAAGCAGTGATACCTGCAGCTTACAGACGTCCCAATCAAATTATTCTTCTCTTCTCCTTCCAGATTACTCATTTGGCTTTCCTTGGGACAAAAATTCTGTTCAAGAGGCTGGGATACCTTGGCTCCAAAACCAGAAATAATCAAGTCAGTAGCTAACTAGAAATTCTAGTTCTTGTTAATGAAGAAGTTAGATTTGAATCCAGAACATGTTTCGGTGTATTGTATATCAAAGCATTAAATGTGTGTAACTCCTAAAATACAGACGTGTTTTCTGTAGCTTTAATTACCTTTAAATTTGCATTCAAAAGCAGCTTGACCTAAGCTGAAATAAAGACATTAAGTCTTTGCAGTTTTCTTAGGTAAAGAAATAAAAAGATATGTGAGGGTGTATTAAGTCCCTAGCTCAACTTTAACTGCAACTAGAATTGCTGATTCCAAAATCAGTGTGGCCCAAACCGTTATCGCACTCAAAATACAACCCATTCAAACTGCCTGACTTGGACAAGACTTTGAACTAGGGCTAAGCAATCAGACTAACTATCATAAGGCTGCAGTTAAAAGTCTAAAGCCTGGATGTTGAAGCTAGTGCAGAGCCAACATTACAAAGTATGGCACCGTCCCCTCGGACCGATGCCCAGCTCCCTGCCAAGAAGGTGCCATGGAGCTCAAACGTCTCTCCCACGCTCCTCGCAGCCCTGGCATGGTCCTGCATGAAGCAGTTTTCAAGGACTTTGGGATTTTCTCATTGTTATGAAATAAAATTAAGCATGCCAAAATCTGAATGATGTCATGGCAATCTCATAAGTGGATTACATTAATCATTTATCAGCAAGAGGGGATAATTCTTGAGCAAGAGCAGAACCCTGAGTTCATCCCTATTTATCACTCCGAGACAAAAGGTACAATAGCTGTGGATATCAGAAATACACATGAAGTTCGTGGAAAGGGTATGTAAAATGTCCACTGAAAATGCAATGGAATTGCAAAGCTACAGACTGGTTTTACACTGATTCTTTCATTTAATGACAAGCTTCTGTCAGCTCACCACAAAGTTACTGGGAGAGATTTTCTTCATTAGGTAAAAGGTAACTGCACAGTAGATAATTAGCAGGAATGCTGCTTAATAAATCTTTCATTTTTAAAAAATAGTGCTCTCACTTTTGAACTGTTGCAACACAATTTCACATACACAGACGAAAAATGTTTTCTAGACTTTTAGATGTTCCTTTTCTCCATTTTGATCATCTTAAAAATACAATTAAAAAAAAAAAAATCATCAGGCCACTGGATAAGCTAATACAGCAAATACACCCATATTTCAGCCCTTTTCTGGGTAGAATGACTGTGAAAAGCCGGACTTAAAAAAATGTCACATACATATATCTGTTAAATCTTCCATTATGTTCTGATTCTTTTTTTCCTCCTCCTATTCAAAAATACCTTCTTTTACCCACCCTCCAAGCTCTTGCCCACCGGAATATCCATCAGGAGGTAATTGTTGTTTGCCCCACAGGGTAGACCTCTCCACCCCAACACTCCCATCACCCCACCGGCAACGGAGCGAGCAGCTCCCTGCATGGTGGCAGCTGTGCCCTGTCCCACCAGGGCGATCAGCAAAACCTTCGGCACACTCTGGTGTTTGAAACCCACGAGAGGCACGGTGCTTGGGCTTCAGAGCTCCACGCTTCAGCGAAGCCAAGAGCTACAAACGCGGCATGTGCAGCCCTCGCCTTAATCACACGATTTGAGCAGAGCTTAGATCAGATGGCATTCAGGGATCCTTTCCAACTCAAGTTACTCTGTGATCATAAAAAAAGATGGTGTGAGAAAGCTGTTAAGAAAAGAAAAGAAAAACACCCTCAGCTCCCCACACACATCACACAAAACATACCAATTCCCTCTTCCAACAGTGGATGCAGTACCCACCCTCCCAAAATTAACCCGAGCGAGACAACATATAGAGAAAACTAATGGGTTTGCCTGTTCTTTGGATTTGAAGAGTGTTAGTTAAAGCATTCTGCTTACGTTAGCCTGGGGAAGACCCAGGGCAAGAGCTTTTACCCTCTGCTTCCTTCCCCTGCTCTGGCAGGAGCTTTTTTAGGTATTAATCTCAGTTGTTCGTTTAAAACTGTTTTCCTAATTTTAATTTATTTAGTCTAAAGAAAAGTTGTATTTAAGATTTCCAAAGTACCAAGATTTCAAACATGACGAAAGTCCCATCAGAACAGAACAGTATTTATGTATAAATACATGGTAACAGTAACACTGTCAGCAAGAATTGGAACTCACGTATCAGAAAAAATATTTCAAAAATAAAAATCCATGAATAAAACCTAAGCATATGCTAGCAAAAAAAAAAGTCACATTCGTGTATGTTTTAAATCTTCCATTATGTTCTGATTTTTTTTTCCTCCTCCTTCTATTTAAAAATACCTTCTTTTACCCAGCCCCCAAGCTCTTGCCAACTCGAATACCCACCAATTTTTGAGAATACGTTTCTTGTAAAAAAAAAAAAATTACGTATGACCCCACCAGAAAAGGAACAATCAGTAACATTTTCTCTTATGAGAGAAAATGAAAAATGAAAATAATTGCAGAGAAACAGAATTATTTATCCAGATCAATATAGGGCACAAAAACTGTACCTCCTAGATACCAAACCAGTACCTCAACCACACGGATACAGAAAGGCTGTTCTTGCCCTGATATACATCCCCAGCATGGAAAAAATAAAGCAACAGTGAGTTAATGTAGGGTAGTTGCTCAACTGATCTTGGTAACAGATGGCCAAGTTTTGTAGACTCCATGGCGCTGCCGTCCTGGTGTTTTCCTGACCTGTGGTCATCTTTAGGAGTTGAAAGTTTGTATATCAAATTCATCAGGGATGCTCTTGATGCACAAAAGGGGTGCCATGGAGGTTCAGAAGAGTTTAATTAGTTGAAAAAACAAATTACCACTAAAAGGATTCAGCCCAAATTCCAAGTATGTGCTGCTTATCTGTCACGTTCACCCACAGACTTCTAATGAAGTCTCTCACTCCCTACTCTCACATTTTCCTCAGATGGTGACAAGGTGGTCGTCTTACGAAGAGTAATTTTTATTGAAGTGCTCATTAAAAAGAAAGAAGGAAGTAATGCTTAATCGCTGGCTTATGAGCAAGATTTGAAAGACTAAATAGATAAACCAAGAACATGCTGGACCGCAATGGGGAGAGAATACACGTCTTAAAAAAAAAAATTTAAACACCCTAAATTTTTTAAACATTCTGAAATAATTGACTAAATTTTGCAGAATGTCTTCTCCTCCTTTCGCTAGGCAATGGGAAAATCAGTGGTTCCCAGTGTGGTGTACCTCACCTGGACTATTTATTGTTTAAAATATTTCTAATCCATTTCTTTCACTGATTTCCTTGATGATGTACAAACCCCCACCGCTTATCCACAAACAGTTGCTCATACAGGCCTATTGGATGATGGAAACTTCTCCCAGTAAGTATGTGCAATTAGACGGAACACAGCACGGGAAATACCTTGGTGGACATGATCCTGTGAGGACAACACGACGGACCAGGTGAGATGCCACTTTCCCAGCGGCATCTCCCCATTGGCTCCTTGGAAACAGATTTACACTCCCATTCCCACTCCTCCTCCCATGCCAAGATGGACCCTCTCCAGCTGAAAGGGTCTAGTGGAAAAATCTCATCCTATGGTCCTAAAGTATCTTCAGCTAAGTCCTCTGCCATCCACAGCTGTCATGTACCCATTCCGCTGCTGAATTAGGACCAGTATTACCATCATTATTTGCCCGCATATGTGAAAGTGGCAAATAAAGATGTTTCCCTAGGCCCCTTCAGTAAAGCAAACTACAGCTTTATTAGAAGAACACAGTCTCATGCAGTGGAAACAGAAAAATACTACCACACTGCTCTGAGCAGCTGGCTTAGCAAATCAATCAATACGATGAAGCAAAACCAATCACTCTGTTTTTCAGAAACCTTTAACCCCTATACAATATGTATTACATGCAATCTATTAGAAATAAATGAGCAAAGGGTTGTTTGCTAGACCTCTCATTAAGCAGGGATCTCCACCTTCTGTGAAACCAGAAAAACACATTTGAAAATGCATTACTGGAACATCAAGGCCTGACTTAAACCTACAGTAATAGGATCTTGTTCAAAGTTAAGCTTTAATTAATCAAGCTGCACTGCCTATGGACAACATGTATTAAATTATGTGAAACACCTCTAAATCTTTTTTAAATTATTTAATATTTTGAGCGTAAGAGAAAAGGTCTCATTCTTGTAATTCATAATCTCATGTAAACCCAGAATAGCAGACAATTCACGTGCCGAGGGTGAAAATGCTGAATCTGGTCTGAGGTACGTAGACCATGAGATGCAAGTTAAAAGTTTTAGCTCTCTGTTTGATTTTTCCTTCGTTTTGTCTATTCGATGGCTCTGAAGTTCACTTCGTAATTTAGTTTTTTTAATGGGATCGTTAGTTTTGGGTACTAAACCTGAACTCAAGTACATGCAGTAACACCACTGAACCAAAATAGTGTGTATTTTCTCAGACACCTTTTCTGGATTTACTATTAATTTTTCCTGATTTTGTTTGCTATAAACACTACTGCACACTGAGACAACCTAAAGCCAAACAACAAAACCACTGCAAGTGACCCAATTGGCCTGTTAAAAAATACAAAATAAGCATCTGAACAGGAGATTCCATTTCCTTGCACCCACATGTCTCCCATGTCAGCTCTAGCACTGGTAGGCATGGCTTATAAAAAAAAAAAGGTTAACTACAATTCAAAAGTGCACATAATCTCCTATTGCAGGCTTTTTAAATTTGGGAATATAAGCTGTGGCTTAAAATGGTATCAAAGAAGTTAGAAGACAATTCCTGGTCCAATTAAAAACCATTCAAATCTCATACACAAAGACTTCAGGTTTCCGGTTAGTGTTGTTTATTAGACAGATGATACAAACTTTAGCCTCACAATTAGTAGTCCCTAACTTCAAGGCATTATGCAGTCTTTACATCCACATAGGGCAAACAAGATTTTCAGGCTTATCTCCAAAAATCCACACACACTTTCCCTGCCCTACAAGAATAAGGACATGATGGACTACAAGATTTTCACCTCTGGCATCCACCACACCACCACATCCAGCCTGCATCACAAAATTTCTTCCAAAGCATTACTTCCTATGGTTTAAAAACATGAAGACAGTTTTAACAAATAAAAAATTTGGAATGCATTTACACTCTTCCCAACGCATAAGGAACTGCAAACTTACCATAAACAAATGATTGAGAATTAAATTACTAACTCAAAAAATGGCGAAAAGGGTTTTCTATTAAGTAACCAAAAAGAGTTATACTAAAAAGCTTAGGTCTCTCTCACTCCTCTCCAACACACCAAAACTATATTTTCTGTCTACCTAGATGTACCAAATCACCTTCCCAGCATTCTTACATTTTATAACCAAAGGGCCAGTCTGTGAATACTTTTATTTTAATAGCCTTCCAAATGGCTGGCCTTGCATCTGTTGGAAGACAGCACAGCAGCCAGAAAATTGGCTATTTTAAGTGAGGACAATGGATTAATGTAACATAAAAGTATCGCTTCAAGCTACAACCAGAAACGTCCAAGAAAACTTGGACCAATGAATTATACAATTCATACTACACAGCCAACCTTGAACTGCCTTTACTTTGTAGAAATCGGTTTGGCCTAAAAGCTCATAGAGCTCTCAATCTCAGATCACGTTTTCCAATGAAGGCAAGCTGCCTTCCACCTAGGTTTACATTTAGACATCCCCAATGTCCGTCCCAAGGTGCAATAGAATGCTGAATTTTCTGCTTTTGCAGAGTCTCCTGTGGTCTTCCATTATCGTTTACTTCATTTTTCAGGATAAATACACACAAATGCACAGCATTCTATGGGAATCTTTCTCCTGCACTCCCAAACAGCTTTTCCGGGCAGTCTACCCTTCCCCTTCCCCCTCCCACCATTAGAGCAAAAGGTAAACATGCACCTCACTGTTGGTTACCTGCACACCACTAACACGTACCACCTGGAGAATAAACATGAATAAACACGTTCTACGCCACCGCTGATCTTTGGGAAAAACCAGGCATCATGTGCTTGCTCCAGCCACGGGCTGCAAAGGCAGCTGCAGCCGGTCCAGATTTTAGCAGCAATGCAGCAGAACCTGGAACACTGTGACCGGAATATTTTCCAGGGCAAGTTGGTTGGGACCCCGTGGGCCACCCATCGCAGGGGAGATGCTGCAAAACTGCGTCTGCCTGGGTGTACGCCTGTCAGCTGGCGAAAACGCGCTGTGTGTCAGAGACAAGGGAAATGCTACATGCCCGGTCTGCCCTACACCCACATTAGCTCACTCGTAATATATGCAGAGTCAGGCAAACATCTCTGCCTCCCGGTCGCTCGGCAGCTATGAAAACAGCCGGATCCGCAACCCGCTCTCTAAAGCCAACTGCGATTCCACAGCCTTCCCCCCTCCCAGAAAAAAAAGCTACAACAGGGGAAAGCAAAAA
>VYZM01014451.1:203-27115 GCA_013398915.1 Dromas ardeola | reverse complement strand
GGGGGCCCACCGGGCCATAACCGAGCCTTGCCAGCTTGCCGTTGGCTCGTCCCAGCGGAGAGCAGCCGGCCGGGTGGGGGTGCCGGGGCAGCGCGTCCTCCCCGGCTGCGAGGGGGCTGCCCAGGCCGCGGCCCTCACCCAAGCGCACAGAAACCAAAGGCTGGTGTCCCTGGTATAAAGTTCTCGCTTCGTGGCCCCTTTCCTGAAAAGGGGGGCTGCTGACTCCCGCGGTCACGTCGATAGACGGAGCATTTGTCCTCAGGTGGCATCTCATGAATTAACCTCATGAAGTTCAACAAGGCCAAGTGCAAGGTCCTGCGTTTGGGTCGGCACAACCCTCGTTATCAATACAGGCTGGGGGATGATGTGATACAGAGCAGCCCTGCGGAAAAGGACTTGGGGGTACTGGTGGATGAAAAGCTGGACATGAGCCAACAATGTGTGCTTGCAGCCCAGAAGGCCAATCGCATCCTGGGCTGCATCAAAAGAAGAGTGGCCACCAGATCCAGAGAGGTGATTCTCCCCCTCTGCTCTGCTCTCGTGAGACCCCACCTGGAGTACTGTGTCCAGCTCTGGAGCCCTCAGCACAAGAAGGACATGGACCTGTTGGAGTGGGTCCAGAGGAGGGACACAAAGACGATTCGAGGGCTGGAGCACCTCTCCTGTGAAGACAGGCTGAGAGAGTTGGGGTTGTTCAGCCTGGAGAAGAGAAGGCTCTGGGGAGACCTTAACAGCAGCCTTCTAGTACCTGAAGGGGGCCTACAGGAAAGCTGGGGAGGGGCTGTTTGCAAGGGCATGTAACGATAGGACGAGGGGCAATGGCTTTAAACTAGAGCAGGGTAGGTTTAGATTAGGCATTAGGAAGAAGTTCTTTACAATGAGGGTGGCAGACACTGGAACGGGTTGCCCAGAGAGATGGTGGAGGCCCCATCCCTGGAGACATTCAAGGCCAGGCTTGATGAGGCTCTGAGCAACCTGATCTAGTTGAAGATGTCCCTGCTTACTGCGGGGGGGTTGGACTAGATGACCTTTAGAGGTCCCTTCCAACCCAACACATTCTATGATCTACAGTCCAGGCTGTAATGGCCACAGTGTCTTGTAGCTGCTCCTCAGGGCTGCCGCTCCCTGTGCTTTGCTCCCTCTGTGGTTCCACACAAACAAACAACATCCTGAACTACTCCAGGCAGTGTCTCACATTTTATGGTGTTTAAATCAATATGGCTGGACAGCCATAACCAAAATGTAACTATCAAAAGAAACACACTTCTTTTTTTCCACAGTCAGATTGATATCTAACCAGTTTTCCATTTAAAAATGGGTAGCAGACTTCAAGGTGCCTAACGACTAATGCAAACTTGTAGTATTTGCAGCCTAAATTGGTATATTTTGACAGCATTGTGAATTTGCCTCTTCGGAGAATGCGATAAACATCTGTAAAACGTTTAGGCATATGCCACTGCAAACCATCATAAATAATCTGTACATATAAAGGCTTTTAATTAATTTCTATGATAACATGGTGTTAATGTGGAATATAATTCTGCTTTTCCCATTCCAAAAAATGTACCTGAAAGAAACTTTCCGGTTCTTGGCGCCTATTCGCCTATTATGATATGCTTCAGCCTCTCTGTAAGCATAGCTGTACTTTTATATCCTAGCCAAAATGCTGCAGTAGTCTGCAGATGAAGACTTTGAAAATGAGAGTATGAAAAAATGTCGTTGAAAAAGAAGGAAGAAGTTATGAAAATGTGAGTGACTTTTTTTGCTTAGACAACTGCTACCAGAATCCTTTCCTCTGGTTTTAAGGCATTGCAACGCTTCGTTATTTTTTCCTCCTTTGCTAATAGTTTTTATTTATTTATGTTCTTCTCTCCTTTCCTGGAGACATCTTTTGTAGCGAAAATAACAAAACATGGAGGAGATGGCTGTTCCCTTTGTCTTTTTGATGGCCTGGATATTATGGCCCTGGTACGGCCCCAGGTTACCACAATTTAGGGTGTACAGAATGTGTGCGAGCGACTTCCAAAGCTACTGATTCTTGGGCAGTTACATTAGGTAAAACACTTCACTTGTGATTAAATTCCTTCTTGCTGCCCTGCCTCTCAAAATAGTGAAGCAGCTAGGCCTGAACGCGATCTAAATTTGCCCTGCTTTACAAGGGAGATTTGACCAGATGACCTCTAGAGGTCCCTCCCGACCTGCCTTATTCTGTTACGTTCTTACAATTTCAGAAGACTAATAATAGCAGTCTTCAAGACTGCTAAATTATACCCGAGAAAAGTTCCGTACCCTAAATGCGTTTTTCTTCCAGAGCTCCATTTTACCCGGTTTGTTTCACAGCTCGTCATGACAGGTCTCCTAGCGCACAGGTTGTCCGTGAACCCGAAGAGATGCTACTGCTGCTGCACCAGTATGATAATGCAGTATCCTGCTGTAGCATTGACCTTCAGGCTCTTACATGTTTTCAATCTGATCATCATTGATTATTCTTTAGTCTTTCTTTCAATTTTTGCAATTCCACGCTGCTGGAAATTGCAGTCTGTCTGTTTTTCGAGGTAAAGCTTCCATTTATGCAACACGGTTTTTTGTTCTAGGTCTTTCTGAAAATGTAGAAACGATTTTGAGTTTTGTAAAACCACACTTACGTGAAATTAACCTCCTGGACAAATGTAAACTGCCCTTTAAATATAGTAAATAAAACCTGACAGAAAAACTAATACTGTACAGAACTAATCAGTAACTGTACAGTAATTCTGTACAGGACTAATACAGGACTAATCTGTAACATTTATAAAATGAAGTAATGCTGTGGATGAATCTATGCGACCTACATTAAATGATAACCTTGTGAGGGTGACAGTTTTCTAAGTCATTGTGGTAATCTGTAGTAAATAATCTGCAAATCAGGCAGCTTCTGGCATATGCAGACACTCTTGCTATGTAAATAGTGCTATTTACGTTGCACCAATTTTTCACTATATATAGGTCGTCCGTGTCCCCCCAGTATTTCAATGTAAATACAAGCATTTGCATCGTCCCATGTGTCAGTTAGGGTCAATTTGGCAGAAGCTGCTGTGTGAGTATTGGCAAAGCAGCTACCTCACGGCAACGAGCCTGGCCCAGGTTTCATACGGACATGTCGTTAACTGGGCCTGGATGTTTCAAAGGGCAAGAAGTTACGCTGAAGTTTTCTCTTTTCAGGAAAAAACCTACGCTCTGTAAAGCACATTAATTGAATTCAGCATGTCTACATTCCACTTCTATTTATATACCCATTAGCCTAGATAAAAGCCTTGGCCGTGGCAGCTCAGACACTTTTTACTACATTGGTCTACTAATTTAGTCAGCTTGTATGCATTTTCAGGAACTGGACATTGCCATGGTCTTATGTCTGTGACTCTGCTACTTTCAGCCTCGGGCCAAAGACGAAACGGCTCCCGCAGGCTGAAAAGACGAGTGCAAGCTTGACATAGTTTTAAAGTCAGATAGCTCAAGATCCACGTGGGACAGAAATGAATGCTTTTTACTGTCTGAAAGCTTGGGATTACAGCTTTCATATGTCAAAAAGGATTAATCTCCGACTCTAGTGGTGTGCGAATTATCTGTTGCGAGAAGAGCGTGGACTGCTTCAGAGGTGCTTGCTGGTACTCAGTTAGGTGGCTTTCAGGGTTGGAAATGTTTTCAAATTCTGACAGTGGACCAATGAACTGAAGGAAAGCAGTTTTACGAACAAAAATCTCACAGACTCAAGTATCTTATCTTCTTGATTAACTTGGTCTGAAGTAGCTAAGTCAGGAGTATGAAGTGAAATCTATGGTTTTTAAGACTAGAAATCACCAGTATTGCAATTATTGTGGCCTGCCCACCCATAGCCTGTAAAAGCAGGTTGTCCCTTTTCTCATGTAACGATCTGAAGGGACACTATATCACTAGTTGTGCTTTGAAGCATTTACTTTGCCTGAGGAGCCATATACTAAATATTTAATTTAAATTATAAAGAATGCAGCCTCATCTATGAAGAGGCCTTAAATAGACAGCTGGCAAGGAGAAAGCTCTTCAGGGTATAATAAAGTAAAACTGCCGTGTCCTCCAGAATATTAGGCAATGGACTTAATCGCAAAATAAATAAAATCCCAAAGATATAAAAACATTCTGAAAGCTTGAGGTATAATAAAAGGGAACAAATAATCAGTCAGGAATCAGCCTATGGATGATACCATGGTACGTGGTAGTATTTGAGGAATTCAGAAACAACGCATTGAAGTAGGCAACTCTGAAAGTTTGGAAATACGCTAAAGGAGTATAATCTACTTGAAGGTCACTCTCAATTTACTATCCCCTTTTTTATACACTGTAGAGAATTTTGCTCCACTCTTGCCCTTCACTAGTGCATCAGTCACTTTTTTATACTGTTTTTACAGTTTTTTGAGACATAAGCGTAGATAAGCAATAAAGCTGGTAGTGGTTCTTTATATAGAACTGTTGAATAAACCAAAAATGTATCGTTTTCTAAAAAGCTGTAACAGTTTAAAGACAATTTGAGAAAACCTCCTTTGTAGTATAGATTATAACACGTTCAAACTATGACATGAAAATCCTAGGACTTCCACAGTGATGGAAAATAAAATGGGTTTTCCAGGTATAACAGTCAGAAGTATTTGTGTAGTGAGTGTAAAGCACCTTGCTTTATAATCAGATTGAAGAATTTATCTATGTAAAATACCTGTCTTCATATTGCTTCAGCTGCTTTTTTCTCAGAGCAGAAATCTGATATTTGCTGAAGCCAGTGAATTCAGAGAGGGTATCTCGCGCTTAGTACACCCAACTGGGATTTTTCATATTTTTCATACAGGTGCACAAGGGAATCTCTAGCAAAATTTACACATCAGGAACCTCTTAGAAGGAATAGAAAGGTTAAATTAAATATGCCAGCTGCCCTTGTAGTTTTACCCTGATATATCTTTTGTAGGTTATGGGAGCCAGCATGGAACAGTGCCATGCCAACAGTGGGAAAGGGAGCACAGGGAGTCTGGAGAAGTCTTCTGGAGAAGACCGACTTGATTTACCTTACCTTACACTCCTTCTCAGCTGCCTTCATACCCAGGGTTTTGAGGAGCGGACCTGTTCGGAGCATCCTGATTGTTTGCAGCTGCTGGAACCGAGAGCAGAGGTTTGGGACTTCAGGTGGCAACCACAGGCATTGCCTGTGGCTGCGTGGTACAGAGGCATTTTTCGGGTGAGAAATTAGGTCTTGCTGAAAATGTCTTCTCACTGCCCTCACCAAAAACTCCTGTGACATGAGAATTTCCTTCTGAATATCCTTTCTGTTAATTCTCTCCCGTGCTATTCAGATTTATCTGGTCTTTGTCATGAGTGGCAGGGGAACGAGCTGACCTCTATTTTTGCTCCCGTGTCACCAGGGGTGACTTGTGCTGGTACTGATGGGGTTGGGGCAGCAGCGGTACTTGTTGTGGAAGCAGCTGGAGTAGAGGTGGTGCTCGTTGTTGAGGCTGGAGTAGCTCATGCCAGTACGGGTGGCGGAGTGACTCATGGGATTTGAGTACCAGCAGTCCATGTTTTACAACATCTACTCCCGCACTGATATTTGATATAAAACCACCCCTGGAACACATTCAGGAGAACTGATAATAAAATCATGATTTTAAGAAAGTAACACCCTGTTGGTCAATTTTGTGTCACCCGTCCTGTCTGCTCCTCCCTGCGGGTGCAACCCCTCTACGCTCTCCTGCTTCTGACACTCCAACGGGGCAAATAACAAAGTTATCTGACCTTGGGTGTTACAGCAATAAGTATAAGCAGGAGCCTCTCTCCATACCATTCCTTGGTATTAACTATAAACATCAAACTTTATCTGCTAGAAGCGGACACTGAAAAACATGACATTAATTTCAGAGAGTTAGAAGAGGCTTAAATTGAAAAGTAAAATTGCTGAAAAGAAAATTGGTTCTGTTTTGCTTCAAACCAGGACAGCTTATTAGCAAGGATATTTCAATGTCACTTGTATTTCTTTGACTTCCAATTTTCCAGGCCGTTCTTTTCAGACATGAATTATTTCCCTCAGCAATCTCCGCCAGCACATTGCCAAAGTGCAACAAATAGCTCCACTGGTGGTTTTATACATTAATTTACCTGCTTACGAGATCTACATGGTGGATGGGACAATCTCACTCTTCCTCCTCTATGACCTAGCAGAAGATGGAGATAGGACATTGTCAGTCCACTCAAATGACCTTCTCTAACAGCAACTCTGCAGAGGCCCAGCCTGTGGTTCAGATTTATCTATACAGGGAAAAAAAGTTAAAATAGACTCTCTGGACCGTGTTTCTTCTAGCAGTGTGATTTTGCCGATAGCTTCACCTCCATTTCACCATTCCATTACAGCACAGTTTCTGAGGTGCCTCAGGAAGAGGGACATGAGTGAGTTTAAAGCCCAATTCAGAGAAGGCAGCAGCGGTGTGTGGTTTGCAATGTTGAAAGAAGAGTTGGACTTGGCAGGACCAGTGCCCGTTCCACCTGCTGGTGGGGCAGGCAAAGCCCCTCACCAAAGACACTTGCAGGGAGCACCAACAGTAGGAGTGCTTGCCCTACAGAACGTGAAAAAACCCCAGTGACTGTATTCATTAATCAGGCAACTTAATTTTTTTCTTGATGCGGATTTTTTTTCACTACAGGAGCAGGGCAAATGGTACCCTCAGTCAGGTACTTCTAGCACTGCATGCGATCCATAGAAACCAGTTATGGCATCTGCCCAGCTGCTTGGCAAAACCAGGCTAGAATTAGGCTCAGCTCCAGTTTTTTAATCCATAACCTCCTGGCTGCAATTTCAGGTTTTAAATTGATGACTTTAGCACCTGTGTCCTTCATGATAGCTTTCTTTTTGCATTTCGGCCTTGCACTTCCAGCAAGTGGGAAGAACCTCAGCTGAGGCACTTCCACTGGTAGCCCCAAGGAGTCCAAGAGAGAGGGAAAGGAGGTGCTCCCAGTGAAGGATCCCCGGAGGCACCAACTCCCTTCTGCTAACGATCTACTGGATCCAGCTCATCACTTGCAGGTGGGGGCTTTCAGAACATGCCACAAGTCTTATTTTTTCAAGGTGAAGCTTCTGACAGATACCAGGTGTGATCTTTTACCGTTTCTTCTTTGAAGCACATAAATATCACAGTGGTAGCCATCCTATGCAAAAAATATATCACATTATTTCACACCTGCTCTTTGAGCACTTTGCAACTGTTTACATTTTAGGCCTCACGGCACTGGCTGGCAGGACTGGAGGTGCTCCTTCAAACACTGTTTGAAAGAGAATTGCCAGTGAAACTGATTTTTTTTTTTTTTTTTCATTTTAAAGTGACCACTAATTGTATGTGATCCCTTTTCAAGTGTCAGTCTGATGATAACTTGTGATGCTTGGGCCTTGCTTATCAGAGAAATGTAATCTAAGTCTGAGGGAGTCAGTCAGTATCTTGTCTGAAGCTCAGTGAATACATGAAAACAAAAAAAAAACAAACCCAACCCAGCCTAACTTACTCCAAATCAATGAGGAATTCCTCCAGGTGGGGGCCTGCATTCAGATCACAGGAGCAAACATGAGAATAAAAAAGTCAACAGTTTTTACTGAAATATGAAGCAATTGAAATATACAAGAGTTAGCAGACCCAACAAAAGAGAAGTGTCTCTGAAGAAGTCAGGGGTATTTGTGAGGTTCAGTGAGTGGAGTTGGACAATAAAGGCTGTGGAAAATTGAAATAGTCTCCATGTTTTCTGAGAACACAGAAGGAACAGACTAAATGAAAAACAATGGTTTGCCTAGGCTTGTGTTTATGCTAATATTTGCATTCATTCAAATTGCAAGAGCTATTAATGTATCTGAAGTCCGTTATAACACGATTTTTAAGGTGATGGTGAAGCATAAAGATATGCTAACTTCTAAATTAAGTGTGCTACTCTGTATGCTGAAAATGGAACATATTCCTTGTCAAAGTAAATTAGCCCAGGAGGAAACCTGCTTGTTTAGATCAAGTTCAGATACGTCTGTTAAGTTCATTGTAGAAAGATCCTTTTATACCCTCCATTTGTAAAAGCTTCACTTAGCAGGGGACTATGCATAAACGCAAGTCACCAAATGGCAGACGGCAGCGACAAACGAGATGTAAAGTTCAGTAGATTTGAAGGATGACGTACTTCATGCACGGTTCCTCTCCACTGAAAGTTTTTCCTCTTACAAAGTGAGATTGCGGGGGGTCAGGTTGAAGGATGACTGTCATTTGGAGGGGTGAAAAGAGTGGGCGTTACAAGTGAGTGAAAGGGATCAGTGGATGGCTAGTTGAGAAATGTTCTGGCATTAGCCTATGAACCCAGTTAAGGTGAAAGGCAGCCCTACGGCTGTTGCTAAAGAACTGGGATCTTTGATTACATTGGTGAGGAAATTTCATCCCTGCTCCAAATATGTACATAAGTACGTAAGTGGATGTTCACATATAACCTTTTTTTTTTCCACAAAGAAGGAAGACAGGAGGAAGAGAAGATCCTAGATGTACATTTTTGTCCCTCTTCGGAGAGTTAGAGGAGACAGACACGCCTCAAAACCAGCACAGACAAATTTAAAGTATTGACAGCACAGTTCCTTTAAAAAAAATAATGTTAGTCTTGCTGTAAAGATGTAGCCAACTGTTACGCTTACGTGTACTCCCTTTCTTTTACTTTAGCGTAATTTTAGCTGAAGGTAGCCTGGTATTTCTGACCTCTCGTGTGATTTTTTGTTGTCATGGTTTTACAATATACCACTATAAGAATAAATGTTAAAAGAGTGAAGAAGGAAGGTTGTTTTGTTGTTTGTTTTTGTTTTTGTTTTTTTAATTTTTATTAAATTTATATTTAATAAAAAATACATAAATTTTATTAAAATAAAGCCCATTTTTAGTGATTTATAGTATTATTGCTTTATATTGATCTACAATGAAAATAATATTTTCAGAGATAATTAATGCGTAGCAACACCCCACTATTTGCACGCTGTTTGCATTTTAACTGTTACAATGTAACTAATGATATGAAAAGGGAAATGGTGTTTGAAATCAGCTCTTCTGGTGTTAGAGACCTTCCTGACTAATGGCTGGTGAGAAAACAGCACATGCAGGAATTAATTTCACAAGCAGTTTTTGAAGCAAGCTGTGTTAGGTAGGAGTTTAAACAGTTAACCTATTAAAATGTCTTTCTATATGCAATATGTTCACACAAGAAGTATCAATACTAAGATTGAATACTGTGGTTCGTATGTGGTATATCACAAAAATGCCACGGATTCTTTGCTGCAGTCACAATATTGCAGTGTTAGTAAAAATTACACCTGCTACTTACTAATCTAAGCACTTCCCATCTACTGTTTTTGTGGAATTTAGAAACTGAAATCACAGAACATATATATATATGTATATTCTTGTATTATTGAAAAACATAGGAATACAAAGATCACTCAAATTGGAATAAACATTTTCCACACAGACTGAATTTATCTCCTTTGAGGGCATGATGGATGACCTATGGGGGCTAAGAGCCAAAGCAGAGAGCATTAACCAATTTGCATTTTGTTAAATATATGCACACTGAATATTCCTTGTTTTGTGTGTCCCTAGTAGGAGCTGTGGTGTGCTGAGTAATGCAGAGTGCTGCCACTGAAAAGGAATTTTGTGCTGAACATTAGAAGGGCTATGTAAATTGTCACGTATATCATTAAGTGCTCTGTATAAAGAGGCCTCCGGTTTTTCAAAGCAGGATCAAAATTAATGGTTATTTTTCTCAGCTTTAGCCTTTAGCTTTACTGTGTTAACAATCTCTGTATAAAGCACCGGCAGTACTGCTTTATTTCACAGGAAAACTGAGAAAACTACAAAATACGGAATTAAAGCACTAATAGCTTCATTGTCAAAATATCAAATCCTATCTATCAAGTATCGATATCAAAATCCCACTCATTGCAATATGAAGCAAACAGACTGTAGACTCCCTGAGGATACAGGTGCCAGCCATGGCAATGTTGACTATCAAAACACTATTAAGAGCTGGCACTCCGAGTATCAACACCTATAAGACCCAAGAGCTTTGTTTCCTTTCTCTCTCTTTCCATTACCTTTGGTCATTAATAATCTGCTTTAGTGTAAATAAACAAGTCCTTTCACAACATGTGACTTGACTTAAACTCCTCAGAACGCAAGTCACAGCAGCCAGGTGCCAAACACAAAAGCACAGATTAAATCCTGTCCTTCTCCCACCGATTTATCAAAACGCAAGCAACAACTACAACAAATCCCTCCTGTTTTGTGCCACAGCATACTGCTTAGAACATTTAACTACCAAATACCATTTTCAGACACAGTTTCCTTCTTTGCCTGAGTGGGGACATACTCCCCATTCCTCCTATTGAATATTTAGCACTACAGGAAGAAGGAAAAAAGAAAAAAAAAAAAGGCAAAAAACTATTCACTGGTCCAGAAAATAACAAAGGGAGGGGAAAAGAAGTAAGACAGTATCTTGCAAACTTGCAAACTAGTTACCATACAGGGAGCTGTAAAGGAGGCTCAAACTTCACTGACATAGTCAGACTCCGGGAAACACTCAGTATAATGTAGCTTTTATCCTTCACAGAGGCACAGATCAGGCTTGAGATCTTCTGACAAGCAGGTCCATTGGCCTGCTCCCTGCAGTGGTAAAGCAGGTTTCTCATGCTGTGTGATTACTCTCCTTCAGGGTAGTGAGTCCATCTTACACTCAGTGCGACAAAAAGACCTAAATAATTCAGTAGGCTTCTCCTCATCCCCTCCTTTGCCCTCCAAGTTAAAGGGAAAATATGCTTTCTGCTTCCTTTATGGAAACCTCTAATTAGAAAGGGATGGAGATACTTACCTATGTACTTTCCCTTTCTCTCTCCTCAGTGTCCAGAGTCATCAACAGTTGTTCCAGTGCTACTTCCTACTAGCTCCCACGGGTGATCTGACAGTTTCACTGCTAATTATGCAGGGATTACTGTTAGCAGGGATAGCAAGGAACTGACATTTTCCCAGTTCGTTTTCCAGTTCCTAAATATGAGTCAGTGCAGCCAGCTTTGCCCTGCTGTGTACCAATGGGCACTGGAAGTCTGCATACCTATTTTTAACCAGGTGGCATCCACTTCATTCATGCAAGTATGTTCTCTTTCTCACACAAGATTTGGGCTGTTGTAATTGAAGACCTACTGCCGACTGAGAAAACCTGAAGTCTTGTAAGACAGAAAGGGAATTGATCTATTTATATTTCATGTTGTTCCCTTTTCATCTCCATTCTAGCCCCTAAGAAACTACTTCTCACCTCTGCCACCCACTCTCAATTCCTCAGTTAGAGCAGTAGTTGCAGTTTTCCCTGTAAGATGGTGCAATCACAGATGGAGCAGCTGAAGCATATTTTAGTTTCTCTATTAATTCAAGTCAAGCACTGCTAAACTGTATTCGTTGGGGCTGTAGGAACCAATATCTCTATTCCTTTTTAAGGCACTTTGAAAGATTTACATTTCCGGTCAAACTGAAAAGCCTTCAGAAAGTCAAGAATAAAGCTGTCATGGGATACAATAAACTACACTGAAACAAGGTTTTCAACTTCCCTGGAAACGGGCAAAAAAAACCCCCAAAACCCAAAAAAACAGTGGGAAAGGGGAGGAACAAAGCAGTGGTCGACAGCAAGAGGGGGCCAGTCACCTGCAGAATGTGGCCAGACAGTACATTGTAAGACAGCAGTTATGCACGGAGAGGAAGGTTCTTACTTCCCTTTTCCTCAGAAAAAGCCATATTCCCCTTCAGTAGTGAAGCCAGCCCGATGACAAAAAGAAATTAAGGTCAACAGATTATCAGTGGCTACTTAATTTTCATGGCTCCACTGATTTGTTTGCAGCCCTCGTAAATCTCCCTGTCTAAAACCAGAGTTATCTCCCATACAGCTAAACATGCATACACGGACATGCAAACCTGAAGTGACACTATAGCACTAGGATGCCTCATAGTCTCACTTAACTTCATGCCTGTACGTGTTTCATTAAAGATGTATGCTTCTAGCTTTAGTGTGGATAATGACAGCAAACAGCTGGACTGATCTTTCCTTTCCTGCCTTCTATTTGACTCCACTGGGCAATCAGTGATTACCATGGAAATTATTACGCGAACCTTCAGAGACATCCCTTTTTCCAATCAGATGGAGGTGCCAGGCAGATTAATACTTCTGTTTAAACAAGCAAGCTTATACGGAGAAAGAAATCAAGACCTTTGAAATGCCACGTGTGCTGCAGCTAAAAATCTTTGTTTTATCCACCTTGTCTTTTGAGCTATAAGCCACCAGGAAAGGTTACTTCAGCTAAAGAAATACTAATACTACAGGGCATGTCAGAGTTGAGATAGCATATATGCAAGGGAAATAAAAAAAGCTGTCCCACAGTAAAATAGAAAACTTCCCTTAAGAATGCTCCACTTCTAGTATTGAAATATGCTTTCCCTCAAAACGCTGTCTTCTTCCTTTGGACACTGCTTTCCTGGCTTGCCAACATGTCTGCATGTCGGATACGCCTCATGTAGATAATGGTAAGGCTTAGCCAAATCACAAAACTGCTTCTGTCATGCCTTTTTTTTCCACGTGGCACCTCACCAACTTCCTCCTCTCTACTGAGACATTTATTAACATTTCCACTTCCTTTCTTTCTTCACTTCTCTATCAGATACTGCAGAAGAGTAGTTCTCAAAGGTGCTTCAAGTGTCCGTTTACAAAGGAAGCGGTGAATCCATGCCTTCCTTTTTTCAAAGGTGTAGCAACCCCAAACGGACTGCAGGGGAACAGCAAGGTGCTCCTTCTGAGAAACCAAACAATGCCACCACTGCCTTCTGGCATCCAGCAAAGGAGTTCTAGAGGTCTTCATATGCTTACTAGTAGCTGGGGAACACTTATATATATTAGAACTGGAAACCAGTGGAAGATTTGAAGCCCTATGTCAGAGAACAAATAAATACTACAAAGTGGAAGCAGAAAAGAATGACCAGCAGACACATCACATTTTTCATTTCTTTTCATACGTGTTGTTAGATCATTACTTTGTGTGTGTATGTGATGGACAAGATACCAGGATATCACGACAATCCAAGAAACACCCAAGTAAACTTGAGAATTATTGGACCTATGATTCTAGTCATACACTGTAAAATACCTAAAATACACAACTGCCTAACTTTATCTGAAGACTAAGTTCAGATTCTTCATGCACAGTTACACTGAAATATCCCAATGTTGCCATTGCTTAGATAAAAAAAACAAGCCCAACCACACATCCTGTTAATAATTCAACATTCTTTTATAGTAATATTTAATAACTTAATAAACTATTAAATATTTATTTAAATTGCATGAGCCTCAGAAATATTTGGGTAACAGCCTGGAATGAAAGCTCTTTAGAGAGCTATTGATTTCTCCAATATACAAGGACTGGAAACAAATTTACTGCAGCATTAACATTAACTCAAGTCTATGAAAGATACCTTAACATATAAGTCAGTTTTGATAAACAATTAACAAATTTTGATAAATTAAAACAAAACTATACATAAAGCAGAACGCTATTTGAGTAGCATTACGGTAGGTCTAAAACAGTGGATCCAGGTGTTAATGCATACATATTTGCACAATTAGAAAGTTTACAAAAACAATGACCATACCTCAAGCATGTTTTCATCCAGTTCAGATTAGGGGTCATCTGAGGATTCTTCTTCAGGTAGTTCCCATAAAATTCATACAGCAAAATTTATTTTCCAAAGGCAATAAACTGGGATCGAAGTACCATGCTTCTATATGATACCTATCTTTAATATGAATCAAACAAAAGTGTATTTTTTGAACAGTTACCTGCTTTTAAGGTCCGTGAAATATCTTCCCTTCAATTATGATAGCACAGAAATTGTATAGACCCTGGAAAGAACTGGCATAAGCTATTCCAGTTGATTTGAGATTTTAAAAAAGGCAAGCACGTCACTGAACATCATGCCGAAATTACAGAAACATGAGCATCATTCAGCTGTCCAAGTTCTGCAGCTCCAGGCAGCTGTCTGTTGCCAGAAAGAAATTTCTTACATGGAATTGCTGCTGTTCATCTCCGCCCTTTCATAAACTAAGCTTGAACAAGAGATGTACGAATGCATTTGAAAAAGTCTTAACTGTCTATGTTTAAAAAGACCATAAAATAAGTCTGCTGCCGTCACCTAAATTCACAAGCGAAGACACAGTTTCTGTTGAAAGAAGCTTATCACTGAAAAGAGATTAGCCATAATCAGGGAAGGTATCTGTTGGTAAACAACAAAACTGGAGTCCAGGGTAAATATGTTGTCACAGAAAACAGAGATTTTTAGGAGATGAAAAGTTTATTTAAAAACTGCCAACATTTAACAAAAATGATTTTACACTATTTTCCATTTTCTACAGAAATACAGCAGCTTACAGCTGTGCTTAGTCCATTCTGTCACTAATACATATAAAACCAAGTCTGCTGATAAATAAGTGGGAAAAAAAAAAATCTATTTACCAACCACCACCACTAAAATTGTACCTGTAAATTTTGGAAGACATCTGCATAGAATAGTTAGGACTGTAGAGGTGCGCCTTTTTTTTTTTCTTTTTCAAATATGTTTTGTACTACTAGGATATGTAAAAATTTAATTAACATGCAATACAAAATATTTGAGATAAACAAGGTAAAACTCAGTGTGCACAACTGGAAAGCAGTGCTAGGATGCCCTCCTATGTTTCTAACTAGACATCAAAACTGAACGTTTTATGTGGCAGAATTTCAACTTCCCTTCACAGCAAAACTAGATTTACAACCACGAAAATCTATACCCGGCTAGGTTCCACTGAAGATGGATTAAAGGTGTGGAGAAAATTATCTCGTGCTAGATAACAACAAATAATTGTACAACATCTCAAATCAATATTAAGTAGATGCATTTTAAAAAAGAAATTAGCCGTTACTTGGTTATAAGCATTTGTGAGATGACAGGGTGACGAACGTGCACTTTATTGTTGCACCATAAATCTATATAGCATGCTTGGAGAACAGTAAAACTTAAGCCACTCACTACTTATTAAGACTTTCTCCCTTCAATATTGCATCAGTATTATCACATGGCACATGAAAGTTTACCATCCGTCCCTAAATATCAGGCATTGACCTTTATGCTATTGATATACAATAGTTCCCAAACTAATGTGTTATCCTTGTTTGCACACAGGTATATTTTCCACTACAAAAGAAAAAGAAACAAAGAAAGACGGGCAAAGAGAAAGACAGACGGGCAAAGAGAAAGACGAAGAAAAAAAAAATCAGCTTTCTTCGCTATCGATACCCCGTAGTACCCATATTTCTTTCTAGCTGCCCTTTTAAACCTGTAATATTCCACAACCTTGGCAGTTTCTCCTCAACCACAGTGCTAATGAATACACACTACCCTAACTGTTTTTTTCCTTGAAGCCATAAGTATGACCATTTGCAAAAGACAAAGAAATCACTTACAATCCATCATATTAAAAACATCAAAGCTACCATGTAGCGGCTGATATCCCCTCTGCAGCAGGGCCTGATCCTATCTCAGAGAAGCACAGAATGGCAGGGGTTGCAAGGGACCTCTGGAGGTCATCTAGTCCAACCCCCTGCCAGAGAGCATGTCCACCTAGAGCAGGTTGGACAGGAACGCGTCCAGGTGGGTTTCGAGTATCTCCAGAGACGGAGACTCCACCACCTCTCTGGCCAGCCTGTTCCAGCCAGTGGGAATTTTGTCACTTATTTTAACAGATGTAAAAATCGAGCACTCAGATCAGAAACAAACTAATGACCAGGTCCTGCAAATTACTTCTGTACAAGGGCCCCAGGGGGTTTATTACTTGCTTCTACTATGCTTTCTGATTTAACGAACCCCCAAATGAAGTAAATCAAGATTGTACATATCGACTCAGGGCTTCCCTATGAATTCTTTCTACTTTCTGTCCTAGCAGCTAGTGAGATAGAATGAAAAAAACCCAAAACTGTATGAGCAGAACAAGTCCTTGCTCTTTTAAGTTTTGCATTTAAGATGATGAGCAATATTTTCAGTAGTACCCTGTGATTTTAGGTGCTCATTTTAGAACATTTGGAATGAATCACATTGTCTAGGAGGAGAGAGAAGTGCTAGCATTTTCCAATAAAACTAAGCCCTTTAAGGAGAGCTCTCAGATCCAATAATTCAAAATCAGAAGGCATTCAAAATAATGAGTATCTCTGAAAGTCTTTTTTTTAAATGTGATTCATTTTTATAAAAAGAACATGAGAAAAATATTGTACCAAAAAGACTACTTATTGTTTGTATTCAAATACCAATTTAAGTTGCTAGTTTGTGTCTGACATACTTTTCCCCATTTCCTGTCATGCTAAAGCACTTCATCCAAATATATGCCTGTCTGTTCCTTCCTGGAGGACTCCTGAAAGGTAACACCCAGGTAGGACACTGGCTGAGCACTTCCCAGTTCCCCCAGCCTGCAAGACCTTACAAAACTCTTTCACCGTCTCAAACACTCCCTACAAGCACCTGGAATACACAAACCAAATTATTAGTGGTGTTGTTTATGCACGCATTTGCCCAAGTATCACGAAAGTAAGGCAGACTAAACCAGAGAGAGGAAGCAAGAGATTCTGCTGCGTTCAGCAAAAACCCTGACATTGGCAATGATCCTGCTAGATTCAGACTTAGGACAGGTCCTCCATGGAAGAGCTGCTGTTTGCAGATCACCAGTGTTAGATAAAAACAGCCACACATGGGAGATTTTGTGTTTTTCACAGGTCACTACTAAGTACAGTTCCGCCATCCATCCATCCACCCACCCACGCATACATCCACACTTACTGTGGGAAAATAAATATAGATAATTAATTCACAGATAAGCTCTCTACTGATGAAAACAAAAAAAAGAAAAAAGAAAAAAATAATCCCCCTCTGAAAGGAATAATTCATCCTATGACAAAGACCAGTGATAAACAAACTTAATGCGTGACATTCACTACCCTGTAGAACACTGGTCATTATCAGATTACTTTCCAGTAAAACTGACAGTCTTACTGTCCTGTCATCATTTTATTTTTTCTGCTACAAAACTTACAATTTATCTAATCTATCTGCATTGGAAATCTGCATAAAATTTACAATGGTCACAACTGTGTATCTGAGAACTTTTCACAGAAAAAATATCACAAAATATTACGTTTAAAACCAACTGTATTACCCCCTAATACGAAAACGATGAGAATTAAATGGTTTCTCACATATCTTGATAAAATAAACATTTTGCCATAGATAGAACAGTACTTTGATAGACATGACAGTGTTACAAAATTAGTGTTTAATGGCTCATTTAAATACTGTAGTGCTGTCACTACCTTGGATCTTAATGCTATTTAAAACCATTTAAGACATCTACTATTTCTTTTACATGAAATTAAAGATGACATTCCCAAGCACACTTTTCAAGATGACTATGCAGTTTTAAATGTAGCCACTCCAAAAAAGAAAAACTGGAACAAAAGGGAATGAACACAGTAGGTATAAATATATTTTGTCTTCTAAAAACAAGTTCTTGTACCTTGTATCATTCATGTGATTTTTTTAAATAACAGGGAATACTCCATTAAAAAAATTTATGTACTCATTCTATGCAGCCATTCATAAAATCTTACTATATTAATGACGTACCAATTTCATAACTTTATTCACAATGAACATACAGGAATACCTTACCCAAGGAAAGCTTTTTGTTTCACCACAATTATATTCTTTTAGAACGCATCCTGTGAAGAAAATATGCACCTTGCTGTGGGTTCTCTCCACCTCCATCTATACAGTAGGATTAACAGCAGGTTACAGATGGTGAAGAAAAGATGCTTAACAAACTAGACTTCAGTTAACAGTTCTGCTCCTCAGAATAGTTGTATTGTACATAAGCGCCTGCCAGCTACCAAAAACTAAAAGCTTTTGCAGTTCTACTATTCAGACTCCTAACAAAAGTTTTTTAAAAAAATAAATCTAAGATACATAGTGCATCAACACAGATACTGTAAAAAGCTTCCCCATCATTACAATATAAGTCTTTGTGAGATACTAAATATCCTACTGAATAGTGCTAGGGAACTCTGAGAAGAAACCCAGCAACTGTCAGGAGCCTCCTGCAAGACTGAATGAACATCAATTTAAGATACAGAACAACAATATAATGCAGATGAGATGGTAAGGTCTAGTGTGAATCATTAGGTACAGTATTAGCCTATGGGTAGATATAAAACACTACGCTAGACAAAAAATGTTAAAAGCCAGTTATTACACGTTTAGCATTTATGGTGTTTCTTTTAAATCAATAATTATAAATTGTAAAAATGTACCCTAATTCACTACAATAGACTATGCCCTGAGAAGTAACATTACACACTAAGAAAAAGCCACTAGAAAGTGTCAGGTCTATAATTTAAAAGCATAAACTGTCTACAAAGAGTTTCTTGGAAGCACGTATTTCCTCCATTTTTCCGCAATACATTGCTTCTTCAGAGGAAAAGACTAATGAAAGTTTATGCTAATTCTAGTTTTCCCAACTTTAACTACAAGATTTATTTTTATCTTTTTTTTTTCCTTTTCTCCTTTAAACTCTCCTGGGGAAACTAGATGGCTTCATAGATAAAGCTCTTGCTTTTCACCTCTGAAAGAGGATGTAGGCCTAGCATGAGGTTCTGAAAAAACTGAGCCTGATGAACTCCACTTAAGGATATCAATCAGAGCACTTTTGGGAGGTAGTCAGAGTTATCTAAACACAAAATGAGGCCACCTCACCAATGCTTTGCTACATTCTTCTTTGCTGGTTGGAAGAACAGAGAAGAGGTTGGGAAGGAAACACACCTCTGAGGACATGGGAAGAAAAGAAGGAAAATTATCTTAGACAGGGACACTGAACTTTCTTTGAAAATAACTTGAATGGCAAGTGTATTTGAGAATAGGTGAGTTACCCTCTTTTCTTTATATCTGATACTAATAAAACAGTAAGGTCTAATTGTAATGACCTCTCGTCACCAAATAAGTACAGGACAAACATGTGTCTAAGAGTCACATCTACATTTCACTTCACTGCTTCTTTTTCCAAAATTGCTCTAGAAGATACAACTCAGGAGTTGCGGGGTTTTTCCCCCAACACTGCAAGTGCAACAGTTTGCTTCCTACTAAATGAAAAAAAACCCCACCTAAGGAACATTCTTCCCTCACAGAAGGCAAAACAAAAATAAACAACCAACCTTGTCCAAAAATTCAATCAAGTCTCTGAAGACTCAGCACTTATTCTCTGGTAGTCATATTTTGTTAATTGTATTATATGTTATTCTGAAAAGGTATGCTTGTTGAGTCTGGCTATGCAGATAAGCCTTTCTAAAACCCTTCGTTTCTGCTCATCAATATTATACAGTACTGTTTTAAAAATTCATTAATTATCCACTTAGGAAAAAACTCACTCCTGTCCATAAAGACTAGCTACACATTCTAATTAAGCAGCACTAACACAAAACTGGAAATGCCAGAAATTTTGATTATAAGACAGAATCTAAGCTTTCTCACTATATTACCACTTTGCTCATTTGTCTTAAAATATGTTCTACATAAGGTAATTAATCAAACAGACAATTTACTTTATCCCCTATTTAAATGACACAAGGATTTGATTGCATAAAAAATATGCAAGAAGTCAACAAACCACTAATATGTAGGCATGAGTAGATTAACAAATATTAATCAGAGCAGCAGAGCAATATGTTCCAATAATAACTTTATACAAGTTTGTTATTGTAGCTATCTTTAATGCTGCATGTGTTGCTCCAGTAACTGTAACACACAATATAAATAAAATGCCAATGAAATAGCGGTTAATGTATTTAGCAGCAGAGAATTCAATCCCTTAAAAATGTGATTCCTTCCAATTTCTGTAGTTTTAAATCACATTTGTTCCTCAAAACCCTTTGTTTCTAGTACAAAGAAATTTCTACAAAGACTAATCCAGTGAACAAAAAGAATTTGCATCAATTCAAATGACACATACTGCAGCAGAAGATAAAATCAGTAAAGATGCTGAACTTTATATGAAGACGTTTACAGATGTACAAGGTTTGATTTTATATTTGAAGGAGCTTCAGAGAACGAGACCCTTGTATTCTGCAGCTTCTGCTGGACGTTTTATCTGCAAGAATACTCACTGACTAAATTATAATTCTCTGACTCTCAAACAGTAAACGACTAAAACACATTACTTAAAGTAACTGTACTCAGTAACCTTTAGGTATATGAAGTACCAATGGCCTGAAGCCACTTTTCTTTTCCAAGCAGTGCCCAAATGGGACTCTGCAGTAATACCGAATGGTCGGACAGGTACATTCCAAAGATCATAGTTCCAGAACATCACACAGTTGTGATCTTAATGCAATTTGTTGGAGGTAAATGATTTAACATTTAATGTAAGAGGCTTCAGGACATTGACAGCTTCAAGTAATTTAGTTATATGTTTTCTTCTTTCATGTAATTTATATTGTTACCATGAAAAAATTAAAGCTTGATTTTGACAGCTTATTGTTTGCATTTCTTTCAAAGGAGAAGATACGACTTGTTTCAATTTCACTTTTATTGTTTAGTTTTCTGTGTGGCAGAGCCTGGCCAGCAAACATTTCTAAATATAACTATTCTTACTGGATTAAAAAAAATAAAAAGGAGAATATTTCTATCAGGTGTAGGCTTTGAAACCCCACACTTAAAAGTCATACTACTTAAAAGTCAGCCATCAGTGTTTTGTAAAACTAAGGAAAATATCAGCACCACCTCTGATTAGAGCTCTCAGAACATTTTCCAAGTATGAAAATACAATGCAACTCTGTTCTGTTACATAGGACCACATCTCGTGTTCCTACAAGCATGCATAACTTGTGCTGACATGAATAGGAACTGCACACATTATGAGGGCAGCTGTTTGATCTTAAGTGTTTGTGATGGAAAGATTGTCAAATTCAATAGCACAGTACTTCCACAATATAGCTCTAAGAAAGCGAACTAAGACTCCAGATTATAGTCTGGAAGAAATACCTAATGGGTTTCAAGTCAGATTTTAATATAAATCTTTTCCTCTAAAAACCTCAATCATTCCAGTGCAAGAAGAGATCATCTCTTCACTTTCACAGTTCAAGAAATATTTCTTATCAAGCTCCCCCTTCCCAGTCTGCTCCTGCCACTAACATTTTTCTCATGAACAGGTAATTTTTGCCAAGGTAAATAGAACACACAACTGCGTTACTGTCTAAGTAATCTAGGACCAAGAATCTGATCCTTAATACATTGCCAGCTGACTTCACACTTTCCAGGTTCATACTAGTCATTAATGGGATATTAGTTAATCAAGCTGACCCAGGCTACTACACATGCTTTAATGTATCTTTCATACTCAAAAAACATCAGGTCCTCTGGGATGGGTAAAATTTCTTGCTCAATTCAAGTTCTTAAGTTCAGACTCTGGTTTGTACCTGAACCTATCCATTTGTCAGTGGTCAAAGAGACATCTTATGACGAAATTATCCCCTCAAGCCACTCCCAGACCTCCTTCACACATCGATTACGTTCTTCTGCAACTAAAACCACCAACCAAGACAGCATCCCAGAGCACCTCACAACAAATGGCCATGTATTATGTCCCTATCTATACTGAGACAGGTGTGCATGCCCATTGAGACAAAGCTTTGCCATGGAGATGCTCAAGCCTAGGTCAGTCTTATCTAGGTACTGTGAACAGAAGAGTGTACATTCAGAAATGGCTCTCTTAGCTACTCTGTGCCTGAAATGAGTTATGAACATACTCTCTGAGACTAGAGGTGGTCTATTTTCATTTTGAAATGCAAAAGTAATCCCCATCCATCAAATTATTTAGAACTGCTGGAATTCCACATTTTGTGTGCCTTTTTTCTTTCCAATTGAAACCTTTTGAGCAGGCTACCTGTTTTTTTTCTCCCTCATTGTTGCTCTCTGCCTAACAGAAACAGCAGCTTGAAACTTATCACAGTAAGGAGGCACTTTGGGCAGGAGAAATATACAGCAATTTTGGCGAAGACTCTAGCTTGAAAATCTAATCCCCTCAGTGAATAGTCTATTTGGAACAGAGGCGATGTTGCAATTGTACAAACTTCTAGAGTTGTACAGTGTTTCTCCTCTGGGTCTTTGGACCAGCACAATTCCATTAGTGTAAAAAATCCCTTATATAAACAAGTTCTAAGGAAATGACAAAATAAACCATTCATGTTTAATTTTGCTGGAACAGAAATGTGTTTCAAATTCCCTTAAAATTTACAGTCATGTAAACAGAAATGTATGGTTAGATAAGTGCTCTTATAGAAGAGTCAAAAGAAAAAAAACTCAGACTGAAGCTCTGCAAGAGAACAAAAGTGAAGAGACAGCTCCCTCCTGCTGTTTGTTTGTTTGGTTTTTTTGTAGTTTTTTTTTGTTGGTGGTGGTGTTTTTTTTTTTTAATTGGAAAGTCTCAATAACCAATTAGAATTACTTTTTACTCATTCTCTATTGGACTTACATGGTCTTGGTTAAGTACAAGTTACCAGTGCATGATTTAGCAGGCTGAGATTCTGTAGTGTACATAATACCTTCAGAAATGCATATGAAGTGTCATTAATTCTGGATTGTTGAGATAAAATAAATAAATAAATACCAAGTAGGAAACAAAGGTAAAGTAGGCTGTTCTAAGAAAAGTCTTTCCAAACATAGCTCTGACTGTGAGTGTGAACGTGTGTGTTTGAACTATTTTCTTTCACATTTTCCTGTATCTGCTTTTCAGGATTTTAACTTCATAGACTTTCCTGTCAAACTCACATGACAACTAATAAGCAAACAAAAGCCAGTTACAATAGTAAAAGGCATAACTCCAATACTGTTACTGGAGCCTTGAGAAAGAAACACTGCAGTCTGGTGTTCTACCAACGGCTGCTAATACAAAAGTAATAGCACTCACCGAACGTAGTCTGAATCCAATACAGTGTTAGCAAGATGCCATTATAGTAAAGAGGAACAACCTGGAAACAGGTTTAGCTGATACTGACAGATCCTCCTATTCTTTTTCCAGACACTCTGTTTCAAAAGTTTTTCAGACTTTTTCCTTTTCTCTTTTTTTTTTTTTTTAAAGCCAAATAATTCAGAGTCCACCTTAATGCAGAGTTAAAAAGTAAGAAAGTGACATGGTAGGGAGCTGACAAAGGGTGATTTCTTAAAAAGATTAAAGAACAAACTGCATTTGCTTAATAAAAAGCTATGCCAGTTCTTGAATAAATAAAGTGATAGACTTTTACTCTGAATATGAACTTTAGGACTGACCATTAAAAGAGCGAGAAACACATGGTTAGCTAACACTTGCAACCAAGACATGCATTTGTGTCTGAAAACAGAATATTGCACTAAAAGAAGAACCCTGAAGGCTTTAAACTCTTCCATCACTGACCTAAAAAAGTAACTAACCATTTCCTATAAGCAGTAGCAAACCTGGCTTGGTCCACATCCCTACAAGTTGATAATACCTTATCAATGAACTGGTATTCCATTTCTGGACCAAGAGAGTCCTGCATAGGGGCACGCTTCAGGCGTTTTGTTTCTTGAGTATAACCTTGTTTGCCGCTGGATTCATTCAAACCATCAACATCCATAGCTTGTGCCATGTGACTTGTCGCAGGACTGTGGTGGGAATTATTCAGAGTTTCATCACTGCTGTCCACAGATGATACCACTGCACTCAGAAGAGGAATTTTGTTGCTCAGGTGGTGCTGAAGGTAGAACACACGCCTTCTTCAGAGGAAAAGGAAGGAAGAAAAAAAAGAAAAGGGGAAAACAAAAAAAGTCATGCACTGAAAATAGTCTGCTGTTGCTACTAAACTGCTTCAGTTCATTTGCCATCCTACCAGATTCCCCCACAGACACAAAATCTTCTGTCACTGCTCTCACTCTACAAACAAGGGCTCAGTGTCACTTTGGCAAATCTGCTGTTCCCTAGTCAGGCACATACACCCAGCTAACAAAGCAGAGGTTTTCTGCAGTTGATCCATCTTTTGCCTGTCTTTTGCTCAACTTTTGCCCTTTAAACATTTTATGTATGAGGAGGCTGATGAACAGTATCTTGTGTCTCTTGCACAAACTGTAGGGACAAGTGAAGCCTACATCAACAAGATACTTAAGCCAAATCAAATTTTCCATTCAATAGCTCTGACTATGCTCTGGAACACTTTCCAAAAGCTTAAGACAAGGTAGCTTAGAAATCTTTTATTGAGTGACACCTTTGAAAATAAGAACAACAATTTGTCTGGAGACATGCGGCAAACAACAATACACACATCAGAAGGACACTCTTTTGACCAAGTCCTCTTACCTATGACACCACAAGGTTTCATGCCCTGGGTAAGTATCAATCAGTTCAGTGCAGAGCTCCAACTCTTCCTCTAAATGGTGGGGGAGATCCACACTCTGCTCCTCTGCACTGGCAGCTTCTGCCCCTGCACTCTCCTCCTCCTTTTGAAGGCTAGGGTTTTTCTCATTTACCATTTGATTTTGTACCAGAACATTGTTGTCAGTCACAGTTCTGCCTACCAAGGACTTGAGTAAGAACTGGCGGTAATGAAATCCACTGTGGTCTGAGACATGCATGGATACCCAATATTTAGTGGATGAAAGTTCATCGAGGAGAACCTGAAACAAAAACCAGCAACAGTTATCAACCAGTATAAAGAAGGAATTTACCACCACTGTATCTGTATTAAGGTAACATCTCCTCTAGGGAGATGTTTAAGAACAGTTTAAGAACACACACACAGAAAAATGAAATAATCACTGAACCTTTTCCACTGTGTGCTGACAAGCATCTTGACATCCCTGCACAAGAGAAATTATACTTGTTCCAAACTCTGAAAAGCTAGGTATCTCAGAAACCTTCCCACAGGGTGAGGGGAAAAAAAAACCTCAATCCACTTATAATGAGAAAAAAGCAGTGGTTTAAGANACTGCAGTCTGGTGTTCTACCAAAGGTTACTAATACAAAAGTAACAGCGCTCACCGAATATAGTCTGAATGCAATAAGGTATTAGCAAGATGCCACTATAGTAAAGAGGAACAACCTGGAAACAGGTTTAGCTGATACTGACAGATCCTCCTATTCTTTTTCCAGACACTCTGTTTCAAAAGCTTTTCAGACTTTTTCCTTTTCTCTTTTTTTTTTTTTTTAAAGCCAAATAATTCAGAGTCCACCTTAATGCAGAGTTAAAAAGTAAGAAAGTGACATGGTAGGGAGCTGACAAAGGGTGATTTCTTAAAAAGATTAAAGAACAAACTGCATTTGCTTAATAAAAAGCTATGCCAGTTCTTGAATAAATAAAGTGATAGACTTTTACTCTGAATATGAACTTTAGGACTGACCACTGAAAGGGTGAGAAACACATGGTTAGCTAACACTTGCAACCAAGACATGCATTTGTGTCTGAAAACAGAATATTGCACTAAAAGAAGAACCCTGAAGGCTTTAAACTCTTCCATCACTGACCTAAAAAAGTAACTAACCATTTCCTATAAGCAGTAGCAAACCTGGCTTGGTCCACATCCCTACAAGTTGATAATACCTTATCAATGAACTGGTATTCCATTTCTGGACCAAGAGAGTCCTGCATAGGGGCACGCTTCAGGCGTTTTGTTTCTTGAGTATAACCTTGTTTGCCGCTGGATTCATTCAAACCATCAACATCCATAGCTTGTGCCATGTGACTTGTCGCAGGACTGTGGTGGGAATTATTCAGAGTTTCATCACTGCTGTCCACAGATGATACCACTGCACTCAGAAGAGGAATTTTGTTGCTCAGGTGGTGCTGAAGGTAGAACACACGCCTTCTTCAGAGGAAAAGGAAGGAAGAAAAAAAAGAAAAGGGGAAAACAAAAAAAGTCATGCACTGAAAATAGTCTGCTGTTGCTACTAAACTGCTTCAGTTCATTTGCCATCCTACCAGATTCCCCCACAGACACAAAATCTTCTGTCACTGCTCTCACTCTACAAACAAGGGCTCAGTGTCACTTTGGCAAATCTGCTGTTCCCTAGTCAGGCACATACACCCAGCTAACAAAGCAGAGGTTTTCTGCAGTTGATCCATCTTTTGCCTGTCTTTTGCTCAACTTTTGCCCTTTAAACATTTTATGTATGAGGAGGCTGATGAACAGTATCTTGTGTCTCTTGCACAAACTGTAGGGACAAGTGAAGCCTACATCAACAAGATACTTAAGCCAAATCAAATTTTCCATTCAATAGCTCTGACTATGCTCTGGAACACTTTCCAAAAGCTTAAGACAAGGTAGCTTAGAAATCTTTTATTGAGTGACACCTTTGAAAATAAGAACAACAATTTGTCTGGAGACATGCGGCAAACAACAATACACACATCAGAAGGACACTCTTTTGACCAAGTCCTCTTACCTATGACACCACAAGGTTTCATGCCCTGGGTAAGTATCAATCAGTTCAGTGCAGAGCTCCAACTCTTCCTCTAAATGGTGGGGGAGATCCACACTCTGCTCCTCTGCACTGGCAGCTTCTGCCCCTGCACTCTCCTCCTCCTTTTGAAGGCTAGGGTTTTTCTCATTTACCATTTGATTTTGTACCAGAACATTGTTGTCAGTCACAGTTCTGCCTACCAAGGACTTGAGTAAGAACTGGCGGTAATGAAATCCACTGTGGTCTGAGACATGCATGGATACCCAATATTTAGTGGATGAAAGTTCATCGAG
>VYZM01014450.1:521839-533495 GCA_013398915.1 Dromas ardeola | reverse complement strand
ATTCTATGATTCTATGTCTCTGCATGGCCATTCTATCATCTTTGAAAGTTTATGGCAATCATGGAAGGTTCCTAATGGCTGGAAACAGGTAAATGTTGCAGCCGTCAAAAAGGCATCTAGGGAACTATAAGCTGATCAGCATTGCTTTGGTCCTCATGGAACTTAATGGAGAGAGTCCTCTTGGAGCACATTTCTGGGCATATGAAGGAGAAGAAGGTGATTAGAAACAATCAGCATGGCTCTACCAAGGGTAAGTCATGCTTGACCAGCCCGATTGTGTTCTATGATAAAATGACTGGGTTTGTGGATGAGAGAAGAGCAGTGGATATCATTTACCTCAACTTTCACAAGGCTTTTGACACTGTCTCCAACAACATTCTTGCATCTGATTTAGGATTTTATAGCCTGGATAGCTAAAAATTGGTTGGATGGTTGGGCTTAGAGGAGAGTGGTTAATGAGTTGTTCTCTACCCAGAGGACAAGTAGAGTGCTACAGGGGTCTATATACTGGGGCTGTCCTGTTTTACATCTTTACCAATTACCTGGAGGAGGTAATGAAGTCCACTTTCATCAGGTTTGCAGATGACACCAAATTGGAGGGAACAGTAAATAAGCTGGCAGGCAGGGGTGCCATACAGAGGGACCTAGGCAGGCTGGAGGAAGGGGCCAACAGGAACCTTATGAAATTCAGCAAGGACAAACACAAAGTTTCCTTTGTCTGGGAATGCTGAGCCCTTGCACCAGTACAGGCTGGGGATGACTGGCTTTACTGAGAAGGCTCTTTCCTGGCAGACAGCACGCTGCCCGTGCATCAGGAGTGTGCCCTGGCAGCGAAGGCGGCTAACAGCATCCTGACTGTGCTAGAGGGAGCACAGCCAGGAGCTTGAGGGAAGGGATTATCCTCCTGCTTAGCACGTGTTGGACCATGTCTAGACACTGTGTCCTTTTGAGCCCCCAGTACAGGAAAGGCATTGAAAAATTGGAGACAAGTTCAGCCGAGGGCCCGCAAGATGGTTGGAGCCAGAGCCATGTGAGGAGGAGCTCAGGGAACCAGATGGCTAAGGAAGCCACCTGGAGAAGTGGTGGCTTCAGGTGGACCTCAGAGCAGTCTTCTAGGACTTATGAGGGGGTCTTCGAGAAGACATAGACAGGCATTTCACAGTGGTGACAGGTGGACAAGAAGCAGCGGGACAAGAAAGGTTCAGATGGGAAATATTGAAAAGAAAAACATGGGAAAAACATAATATTAGGATTGGGTAAAATGGTTTAGGTGCTGAGCTGTAGCAGACCATAAATCCTAAATAGTCAGACACCATTTCCTGTGCTCCTGGCTCCATCCATTTCATGTAGAAACCAAAGGTACTTTACCCACCACAGTGAATTTTCATTGGCTAGCAGTGAAACCTGTGATATAGCCCAAGTTCTTAATTATAACATGAATATTTTTTCTGCAAAACACAGCTATAATATTTGAGTTAGCGCAGGCTCAAGCTTGTGTCTGCATGGCGTGGTGCAGAGCTGTATGCACCTACCTGCCAGGTTTCCTGTGTGGGATAGCCTCTGTTATTTGGCTTGGCCTGTGAGTTAGGCTTCTTGGCAAAATTTATTAACTTAAGACCCAGTGCTGCAGGAAGGGGTTGCATGAACACCTGATCTCACTTATACCTGGCTAGGTCGAACAGCTGTGCTGTGCTCCTCTCCTGCTCCTCTTCTGTAGTGAGCAAAGGAACAGCCACCCCAGGTCTGCTTGTTCCAACTGGTATAGCTTTGCCCAATGTTACCTGAGTACACAGTGGGTAAAAGGGTTGGTTTTGGTTATTTTTTCTGTTTAAAAAAGGATGAAGCTGGTGTGGTTGGAGAGGTGAAGGGTGGAAGAAACGGGCAGTTCCCACCTTTCCATTGCAGAAACCCAACATAAATTATTTGCTTCCCTCAGCCATGCAGCCAGAGACTGCAACAGTCATTCCTTCCTAAAAGAGACCAGAGTTTCAATTTAGACATGTATTCCCTGATTTTGTACATGAAAGAAAGTGCCTGGTCCAATCTCAGGCAGAGCTTGGTCCTACGGCAAAGTATTGCTCCTCTTGCACCTTCTCCCAGCTCTGAGTTTCCTCCTAAAGATCAGGAAAACGGCCTGTTCATGATGATTGTAGCATTAAGGACACCTCTGGATTTTGTCAGCCAGTGGTCTCGGTGTGGCCAGAGGGTTCCAGAACTTGGACCCCTAGTCTGGTAAGCATATTTTGGTGACTTTTTGGGTCAGAAGTAAAGATGAGGGATGGAGAGGGTACCAGTCTGATTGTGTCTACCCACAGGGATGTTACTGTGCCACTTCTGTAGGACTAGTGAGAACTGACTTGCTGTGAGTGAGGCCAGCAGCCCTGGGCTTGAACTTCTAAAAAGCATTGCTTTTCCTGAAGAAACTTTGCCTTGAATTAGTCATTAATTTTTTATCGTTACCCATTAATGATTTGAAAACCAAAGTGTTTAGCTTAATGAGTTTATTACTATAGATCCTAAAAAGTGTAATTCTGCTTGATTTTGGGGAATATCAATTCCTAGGAAGGCAACAACTCAGGGTGAGTTATGTTGTGCTAAGTGAACCGCTTTGCCCAAATACTCTCATAGCATAGTAGAGGAGTGATGAAAAGAAATGTGGTCCCACCCCTTCATTCATGGGTCCGATTAGTTCCCTGGAGGGCGTGTAGCAACACAGATAATTTACCGCTGGTAGAACAAGTGGTTTTCTGGAGGAACAAGTAGCAGAGAAACTGGATTACAAGAGTGGTTCTGAGTCACAGAGTCTCCTGGGATACTCCTGCGTTGGTCATTGCTCAGAGATGAGCTTGGAGTCAAACTAACAATGAGCTAAATGGTTTGGAGGATTTTCCTGTTGAGGGTGAGGTTGAGGAAGCATGACTGTTGTCTAGTTGCCATTGCAGTGCTAGGCAAGCGTAGAAGGGAGACTTTGAGCTGACCCTTTGCATTACTAGCTGATGGCATGTCCAGCTCTTCATATACCCAGATGAAGACTATGTGCAACTGGCGCTCAGAGTGAACCGCAGGGTACATTGCTGCACCATGCCTAGTGTCTAGCATTCTCCTTAGCCTCCAGATTATCGTTCCTTCATTTTTAGTGTCAAGTGGAAAAGAAAATTTAGACCTTCATTGCAGGAGCCCTAGGCTTTCTCCTGACATCTCCTGCTGTGAGGAAGGGTGAACCATGACTAAGAAGAGGTTCGCTTCTGAAGGCAAAATAGTTGCTGTGTCTGAAGAAAAGAGCTCCTTCAGTATTATCAAAGATAGGAAAATGTAGTCCATTGTGGGCATAGTGACATGGAGATCTGAGTAGCTGGGCAGTGACAGTAAAGCCTTCATGCTTACTGCTCATCATTTGTGCAGAGTCCCGCTGAAATTCATGACTAAGTTGCTCAACCACACCTGAATCTGGATTCTTGGGGATAAAGCCTATTCTGTAGCTGCTTCCTGTGTCACAAAGGTGCGGGTGATTTTAGCATTAGACATCAGACTTCACTGGCTACTGAGTTAGGGAGTTAACGTGTTCCTAGAATCACTTCTTAAATGAGCAATGCACATTGTTACAACTGAAACTACATGTGCCTATACAACCTACAGCAATAGTGCTGCACCTTTTGCACTGTTCTCTTTGTGCTAGACTTTTCTGTATTTTTCACAGATTTTTGGGGACATCAGAGGCTGGAACTGCTCCATCTATTCTCAAGTTGCCTAAAATCTGTGAAGTCTTGCATTAAGTTAATTCCTCACACCTCAGACGAGCCCGATGGACGATGGAGTGGGAAGCAGAGATAAGTGAGTCCTTCCCTGCATATCAGGCAATGTAATTGCACAGCCAAATTAAGGAGGATATAACAGCTTCTAAGTTTGAAGTTGTGCCTGCTTTGCATGGAAGATTCCACCAGATGACCTCCAGAGATCCCTTCCAACTTAAATTACTCTATGACTCTAACAAAAGAAGGATATTATCAAGAGAAACTACAAATTTGCTCTTCAGCTCTGAATTCACCAGGGAAATTACTGGGACTTCCTTTGTAGGTCAAAGATGAGTAAAGATCACACTCTTTCCATCTGTGGACTTTGTGAAGCACATCAGTAAGTAATATACCAGTGAGTTTATTATTTCTGGCATTAGTGAAATCGTATTCACCTCTGTGTGCTCTGAATTTGCCCCTAAATTACACATAGATGTGCCCACCCAAAATTACACTTAGAAATGAAGTAAAAATTCACAATTGTCTGGATGCCCCCTGCAGACCTGTGCTGACTTTACGGTCACTGCCATTTTAACAGTAATTACTTTTGCTTAACCCAGTGAGGCGAAGGCTGGATCGAGCCCTATACTTGGTTGTCTGCTCTCCCTACAGTGCATGAACGAGGAGCGGTGGTTGTATGTACAGCAGTCATGATCTGTGGCACTTTCATTTCCTCTTCTTGAGGAACTCACAGACGAAGTAGATGGTGACTTGGCACTCAGAGTCATTCCACTCTCCCGTGCTGAGCATTTCCACACAGTCCTCGCGGCCAGCTGGGTCGTGAGGCTCTCCTTCCTTCCAGTTACTGTAGTTCTGCATTGGGCTGTTGTCTGCATACACAAACTGTCCTTCTTTTTCCATGTCGTTCAACCCAATGAAGGCTCGGAAGAGGCCGCTGCTGGAGATGTAGTCAGCAATCAGGGCGTTGGTTGCCTCATCTTTAGGCATGGCCAGTGTTCCTCCTCTGTCCCTGCAGTGGATCAAGGCTTCTCTATAATTCTTCTCTTCTTTCACGATGTAATAGAATTTCTCATCTGTCTCCCTGATACCTGCTATAACTTTAAAGGGGAAAAAAAAAATTCCTCAATGGCACATCAACAGATATTGAGTTAAGAAAAGGGAGAGAGGAAAAGTATTCCCACTACTGCATTTGTGATGAATGATGAGAACATGATCAGAGAGTGATGCTACTAATGGGACTGACAAGCACCTTGCACACGTTCGGACAAGAACTATTCAGTCATGATTGGCATGTGTCTCCTGGGACATTTAAGTTTTATTTCACAAGTATCGAGTACTAATCAAATGTAGGCATGCTAAATGGACAAAGAGCAATGTCTAATTCTCGATCACTCCCATTGCTTTGCATGTTTTTCAATACAGATTGTGAAAGAATGCCCTGGGATAGAAACACAAGGGTATAGGTAGCTTTTCAGGCCCTTTCTGTGTAGAGGAAAATCAATGTGACTGCTAAAATAAGACATTTTAAATACAGCCTGGTATTCAGAGCTGCTGTAGCCACTAAGTGGGGTTGACTAGGAACAAAACTGTGGCTGCTCAGCAGCTCTAAAAGGCAAACTTCTCAACCAGCGTATATCTAGTGAATTAAGCAGTGCCAAGGCGCATGCCTCAGCAGCTGGAAGCTGATTGTCCTTGCTGATGGATTGCCGGAATAGTCCTGAGCAGAGCTTTGGGCTGGGGCAACTAACACTCTCCCAGACAATTCAGGAGTTACCCCAGGCACAGTTTAGGAGTTAGTAGAGGGACACTCCTGATAATATGGCATTCAGTTTTGTACGTTTTAATATTATAGATGAGGGCTGTTCTGTGCTGGTTGCCCACAGTGCAAGGAAACAGTCTCAGACACATTTAATTTACTGATACAGACTTAGTCCTAGAAGCAGCGGTGAAGCCTTCTCAAAATCTCTGCTATGCAGGGAAATGCGCTTCCTTCCTTGGAGTGGGGGCAGTTTGCACTGTCCACCTGCCAGCGCTCTCTGCAAACATGGCTTCTTGTAACCCATGTGTTAGTCCCTTGTTACAGGACAATGATGCTCGCACTGAGGGGAGCACTAGGAGTGCCGTGTCTGCAGCTTTCCTGTGCAGCGGGAAGATCAAGAGGTTCTTATTGCTTTTCCCACCTTTCTGGAGCAGATTGGCACAAATGTTTTCCTTTCATTGCCTGAGTGGCTGCTGAGCCTGAGCAGACTGACAGCGGTGGTTAGCAAGCTGTGCCTTGTGCTTTTCACAATTCCTTATGTTGTGCTGTTGAGCACTTCTGTATTGTTTTTGCTTTTATTCATCTGCCGCTTATATCCTTACATGTGCAAGACTTTTCTGTGTGTTTTCGGAGTGCTTTGCACAGTGGGACCCTCTCTCTGGGTCATCAATGTATGCTGCCATAGAGCAGTGATGGTAGAAGAACAGCATTGATAAATTTATAGGAGCCAAATAAATCGCATCAAATGCATAATGATTCTTACCGTTCTTTAGAAACTTGATGGACGTGTTAAGTCGAGCAACATTGATAGTCATTTGTCCAACAACTCTGCGGTATCTTCCACAGTCACAGACCGTGCCTGATGCAATGCAAAGGACAGAGGATTTATCTGTTCAGAGGCATTTGTGTGTGTGTGTGTGTGTGTGTCTATGGAGGGTTGGCTGTAGCCCACTTCCAAACCTTCTGAAAACTTGGCCTCCACTTGTGGAGAGCCAGTCTCACCCTGTCCCCCTGGCCATACTTCTTTTGATCAAAGCACTCAATATTTTGGCTCTGTACACTCCCTTGCTAACTGGCTTAAAGGTCCCTACTTTAAAAAACGTGAATGGAAGAGTTTGCCATCTTCCTTCCACCCATATCAGTGTAGGATTTGCACATCCTCTGCCCTTCTCATCATTGATTTCATCTATCTGCAGAGATGTGGCTTCTCGTGGTGATTGCTGCAGCGTTACATCTGAATGCCAAAGGTCTGCCTTTGTATCCATAAACAGCACTGGTTCCCCGGCCTTTTCATAGGAACATCAGCCTCCATGAAATGGGGAACTGCTGTTTTCTCATTGAAGGAGTTTTGTGAGTATGCATAGAGGTGGGACTGGAAAAACTTTGGGAGAAGGACCGTGTTAGTGAACTGCTGCATGCAGCTGTGGTACAGCAGAAATAGTTGATACCAACTCAAATAATCAATATATTTCAAGCACTGAAGTTTCATTTATATTTTTGTTGTTAAACTGAAATTTGGCTTGGTATTGGGTTTTTTTGTTCATCTGTTATTCTCAGGAAGAAAATTTGTTGCTGATGGTTTCCCATTAAGAACTAACCTGGCATTGCATATGAAATCTCTTAAAAATGAACACAACAGAACATTCAAGGTGAGAAAACATTCAAGGTTATTAAGACTGAGAAGAACTTTCTGGGTCATCAGATCCAAATTCTCCTTCTGTAAGCAAATGCACGGCATTCATTTGACAACAGATTATCTACAATCACTTATTTTTTCGTCCCCATAAGAGTTAGGAAACTCTTAGAGGACTTAATTGCTTTGGTATTGAGAAACTTTCTTCTAGTTTCCAGTATAAATGTACTGCTGGCCTGTCTATGTGTTAGTTTTTATGATATCAAACATTGCCCGTTAATTTAGGTAACTCTTGTCCATATTTTGTGCGTGTTGGTATATTCATAGGCATCAGGCATGTCCCTACTCAAGCCTTCATTTTGCTAAACAAAACTTTTTCAATCTCTTCTTGTTTGTTTCATGTATTCTCAGATTTGTCCACAGGCCTCAAAATTTTATGAAACTCCAGACAAACCAATCCTGAAATCAAAGACCCAACTGACTTGACTGTTCTGCAGAGAAGGATACGTAGCATACCTGCTTTTCCCTTTTTTCCAGAAACCCCCGATAAGCCTTTAGCTCCTTTGTCACCTGGATAAAGAGGAAAATATAAGCTCAGGTCTCAGACAGTGCACATGTCAGGGGAGCATATTTGAAAAACCTGTTTAATAATATATTAACAGTGTGCTTCTGATAGGAAGCCCTGATGTATTGTACTGGCAGATGTGCCAAGTCAAACAAACCGTGATTAATTCTGGTGTGTGAAAATAAGGAGAACCTTTTAATAGCTAACTCACTGATAACACAGGCATCTCGTGTGCTGCTGGTTCCTGGTACCACTTGCTTGAAATATAAACTGCACAATGATCCTGAGAGGCTTAAAGCACTCAAGAAATCTGCAGGAGGTGAGACCTGGGTTTTCTCATTGCCTTGCAGGACAGAGCCCTTCCCTGGGTTCAGTAGCTCCATGATGGGATGAGGCGCCAGGTGAGGCTGATGTGCACTAAGCCACTGAATTCACATGTGCAGCAGGTTACGTGTGCGGGCAGCAGGTAGCACCTGCGCAAAATGAGGTCAGTCAGGAGAAGTGTTTCATTTCAGATATGGTTCATGGAAATGTGATTTATTGTCATCCAACTGTTTTCCCCTTCTTCTATAAATCATAAAAATTATAGAAATACTTCTCCAAATGTTGCGCTACTATGTAATTGGAGGTGACCAGCTTTTTAAAGAATCTCAGCTGTAATTTGGATCAGGAACAGCTGGACTTTATCTGAAATTCATGTCAGCTCTTTTTTTATGAATTAAAACCTTCAGAGGTCAAAAAATGCTAATGCTTGCTCTGCCTTTTTGATGGCTGTGTTTTGATGTGCCTTTTCCTTTATATGGTTGTGTTTTTTTAAAAGAAATTAGGAGTTGGCTGTCATTTTAATTAATATTGTTTGACACTGCACACTTACAAGCTGAAATTTCAGGGTTGCTTCATTAACAAATTGAATATTTCATGGTAGATTTAAACAGTGACTTAGTGACCTTTGCTTCTGCAAATAAAGAAAGAAAATGATGAAAACTAGAAGGGGACAATAGATTGTACATTCGAGTTGAGAGAAAGCTTGATTTAAGGGCTTAGAGCATTGATTTACAACAGATAAAGATAAGCAACTTGTGGGATTCTTAAATTCTAGTCTCCTTTGGTGATTGAAGATATCTTAGGAGATAACTATCAGTGTTTTCAGTTGTTTAGGTACTTCTGAAAATGAGTCCCTCAAGCCAAATTCTTTTGTTCTTCTCTGATATTGAGGCTGGCTAGAGGCTATCAAAGGCCATTAAAAACATTGGCTTGAGAAGCTCCCAGGAGAGATCGTTTCACCCACTCACCCACATGCCTGGGTTAATGCACTGGTTAGAGACCACAGAGTTCCCCTGGGGATGGTGGAGTCCCTGCTCTGCTTTCAAGGCAGGTCTCCTTGTGGCAGAAGTAATATTCTTTCTTAAGTCGCTCTTTAGGAATACTGTAAAGGAATGTCTGAGTCTCTCTTCTCAGGCAACCAGAGCATAATTTCATGAAATTATTGTCCAGGTAGATTTGGAGTCTATATTGATTTGCAAGGAGTAGTTGTCCCTGGTTATGTGAGTGCTGTCTTAAAACTCCTAAAATCCTTTCCTTACCTTACCTAGCTGTCCTGTGCATTGCTTGCTCATGTCTCCCACAGCAGTGCAGGTGACAAAGTGTGGCATCCTGAACAGCAGCAGAATATTGACTTAGGCCTTCAGCATCCAAAGCAGAGGCACAAATTTGTCTTTCTCTTCTAGAGCATTCAGAGAACTTACTTCACAAGGGCCAGATTTCTCCCTACCTCTTTTACCAGCAAATATAATTGATTTCTTAACTCATAAAGCAAATTATTTTAGCCAAATAAGTATATTGCATGTGGGAAATAAAACAAGAATATCTCAGTTAACTCTCATCAACTATCTTTATGCATAACTGTACTTGGAGAGCATTGGTCACAGCTGTTATTTGATATTACTCCATACCTGGAACTCTCACAAAACACATATTTACCTTGACGGAAAAAACAAGAAAATTCCCAGACCAGAGCTTACCCTTTCCACCAATTGGACCAATTTTCCCAAGCATTCCCTGGTCACCAGTATCCCCCACAGGTCCTTTGTTTCCTGAGAGAAGAAATAAGAGGAAAAGAGTCTCAGTTTGCACACTGAATTTAACATCATTAAGATGCTTCGTAAATGATTGGTTACCTGTTTCCCTTCTAACTTATCTGTTCTTTTTAAGGTAAGAAGCAAAGTCATATGAATGCACTTAAAAATTGAAAAGTGTTTTTTAATCATAACAATAGTAACAGGGTGATTTTGAAGTTTCTATAAAAGTAAAAACTTTCCTGATTAGTCTTAATGCATACCCATGATCTTTCTTCCTTGTCAGTATCATTAAACTCTAATGACAAATTAACCTTTTGAGTTACAGTATGCAAACATGGCTGACATCATCACATCCGGTGCCTCCGAATGCTCTGCCCAGCTCACTCTGTGGATATGGGGTATGTTTAATAGGGCCGAGTCCTGAGACATCTGCGACTCCTTGTTCTCAGCTCAGATGGTGCTTCATCAGAGGAACTTTGTTTCTGGGTGTATGCCCCCATTTGCTTTTCTGCAAAATAGGGACAACTGAGACCGAATTTTGTTGAGCATCCTGATGTATTACTAGGAAGTAACTCAAAATTCAGTTTCAAATAAAGGAGCATTTCAGTAAGAGAGCAGTAATCTTTCTGATTATACTTATGATCTGGGTAATGATTATACATATGATCTGGGTCTTCTGGATCTCACTTATGACAGCCACTTGGGAAAGCAGCAATAAATGTACTAGTTTATTACATGACTCTAAATTTATTGCTATGTGTAGCTGTCTTACGTATCGGCAGGAGTTGCACCAAGCTCTCCGAGTATTGTTGGGTTCACTGATTAATGTTTGACAGGATTGTGAAATCTACTGATGCAACAGGAATGAAAAGCATTAAACACCAATGATCATATGCACCAGTAGAATGGTGTATGATGATATTCATATACCAGTAATAGCCAACAAACTGTCATAAATACCTTTTGGTCCTTTTGGTCCAACCTTCCCTTGTTTGCCCACTTCTCCTCTATCTCCTTTTTGTCCTTCATCCCCTTCCAAAAAAACAGAAAATAAAGCATCATGGTACATTTCTCTCAGAGCAGTAAGTACAACTATACGTCCTCGGAAAGTAAAGTTCTCAGGTTTTTTTTCTACTCATTTCTTTTTATTTCACATTGAAGACACAGTAGCCATGGGGTAAATTTCCAGAGAAGAGCTGATGGATCTGGCCATCAGCAGAAAAAGGTAAAACTTTCACTTTCAGAGAGGCTGTTCCAACATAAGAATTATACAATACCAACTTCTCTTCCTGCCCTTTAAGCCCTATTAGCCATAAAGCAGATAAATAAGCCAGTCTTCCTCTGTTGGGACACCTGTACACACATGGGAGAACTGCCAGGGGAGGCAATAGGAATTTATTAATTGTTCCTAGTGACTCTGTTTGTAGTGACTCTGTGTTCAAGGTATGCAGATGCTTTTGGAATGGGAGGAATGTAATTATGTTGAAATAGGTCTTAACGTAGACCTTAGCACGTAGTATGGGAGAAGTCTTGCCTTCAGTTTTTGACAGGTGACATTTATATGTTGATATAGCAAATGTGTTTTGCAATTGCTCCAATGCTTTATTTTCAAGATGGCATACACAGAGTATCTGTAAGAGGTAAATTCATTGCATTTATTACAGTGATGCAGAGATTTCTCCAAATGAGAGCAAGACCCTATTACATGAGTTCCTGTATAGTACTGTATAAGTACTCAGACAGTAAGAGACAGTCATTGAGTAAAGGAACAAGACAGCAATTAATAGGAAAGAAATGTTATCTCCTTCCTTAGGTAGCATATAATTTCACTTGACGTTATGCATGAAATGAACATCTTCTTTCTTTTTT
>VYZM01014450.1:463347-521815 GCA_013398915.1 Dromas ardeola | reverse complement strand
TTTTTTTTTTTTTTTCTGAACAAATGCTGGGGGGATGAAGACCCCTCCCCCTCTCCCTCCCCTTGTTTGCAATAAGCCTTGCTGTGTGGTGGGAAGCAGTGCCACGATCTCTTGGCCAAGTCAGGATCTCATGCAAGAGAGGCAGACAGTGGTGTCTGTGCCTGCAGCCCAGAAAGGGAGAAGAGGCTGTAGTTCAGCATATGGAGACCCAAGGGAGGGAAGTCTGCCTGGGTGTCAGCAAAAGAGAAGTGAGGATGGAAGAACAGCATTACGTGCCAAGACCAATAACCTGTCTCACCGAGGATGGTGCCTCCAGCCCTGGCAGAAGGTGCTCAGGGAACTGAGTGTGCTGAGGGTGACTATGACCCAGGCAGCCACTTCCAGCCTCTCACAAGTGGTGGTTTAAGGACTTGCCTGAGCCTAGCACTGCATCCAGACCACTCATGAACTAGTGATTCTTCCCTGCACAGGTTAGTCTTGTGCCTTTTAAACCCCTTTATGTTTTTGGCCCCTATAATCATCTCTGTCAAAGAGGTCAATGATTTAATTATGCGCTGAGGGAGAAAGTAGCTTCCCGTGTTGCTTTCAGACTGATTATTTCATTGGATCTCATTCTTATTTTCTGAAAAATACTACCTGCTCATTCCTGATTTACCTTCTCCTACTTCTGTAGCCATAGGTAGCATATCATGGGCTGTTCTGTGGGGTGATGACAGATGAGAAGTGGTGCATATTAATTGCAGCATATAAAATGTAGTGTTAGCTGTTTGGCACCTTTCCACGTCAGTTATGGGGACTGAGCTGAGTCTTTCCCTGTATGCCAAAAGAACCTTCAGTGTTGGGACTGTTTTGTGGAGGACAGACTCACAGCGTCAGTCAGGATGCCCACTGGGGGGATGGTCAGTGGTCCAAGCTGAGGAGGATAAAGGGCTGAACTTCAGTCTGCATTAGAGAGAGGAAGCATTTGCTAGAGGGATGGACAAGGAGGAAACAAGACGTGGTGTGGGTGCTGGCTCACTCAGGCGCTTTGTTTGTTTTAAACATCAGCTGCTATGGGACAAAGTAGGAAGGGAAAAGGCTATAAGCAGTCAGCAATAGAAGTTTTAAAGATCTCTATTTTCACTGGTTATTAAAAATACTGGAAAAGTCAGTATATATTTCCAAAAGCCAAGCTCCTTAAATATCCAGCTGAAGCTGTGGGTCTGAGCCTGGAGCTGGTGGAAGGATGCCTGCTTGTACTGAGTTCTTGTCTACAGATCATCGAACAGCAGAGCCTGAGAATGTACGGTCTAATTTTGCTGTCGACCTCAGTGCAAACAACATTTACAACTGAGAAATGAAGAAATTGTCCTTTCCAAACCCATCGATGAAACCTTTGAGAAAAGTGTAAAAGTCACTTCTCAGTAGTTCAGAAATTCAGAAAAGATTCCCAGAGGCTGACAAAGGGCTTGTGAAATGAAATTCCAGGAGAAGGTTAAGAGCTGATCTGATCACGGTTTGCAAACCCATATAGGGGGAGAAATGTGTGATAATAGAAAGGAAGCAGGGTGTGATTCAAAGGCTGGAAAAGCTGGGTGAGTCCTGACTAGAAATGCAACATGGGGATATTTAACAAGTGGACTGCACTCTCCAGAGGGAAGGGAGATGTAGGAGGCTTTTCACATCCAGCCTTTTGCAGCGCAATGAATTCCTTTGTGTAAGATACGCTGTAACTCTTGAGTCTGGTGTAGAAACTGCTGAGGGAGTTTCATTGGCCTGTGTCATGCAGGAGAGCAAACCAGATTCCTGCATGACCTTCCAAACCAGGGCTTGTCACTCTGGCAGTCCTCATCACCTCTCTCAGGCCAGCTAATTACATTCCCTGTGGCTTGCAGGCTGCTCTGGTGGGTCAAAGGCTCTAGAGAGACTGTTGTTTGCTGCAGAAGGAAGACAGACCTCTGTGCAAGAAAGATGCTTTTTTTGGGGGTAAAAAACATTGCTTAGACAGTTAATCTTAGATATAGAACCAAGGAGAGAAAGTCAATATATGAGTGGAGAAGCTGTGATTACTTTCCAAAGATGCTTTCTTCCAATCTCAGTTTCAACATTTTGAGCCGCTGAAAGCTGCAGTGTCTTTTTCTGAGAGACTTTGGAGAAAGCTTTTCACAGACAGGGCTGCTGGAGATGAAGCTAGGGGTTGCCCTGTATGGGCCGTCAGACTGAGAGCCAACAGATGAAAGGGGTAAAAGGTGTGGGAATGTTTGTTTCGGAGATTTTGAGGCATTAGGGAGTGTCTCAATTTTTATTGCTAACACCTCATGTAGTCCCAATTTTTGCTCAAGTCCTCTAAAGGCCTAAGGGAGAGGGAAGTAAGATCTGTTACCTGTTTCATCTTGGTGTAAAGTAGCCTACCACACTCTGCCTTAGTTTCCCTACCTAAGAAAATGGGAAGAATAATAATTTGCCTATCTGTAATGGAGGGAAATCCGCTTTTCTCCGCATATTACAGCTGAGAATGGGTAGGTCATTACAAAGCACGGGTAGAAGCAAACGTTAATTTAAGACTGGATTAAGCCCAGTGCTTGATAATATGGTGTTGTAATTATAAAAGCATTGTGTCCCCTTTTAGTTGTGTTCGAGGTGATCTCAATTTTTTGCAAGAAACGTGAACTCTTGGGTTATGCTCCCCCCTTGTGGTCTCTCTACGATGTGCAACGAAGTAGCAGCGATTGTGAGAGCTTCATTGACTTTGTTTTGGGCAGGGGTTGAGTTGGCTTTGTCTCTAATTTATAATAAGTATCTCTCCCTTTCCTCTGGGACTTCATGTGGACAGGCCATCCTACTATATTAGCCACTCTTGTAATCTGCCAGAAAAAACATCTAAATCCTGCCAGTGCTCTGGACTGGGTTTTTGAATTTTGTACTGCTGTGCTTTGTACAACAGGAGCTTTCTTACAGGAAAAAAACCCCACCTCTGATCCCTGACCTCATATGCTTGTAGTCTATACCTAGAGGTTAACCTCTCCTTTGTGCAGCTTGGATCAGTGTCAGGTTACGTTTTAACCTAATTAGCAGATTGTCACCTTAAAACTGTGGTTGCAAGGATGTCAGATAATGCACTGCACTGGCATTTGAAGCATGGGTGAAGCACTTGGAGCCAGTAGCTGAAGCAAGAACATTTCTCAACCTTGTTAGTATTCCCTCAAACTGATTCACTTCTTCTGTGTCACAGATTTAAAATACCAGACTATTAAAATGAACACATGGAACAATAAATTACTAGACTCTTGCAGCTTGGGATTGTGCAAGATGGAAGGAAAGTAGAAGCCATGCACAGTAAATGACTTTTGCAGCCATTAGAAAATTTTAATTGTAATTGAGAGTCCTTCCCCAGTCCTTCCTTATCTTATAAACAAGCTCAGGAAAATGCTGAACGTCTAATAATCAGCAGGATTTTTAGGCAGTTGAAAGGGGCGCTGCCTTTTTAGGAGTTTCACTAAACAACACAATGTTGAGAGGTTACATTTGGTAAGAATTTAATTGGTAAGAATTTAATTGGTAAGAATTTAATTGGTAAGAATTTACTGACCTTCAAGTGACTTCGATTTTCCTGCTGAATCTTTTGTAGGGAATTTATCTAGTTTGTATTCATGAATGGAGGAAGTTTTCAGGTTAAATTGTTCACATATGTTTAGTGACTCCAAGTCTTGTGATCAAGGGCTGACCCTGGTTCTTGGAGAATCAGGGTGTAATTTTGGGGGATTACGGAGTCCACACTTATCTGTAGAGGCAGCCCCTCATCAGGATGAGAGCATGTCTGCAGGCTGCCTAAAGGCTGAAGCTGGGAGGAGGCTCCTAGCTGGGTTTATGCATGTGTTTCTCTGTGAGCACGTAGCCTTTTCACTTGGCATTCTGCTGAGAGACTCCCTGGGTCCACGCAGGGTTTTACTGGGACACTTTGCCAGGTGTGCTGGCAAGTCATGGGCTCAGGTCAGCTCCAGTTCCTGTCTCCTGACCAAAAATACTGCAGAAATGTTAATGCTCTCTCAGCCTGTCTTCTGCAGGTATACCTTCCTCCACACTCCAGGGCATCACCACCCTTTCAAATGATAGAACCACCAGTTATGCTGGGGTACAGCACAGTTGTCCTCCTACGTCAGATACTCTGAATTCAAAAAAGCCCACCACCGGCCAAAAAGTCCTTGAGAAGCCCTGGGGGCATGACTGATTTGCTGTGGTGGAGGGAAGGATGGTTAATCTTGACTAGTATGCACATGGATGCTTTGCACTGCTTGCCTTGGGATGCATTTAGCACTCCTAGGCATAGCCAATGTCCCACCACAGAGGCTTCGTATGGAATCCGTTACATGGTTTTACCCTCTGATCATGCATGACAGTTCTGCTGAGCTCCATGTTTCGTGCCTGTAGTTCCACCTGAGGTGGCACAGGGACCCTCCCCATCTCCACAGACAGAAGCTGGAGAGTGCAGGTGATTCTGTCCATCCTGGGTATTAAACTAAAGGGATAAGGATATATGCGTAATTCTGAAGCTTTGAGAGTCCTCCAGGAGCAACTGAATGCCTTACCCTCCTGGAAGAGCCCTGCAGATAGCCACAGGATTAGCTCTGCAGCCTATGGACAGTGAGTGACCCTGAGCACAGCGAACCTCTGCAGCGCTTGCACAGGCACAATCTCTGTTGAGAGGTTTTGTCACCAGAGGGAGTTGCAGACTCCCAAGAAATAAGCAAATACAGCCCAATTTCCCTTTCCAGTGTACGAGCACGTCACAGCTATGTCAATGGAAAGACTCAAAATTTCCTCTAATTTCACTTTCAGTGTCCTTTAGATCCTTGGCAAATTTCCCGTAGCAGTGGGGATTCTTGCTTTCAAACTATATATGGCTAGTGAGGACAGGATTTCTTGACGTCTGCCTATCTGACACGATGTCCTCTTCCCTGTCCTTCCTCCTCCCTTCAGCCCCCAACACTGGCCTGCACGCCTCCCTCCCCTCTGCCTGATGTTGAGCACTCTTCTGACTCTGTGTTGAAGGAATTCAACTCACTGATCAGAGGAATATCAGTAAGGCAAACACATTTTTAGTGAGTGAGCTGAATCAGCTCAGTGAAAAGACTGGTGAGTAAACAGGCGAGCCAGCACAAGGTGAAGGAAGGAACACATGGTCGGATGGCCAAAAACCCTCACAGAAGCGTGCAGCTGTAGGGTGCAACTGCACGCACAGCCACTCTCCAGGTGTCCTGAAGGAACACGCCTGGCTCCACAAATTCCACCGCGAGAAATAAAGCAGTTTGCTCACAAGTTCTTGGACATGCCGTTTTTTTCACCCAGCTCCAAATTAAACAACAGGGGCCCAGTCACCTTCCCTGGTGAAATGGAAAGAATCATCAAGAATAAACTGGATTCTCTGCTTGCTTTTCCACTTTCCACTTTCCACTTATAAATATCTATTGACTTCAGTAGAAATACCCTCTTCTCCTATTGCATTGCATGGGCCAGACCCAAGCCTTCAGTAGGCTCAGTGAAGCTCTACTGACTTGTATTATTTGAAAGTCTGGGCCTTTGTGCATGAGTGGGACATACACTATTTCTTTAATAGCATGGAAATAATTTAAATTGTTCCTGAATCTCTTTTCATTTGGTCTGCCCAATTTGATTTTCGCAGCCTGTTCTCCTGCCATTCTGACATGATCTCAGAGACCCATGGATTACAGTGGCTTCAGTGTGGAATCAGACTGACATTGATAAGAAATACCCAGTATCTTTTGAATTTATGTATTTAAGTCCCCACATACATACTTTGTAATTCAGTCTGATAAACTTCAGAAAATTAATATACTCTAAAATGAGGAAGTCTAAAAGACATGAAAAATAGAGTTATATGTTGAAATTAAGGGGCTTTTCAGATCAAATGTGAGGCGCTAGGAGGGAAGTTTAGTTATAGGTTTGAACAGCCTATAGGATGTGGTAAAGCATTTTATATTTTCAGAAGGAAAATGTGGATAGCAGCATATCTGGTTTCTGAGACAGCTTGAGATTTTCCAGGAGTGAAATTGTATAAGCACAATTAAAGCTGAGAGATGGACAGCTATACTGGAGACCACAGTAAGTGCTATTTTGAGGCGCCAGCCAATGTCAGGGAGTTTATAAGCATCATTTGTCAGAAATAATAATAAGGAAACGCTTTACATCTAAATTGGTATGGGAAAGTCCCAGTATTCTTCAGATTTTATCTCATTCCAGTTTCTCAACCTGGGTCTGATTCAAGACCTTTGAAATTCCTGTGTCTGGATTTCAAAGGAAATGAGCTGGGACCTGGGACAGATAGGAAGATCTAGAGCGAGTCTTCTGAAGCACTGAGCTCCCAGGAAGCCACGTGAAATCAGCTGTAGCCTTGCTCCACACTTCTGCAGAGCCATCCCCTGCCCCAGTCATCTTCTCCCCCTGCTCGTGCTTTTTATGGGAGTTTAGGAGTCAAAGTTTTGGGCCCTCTGCTTATTTCTACCCTCATTTTGTTGCTGATTGATTTACTCAGACCAGCTCAAATTCCATCTCATCTATGTCAACAGCCCATTTAAAACTTCCTGTGGAGGTTAGACAATACTAAACTTGCAGTATCCAGGTGAGAGCAGGCTAGAAGAAAGGACAGAAGAAAGGCTGCCTCCCCACAGACCCAGTTCCCCGCTCAGCAGCAGCAACAGCCAGCCTGCTTACAGGTTTGTAAGGGTGGAAAGGACGCAACAGGGCCATGACTAATTTTGCTAGGCCAAGCACTTGGCTGCCGTGGGAAGTTCTTTGTTTTGTTTATGCTTGATCTGGTTCTCTTTGGACCCAAGAAGTCGATGGAGTACAGGGCTTAGCCTTTATTGCCCTCATTACTCATCTGTGGAACAGTGTTACCTAATGTAAGTTTTCAGATATCCTGTGCCAAAACACTCCAGCGAAGACCAAGCTGTTCCTAAACATCTCAGGTCAAACACCAAAGATCACTAGTTATGAATACCAAAAATGTGTTTTGGTCCAAAGTACAGATTTGTTTCTTTTTTGTTTTCCTAGGGTATTTCAATAAGGGTCCTAGAAAATACCTCACATATTTCTGTTTTTAACTGCTATATAGGCCAGCTTGCTGTGTACCTTAGAAGCTTTTCCAGAAGGCAGAACAAGACAGCTATTGCACTAGGACTGTTCTTTAAAAATAATCCTCTCTTTTTGAGAAGAGACTTGAGCATTGCCTGGGAAAGGAAACTGGGAGGCGAGTGACAGCTTTTTCTTTCCTCTTATTCTTTTTTTCCTTTTTTCTAGAGTACGTGTTTAGAAAATTTCTTTGGATTCTTTACAGACAGACTTCAACTTCCATTTGCTTGCAGCAGCGATGGAAAAGCAGCAGGTAGATGGAGGGAATTGCAAGGCACCTGGTTTGCATCACGCAGAACCACCAGAGGTCAGACTTAAACTCCTGTTCGTTTCTAAATGCTGAGCAGTTTAATTTAGACTGACTTCTACCATTGCAACAGAAAGTGCAAAAGGCTTACAGGACATTTACTGCATTCCTCCTGTTCCTGGGTGACTGCATCCTTCCAGAGTATTTTCTAGCTCTTTGTGTTATGTACAAAGGCCTCTGGGTTTGCCTCATGCTTTTTGAGAGCTGGTGGGACTGTCACAACCAGTTTGAAGACTTTCCTGATAATCAGCCTGGAATTACCCTTTGTTTTCATCCCATCACTCATATCATACTTCTCTTGTGACATCTCAGGTATGAGCATAACAAAGAGTATATTTTTGAAGGGGAAGAATTTGGCTTGCATAAATTAACTTGGACGAGTTACAAGTGGCTTGTACAAGAAGGGGCCAATTTTCGCAACACTAATGACGCTTTTTGAACAGGTGATTTTCAGGGTGAGCATGCGGAGAGGTTGGGTGCTTGCTCATGTAGCAACTATGAATGCCTAGGTGATGAAGTGAGTAATGCAACCTCCAACAGTGCAAGAAATAAACGGTTATGAGTTCTGAGCCTCTCCAAACAACCCCACTTCTCCCTCAGCTTTCTCCTCGCCATTGGGCTGTATGATGGGAATAGCAGTATTGCTGCTGCATAATACCGGCGACCATCCCACTTGTAGCCCACAGACTGGATCTAGCCTACAGGACAATTTTTTCCTTGCACTGGGATAGGTGAGGTGGGTCAGTGTAGGAAGTCTTACAGCTTTTGAATATCTTTTACTTCCTTGCACTCCTAGGTGCTTTGGCCCATTAGATGCTCCCATGTTCATATGGAAGGAGGAAGTTGCCACAACAGGAATCTGGCCTGTGGTGGTGGAAAAGGTTGGCCAACACACTGTGCGGGCTCAGCATCTCTGTCTTGTGTTTGACCATAGCAGAAGATGCTGAACAGATGGGGGTGAGGGGTGAAACTTGTGCAGGGTGGGTCAAACCCCATTTTTGGGAGAATGGTGGACAAAGGGGCACTACAGGTTTAGCACAGAAAATAAAATTTACAGCAACAAAAGTCAGAGGCTTGTCCATTGTCAGGGTTAAAGTTTGAGCAGAAAACTGTTGCCAGTGGCTGTGGTGTGGTCCTAGGCTGGGGATCATATGCTCTGAGTGCCTAGACACAAGATGGATAGAGGAAAACTGGCAGCAGGACAGACTTTCTTCTGCCATATTAGGTCAGCATGCTTCATCCTTGACTTCAAGGGCTGCCTGCGGAGTAACAGGGTAGTTCACATGCTCATCATGCTAGTCTTTAATTACCCAGCTAACTGGCAGTCAAAACAACCAGTGCCACTGAGAGCTGCTTGTAACTGTCCTGGATGTGCTCAACTCTGGTAGGAACTGAAATTAGTCTAGAGGATCATATCACATAGACTACAAAATGTGTTTGATAACCTGCAATGGATGTGAGCCAGTAATTTGGAGGTGATTTACTCAATACTCCTTTTACCAATCATGGATCCTGGGCATGGTAATCTAATTTTAAAGTAGTAGTGAGGACCGTGCCAATATACTGCTTGGCTCCTCATGTGTCTTGGTGTGAGCCGGGAGGCAGTGGGACTGGCAATGACTAAATCCTGACTTTCTCAGTATCACACTTGCAAAGAACCATAATATCTAACCTTTAAATGCTCCCTATACAAGCTAGACCACAGAAACCAGCTGGAGTCCCAGCTACTCTCGTGTTGTCACCAGACCACCTCATTAGCCTTGTGACTTGTTAAACACAATCCTGTCAAACTTTGTTCTCCAGCCTGCCATTATTCAGATACTAACTAAACAAACTCCCACTAGTTCCCTTGGGGATCATTAAATCTCTCTGCATTTATGCTGTGGCAGCAAAAGTTTAAGCTTGGATTGTAATCATAAAGAAATTAACTTGCTGATTAAAAATGGTCCTTTAAGCAACATGCATTTGAATAATCCATCATAAAAACAAATGAGTCTGTAGCAGTGCTTTTGACTTGATAATCTTTTTTTCTGCTTAAAATTTAAATCAGTTGAGTTTTTTTCTCTCAGTCTGTAGCCTATAGAAAAATACAATGAATTACTAAAAAGAAAGCAATAGTTCGAACTGCAATAGCCATGGTGAGGAATATATATTTTAGATCTGTCACTGCAAGATAGATTTGTACGTCATGGACCTAATTTTTGGCTGAGGTACCCTCCAGGCAGTTCCATTGACGTTAGTTGTGTTACACAAAAAGTAAGTTAATGCATAAAATTTGGTTTCAGATATTTGCAAAGTGTTTTAAAGATAAAAGAACTGCACATGCCAGAGCTGATCTAGTTCTCATTGAAATCTGTAGTGAAGGTCCTGTTTAATTCAACAGGAACTGCTGGATCAGGTCTGATGAACGCAGCAGAGTTGCGTTTACAAGCAAGCACTTGCAAATAATGACAGTTCAGTCATTTTAAATATTGCATATCTCTCCCTACCTATAGGTGCAAAGTGAGCCATTAACAGTTCACAATAGGTACTTACTTTTAGACAAAGTCACTCAATTTATGTCTGCTAGCTGTACTGGTTGTGTCATGAATACAAGAAGTAAGAGAAGATTTATGTGGCTGGAGAAAGATGCAAAAGGACAAGTCTAACTTATATGAGAATATGTGACACTGTTCCTGAAACTAAACAAAAGCAAATTCAAATGTCCTTGCTTCATCACTTTACCCCATCACAGTTTTCTAGATGTTTGTACAGTCCGCAATAATTCACATCTTTCATACCCAGCCCATGCCACAAGCCCTCCATGTCTCTATTTTTAAAAATCAGCCTTTATCCGTACTGGTCTCAGCATTAACAACCTGATATTCCTCACCTTTTGGTCCAGGTAAAATTGTATGTGTCGAGCAGACATCTGTTGTAGGTCGATTGTCAACATCAAAACCAAAAATCTGAACTTGGAAGATAAAAAGCACTACTAGGGTCCCATATTTCCTTAGCTGTTGTTCTTTCTTGCTGCTCATCCTTGCAGCCTCTCAGGAAATGCCTTTCGTTGTTACAGTCTTAACAAATGCAGCTGATTCAAAAATAAATGCTCCGCTAACTGAAGCAGTGCAAAGTTGGGAGCTACATGCAAGAACAGCTAAATAAAGTGAAGAAAGGAGTTTGACGATGCTGTAGTTATTTCTGTCCTGCACATTATCCAGGATATTTATTTAACACTGACAGCTGTTTATTCCAATTTATCTCTTATCTGTGAGATGTTTAGCTGCTTTTGCCATGGAAAATTTCTTCAATATATGGGGATATCTCTTTTGTCATTTTTTGTTCCTTTCCGCACTGACTCTTCATGCCCAGCTTTTCACTTACTCAAGAGACAAAAGACTTCAGTATAGTATCCAAGTGAGTACTAATTAGTTATAGGATACTTGTCGCTGGTTTTGTGCTGGACGAGTAATGTAGACTCCACAAAACACGTGGAGAGGCTTTTCCACAAAAGCTTTCCTCCAGGGAGACCGTTAGTGACAACAGATGAACCGCCAGTCTGCTGTGGGTGGAAGTCATTGGTGCTATTTCACACCTTTTGGGTGCCATGTACCCATAGCTCCCACAGCAGGGAATGAAAAGTTGGTATCATCAATGGGTGTTTGAGCCAGAAACCCACAAATGGTAGTTTTTTTGCTTACAGATTGCTCCACAATAGTTGCTCCAAACCCAGATTATATTGGTAGACACAGTACAGAAGGGCAGACTTCAGGGTTGAAGCCACACAGTAGGACGGGCTTGAATGACTGCAGTACCTCCTTCCAGACCACCTTTCTCTTCTCCTTCCTAACTGGGAGAGACCATACATCAGGACAGTGGTATAGCATAGGTCCCAGTGCAATGTCATCTTTGGGTCATCCAGGAAGCTGCTTCTGGTTCAAATCTGCATGAGAGAGCTGCCAGGTTTTCAGTTGGGTCCTGGGGCTTTGAAACCATGCGTAGGAGGCCTCCTGGATGGAGGAACAGGTAGCAGGCAAAACTGCTATATATCCTTTTGGAAGGAGCTGTGACAGATATCCATCCATGTGCAAACCCTTCCTAGAAAAAACTCTAGCTTTCTCTCAGGGAAAGTATAGTAACCAGGGACAGCAGACCATTTGAGGTAGCCTGTCAGCAAAGAAAGGGGAGATGAGTATTTGTAATCTTTCCAGGAATTTTGTCTACATCTGGTTTCTCACACAACGAAGGAGACAGCTACTTAAAAAGCTGAACTATGCTTTTGAACTGCCTAGTGTGTGAGAGCACGTTTGCTTTCCATTCTAGGCAAAAAGAGTATTTTCTATAATAGCTTTGAGATGCTTTCCTTATTATTCAAGAGAGCATCAGTTCCTTAGCCCTACAACGTTTCTGCCTTTTGGTAGACAGAAAAAGTAGCAGCACTGATGTAAAAGTGAATACCTTTTCTTAAAGGCTGAAGGAAGGCTCTGATTTCAAGCTTTCATCTGGGATGAAATGTTGGCCAAAGTCCCAAGAGGGGTCAAGACACTTCTCTCCCTTTTTCTCTCTAGCCTGGTCACAGAGTGTCCCACTTTTCAAAGCACTTTTCTTTTTTGTTAAACTGTATACAGTACTTTTCAGAAATAAATAGTTGTCTCTGTCCTAAAGAATGTCATCTACCTAACACCCTCAAATGTGGCCTTAATAACAGATACACCACAGCTAGAGGGGCAGGAAAGAGAAAGCTGGGATTATAGATGGATAGAGTTGTACCAGGAATAAACTTGTTCCTCTGTGATTTGCGTTGGGCACTGTGCCTCTGACTTGTACACTGTAAATCTGTTTTATTTATCTTTTTCTTCTCTTCACTTTCCATTTTGTGAGCAGAAGGTCAATGTAAGAGCAAGAATAGAGAGCGTAGGAGTGGGAAGCTAGTGTACTTAGCTTTGGAGGAGGCATTTTGGGAAATGTTGCTGAACTGACGTGAATGATGCTATCTGTTCCACAGTACTGAGAGACTTACAGTGACTTCTTTGTTATTTATCAGGGATAAAGAGGAGTAAGTGTAAGTGAGAGAGGAAATCATTTGTTTAACCACTTCAGTCACTGACCAGGACTAAGCAGGGAACATATTTCTAATACTACTATTGCTGTGATCATCTACAAATGTTCTCATTCCACATTAGACAATAAATCAAGAGCATACTTTTTATTTTTTCCTCCATGACAATAACAAAACCCCTAAACACACAGTGACAAATGAAGTTTAATATATCCAAAAACTTGGTAATGAAAGCACTTAACTTAAAATGTAGGAGATCCAGATTCAGATTCTTTCTCTGCATAATTCAAACCAGTGTTTGCACTAGAGCCTTAAGGTTATATTGCCTTATTACAAGGCTGTTTGCTAATCAGTTATGTCTTCTTGTATGTTGGACCAGAAATCCTGTCCTGGAGCTAGGAAACCTGCCTTAACAGGCAATCCATCAAAACTGATATACTAGCACAAAATGCTTGGGTTTTGGCAAAACGGTATTTATCAAACCAGTTTCATTGAAAAATCTTCAAGCAGCTTCACTGCTGATAGAGATTTAATGAGGCACATTGCCTATTGTGCATGTTAATTCTCATTGAATCGGGCTTAGAGGAAAGCCTGTAGGCAAGGCAGAAAAGCAAACTAGGCAGCGTTGTCCAGACATAAAAGACATACAGCAAACATTTCCTAGGGCGTGAATGTTTTACAAGGAAACCCTGAGAAAACACAAAAGAAAATCCTGAAAGATTACGTTCCTTTGAGATAAGCAGTAGTCAGGTAACCTTTGTGTAATGCATTGCCTCCTTGGAGTCCAAGTACTGCCTTGGTAATTTGTATTACCTTCACTTGCTTATTCTTCAGATGTTAGTAGTTAAATGTCAATAGACTATAAGGAGTACAGACAGCATTCTGAAATAGTGTTCATCAAAAGGTGTCCAGATCTACAGCCAACTTTAATAATTCATAGAGTCCTAGATCCTGTGGTCGGACTCCAAGTTAGTACATCCTGCTTATAACCATGGGCTGATCAGCCAGAAGTGCTGAGAGTCCACTGGCATCCTTTCTAACCCAAATTTAGTATTAAAGAGAACTTTCCTCTTCTGTACCTTACTATACTGAATAAATATGTGGTCATCTGAAGTAAAAAAAAAAAAAGTGCAGTATTTCTCTGCTTGGGATCCTGGATGGTTTCAGTTCTCCTGGTATCAAAAGCCATGATGATTTGGAGTGTTTCAGCTGTCGTACCCGATACACCAATCACGGTGGCAACACTTAGGGAGAATGGAAGAGGAAAAGCAGTAACGTGTGGTTTGCCAAGTGTAGGGAGGAAAGTAATCCTAGGGCTATTTTTTAAAATGTCATTTTTGGTTTTGACACCACACAATGACTACTTGAGCCTGTAAACAAAGTCTCCACCAGTTGTTGTTTCTCTGAGTAAGATATAAACAATGACTAGACCTTGATGTGCCTGCAAATAACTGACAAAAAGAACCAAACTAAGGACAAAATTCTCCATAATCTCCTTGCTCCTATGTTCAGTACACAGAGCTTGTAGGACTCTATAATGATTTTAGGTATTTCTTCTTGGATATTTCAGGGGCTTCATCAGCCTCGGCAGTGTAGAAATACATGTTCCCCTACCAAGTATGATCTCCCTGTTTTCCTGCTGGTGAGTTTGACTCTCTGTTGAGTTGGGTACCTTGAGGGATGGACATGAGCGTTTCCTGGTCTGACACAGGGATGGTGCTCTAGGAGAACCTTAGGTCTGCTTTAGAGCTTACAACCCCTTCTTGGAATACTGCTACTCTCCGTCCCCCTCAGCTTTTAGCCCTTAAACAGAAAAGCTGACCGAGATTCCAGCTGGAAGTGTCTGCTGCAAGGCATGAGGGATTTGGAGACAGCTGGTGCCCAAGGAGCAGAATGACTGGTCAGCATCGAAGCCTCAGAGGAGCTTGGGTTGCAGACCACAGATTCAGAGAGCTGCTGGACGCTTTATGAGGTGCAGCACTGAACCCTGTACCCTGTTTTTTAAACAGACCTCAGTTCTGTGTAACTTCCGCTCACTCAGGTAGCACTGCTACATTACAACTTTGCATTTCTATCTTTTGCACTTTGCAAGAGTTTACTGGCTCACAGTGAATGTGTTATAAGCACTTTTATTGTGAACACTTCCATTGAGAATACTTCTCTGAGAGTTAGCCTGCAGGCTTTCAGTTCTACTGAAGATGCCTTTGACTTTACTCATATGGCATCAGCCTTCCTGAGAGGCCTGAGACAGACACCTTTTGCTATTATTTTCCATGCAACCACTCGGAGAAGCTGTCCAAAAAAGTAAGGCATTCACATATGCATTCAGAGATGCGATAGAAAGTGAAATACTCAGTGTGGTTTGTAGTTGTGTTTATCTAAGTGCAGCCTCTTCCTGTGTCAGAACAGATTTTTGCAAACAAGAGGGCAATGATTCAGTTCCAGGGGAAGACTGACAAAATAAACCCCTGCTTCTGCTGACCTGATGCAGTGCTGAACAGTGTCCTACCCTGGGAAAATATTTCCTGCTTCATTTTCATAAATATTTATGTAATTCCTTCTGGGAAACACGTCTTCTTCAGAAAACTGAACATGCTGCTCCCTGACACAAATTTAACTGTTTGTTTACACATGAGAGATTATGGGCATGTACCCAGCCTCGGATTTTTACATTCTTATCTCAGGCATTTCTGTCTTTCCCTCTCCTCCTAGAGATCACATCATGTCTTGAGCCACGGAGCTTAGTTCTGGCTCTGGAATTTGAACATCCCCAATGCTCTTTGGAGAATTGTTATTTTGGGCTGCAGAAACGGGGAACAAATGTACTGTTCTGCCTGGAATCACACTTCTGTCCTGCCCAGTTTTGCCCTTCCTATTCTGGTTTGAGGCTCCCCTCTTAAAAAAAATAATAAAATCATGTAAGCAATTAAACAGAGGATTGCATGGCTAATGAAAGTGTTTATATTTAGAAACAGACCTAAACACACTGCTGTGAACTGAAATAGAACTGGCATGCAGTCTTTTGAGTTTGCTTTCTAAGTTTATAGTAGGACTTAGCGGCAAAGTTGTGCACGAGTTGCCCAAAAAGAATAGGCATGCTCCCCACCACGACAAACTGAAAAAGGTTGATCCTGCTTTCTTTGCCATTTTTTAAGAGAACGGAAAAGTCACTGACAGAAAAGCACAGACTGACAGAGCCTTGTATGAAGCCTTGTATTAGTGCAGAGCTGAGCTTTGCTTGCCAAAACGAGCACAACCTTTCCATGAAGCGGTGAACTGTGTGGGGTGCTCTGGAGAAAGCCGTGTGATGGGTGGGAGGTGTAGTCACAAGAGATGTCAGACACTAAGCTTGTGCCCAGGGTAAAACACGCAAATGAGTAAGTGGTACCTGAGTGATATGCTGGCCTGTGGATTTTATATGAAACCTGTTCATCATGCAGAGCAATGGCAAAACTTGAAAGTACAAGCTCTATCAGTCCTACAGGATCTTAGTCTCCTGGTCCTAGCATTCAGCTGCTGTGCCTTGCATTACTGTTTCACCTGCTGGTTGAACACGTGTGTTTATAGATTATGTAGATTTATAATTAGTTTCTCCTTTTTTTCTTCTTCTTTAGTCCAGACTCTGCTGCACACTTTCCAGACAGAGACAGAGCCAAACAGCTTTTAGCGTGTTCTTCAGCACTTTGCAAAAGGAGCCTCAACAAACCAGGAGACAGCTACCTGCCCTGGAGGATTTACGAGTTCATCCAGGAAAATGGGAAGGCAAGGATGCAAGTAAGCTGGAGAGGGAAACACAGTGAAAAGGGAATGATCTGCAGGAAGTCAGAGAAAGCTTGAAGACCTCCCTCTGAGCCCATAGATATGTGATAATAGGTGCATAGTCTAAAAGAGGCATTCTAGGTTTCTTTTTTTTGCTGTGGTGCTAAACAGCATCAGCAATGACAGTGGCTGCTCACTGCTTCGAAGGGTTGACTTGCTGCTCAGAGCTCCTGGCCCTGGTCACTGCCTGAACCCTGCTACCAAATGTGTCTCCAGGCATCGGCCCTGCTCAGTGAACTCTGTCTTACCTCCTGAGTTGCTTCCCTGGTGCTTGGGGACGCACAGTGTTGTGTAATGTGTATCATAACGTTGGTTTCATGTCCGCGTGGGTGTCTTTCTGGCAAGAAGAAGAAAGTTTTCAACCTCATTCTCCCACCTTCCTAGTTATTGTCTGCCAGACTGTTTGCTAGTGAAAGGGAGGGAGGGTGATGGTGGTGGCATATTTTCTGCTTGACAGCCTAACAAAACCAAAGGAAAAAACCACCCTTCACTCAGTCTAGGCTCAGAAAGCTGTTTTGTTTTTTTTTTAACCTGCTAAGGAATTAAACTTTTTACAACTTCAAGTTTTGTGTAATGAAGAAAGATAAAAAAATGAAGGTTTTCTATTCAATTTTGATTATTGCTAGTACCTTTGGAGCTTTTGATCTGTGATTGGAGAACTGGAAGGCTGGATTCCAGTCTACGCTTCATATGCGTGTCTCTGAATTGTGGATAGTTGCTTAGGTATACAATGTGGTGTCATTACGGCTGGGTTTTAGTTTAACAGTACTTTAACAGATAAAATACAGCACTAGCACAGATTGGATAAAAGGACTGCTGTGACTTCTAACATTTGGAGTAATTCACATCACTTGGAAATACTGCTGAGCCACCCCTGGCAAGGAAAATATTAAGCTACAGGGCTTATAAAAAGATTTCTGAATAGTAATTATTTTGCCATTGATGGGAGCCATTGGGAACCAATGAGCTTTCAGTGTTTTTCCCCAAGGTAGGATTCCCCCAAACTTCAAGTTGTTGTTAGTCTCATCCCCACATAGGAAATGACACCTGCTTGGGTGCTTTGCTTTTTAATCTATCTGCTCTCTGGCTGCAGCAATATAAGCGTAGCTATAGAAGAAAGGCTCATAAATCAGCACAGTATTTCTTATCACCAAAAATTGGTGCATGGTTTTGTTTAATGTGTGGGCTTTTATGACAGCATTCAAAAGAATTTATGAGTTTAGAAGTAACATTAAATCAGTTCCAAGGACAGTGTTGGACTATGTCCAACACTGTCAGTAAAACAATATGTATCATTGTCATTTCTCCAAGGGTTTTAGAAATTCCAGCTTTATTATGGGATTCACATTTATTAAGGGATTCACAGTCACTTTCAGTCTAAGGGAGCAGAGATTGCCACAATCTGCTAGGTGCTTGCAGTTTGGTCAGAGCAGCATGTGGTGGGAGGAAACAGTAGATCCTGACAGGTTTTTGTCTTGTGTTGTGGTGGAGAGGTCTTACCTCTTGGGCCATAACCAGACGAAAGCAGTTAAGAATAAACCTAAACTTGTGAGCTGTTGAATTAATGGGGAAAGATTACCTCTAACTTGGCTTTATAGCACAGAAGAGATTTGCCATGCAAAGCATCCACAGTGCTGCATCAGCAGCACAGAAAGATGTTTTCTTTCCAAAGACCAACGGCCTGATCAAAAGAATAAGGACTATGCAAAGGGCAGGAAGAGCTTGAATGCACAACCCATCATTAAGAAATCTCCAGTTGCTCTTCTCCGTCCTCTCCTCCCTCTTCTTTGCTTGTGCAATGTATGTCCTGATCCCTTGGTGACAAAAATGACTTCACACAGTGGAGGAGGCTGTTTTGGCTGATCTCTGAGGTGATTCCAGCTTCATGCTGTTGACACGGACCATTAACTGTTGAATCTGTGCAGAGGCTCCAGCCATGCTGTTGCATCCACATTCCTGGGCTTGGATTCATGCCCTTCTTGCCCACAGTCAGTGTGTGCGCATGATTGCTTGGCTGCCATGCAGTAGGATGGCGCGGTGCCTGCTCACAGAGGTGGGAAGCCAATTTCACAAGGGTACAGATGAGCACTGAAAGTGGATTTAGACTGACATCCTGCTCAATGCTGCCTATGCCAGTTCCCCAGCTGGAACTGGCCTCATTTCAATGATAACTTTTTTTTTTTTAAATTTCTAGACTTAATCGATCTGGAAGTGAATTACCGCCTGTTAGCACTAGGAAGAGATTCACAGACAGCACGTGTTTTCCTTTAAGGAGGATCTGCGGGGGGGAATGAGTCAGTAACTGTGAGTCTTCCCTTGTGTGCGGATGCCAGTGTGTCCTCAGTGCTGACTCCCTCAGATGTGATGACCGTACCCGCCGTCATCCTGTGCCATACCGACAGGCGCATGTTCAGTGAGTGTCTCTCCATGCTGTGGTGGGGAGGGTGATGGAGGCACAAACTGAATGCTGAGCTGCACTTTTTCTAGGAGGGAAAGGGCAAGAGCTGAGATTTACTGACTAGAGCCCCTAAACGTCATGGCAAACACAATGGCTTTATACCTTCAAAGATTTGCATCAGTCGTCACTTAATAAATAGTAAGTAACAGGGACACACAGTAACAGAGCAAGAAAACAAAGGAATTGAGCTATCTTAAAAAGAAAGCAGGGATGAGAAAATGAGAAGTTATGATTTATCTGTTATTCTAATTACATGGGATTAGAGCCAGACTAGGAACATCTGCTGTCGTGATTTTGCTGCTCCTGGGATTCCTCAGCCCTTTCTTCTTAAGTGGAGCATTTCAAGTGAGCAGGATCTGGCCTGAAGAAATCCATAAAGCTGTATTCATTACTTAGGTTTTCTATTTGTGCTGATTTAAAGATTTGGCCATTTTGATTTTCTTTGGATTAGCTGAGCTCCAGGGAACTCTCCAAAGGAATGTGCCATTGGTTTTCTGTTGGTGTTTTTTTATGTGATGCAATGCATTAAAACTTTCATGCAGGCAGTCATTAATTGTCAAAACCAAAAATACCCCTAAACCCCTGTCTGCAATTATCCATACTGTACTATATTTGGGACACATTATGGTTTCTATCATTAAGAAGGCCTCCTTGTAATGCCCCATCATGGATAAAACATAGCCACAAAAATGATGCATATGGAGAAAATATAAAGTGAAATTACGGGTTTCTATACTGAAATGGAACTACTGATGATGCATATGCCAGACACGAATGACACACAGAACAGAACTGTTAGTAAACAGAGGGAAAACTATAAATATGCTTAAGACGAGACATCGCGCATTGTTTCAAGTGACAAACTTTGTACTAAAAGAAAGAAAAAAGATCACAAATCTAGACAGACAGAACTGCTAAAAGTCATATAGCTGCATGATTCATTCCCCAAAGAAATCAATGTCAGGATGACATTTTTCTTCAGGCAATACTGGCAACTGCTCGTAATTTGGGTAAACTTTCTCTGCCCTATAAAAACAAACCATCAAACCAAAAGGTAACCACTGAAACAGCTACCACTCAACCAAAAAAAAATAGTATTTTAAACAGAGCACAACATAAAACTGCATGAGTCAATCTACCGTAAACTTTCGGCAAATAGGATGTGTCATAGAGATCAACTTTGGTGTTTCCAAAGAGCATAGGCTTATACAGCAGGCTTTTTAGAAACAGACTTCGCTCCAAATAGTAATTCCCTACTTTCAATAAACCCTGACTGGCTGCAACTAGTTATTTCTTCTGATACAGACAGCCAAAATAACTGACTCGTAAACAGAAGCCTATGGAGCTAGATTAATTACAGGGATTACTTATAGTATTCAGAGCTTTTAAAACCAGAGGGGATCATTATGATGATCCTGACTGGCCTCCTACATAACATAAGCCTTGGAATTTCACCTAACAATTCCTGCTCATAGCTGCTGGTGGTGATGGGAAGATGTTTCATCTCTATTTGACTACTTCAAGTGAGTAAAAACACAACAACTCAACAACTACCCCGTTCCAGTGGCTACTTACCCTTGTCTTGTAACCTGCTGGATCTTCTGCAGTGTATATTTAGTAAAGCATATTTAATATGTGTGCCAGTTTAAATAAACACTTGCATTTGAAGTATTTGTAACTTATATCATTTTTGGGCCCAAATGCCAAATAGTTCTACATCCTATATCCTAAAAGCTGATTTATGACACGGTGTATTGCAGTTAGAGAGTATCTTTCACCCTGAAGTGTTACACTTGTTACCAGTGAAATTTTTCAGCACGCAGCAATACATGGTTCTTGGTTTGCTTTCCATTAGATATCAGTCCTGAGGTCCCCTAAGCTTGTTGCAGTATATAGTGTTCTTGACAAACTCCACAGCTATTTAAGTTGGAGGCTTTAGTCTTACCTCTGTCTTTGATGTAGGGAGGTGGCTGAGATGTTGCCTGGCTGTCCTTAGTGACCTTGATTGTTCTCATTTGATGCTCCTTAATGTCTCTCAAGAAAAAACTGAGTTCAGATATTTGCAACAAAACCTCAACATTTTGCTTGAATAACCTTTTAGATGAGACAGCCAGTTTGCTTGATAAAGCAGAGAGTCATCTCTCCATGATGCATGGGAAGACGATTTGGTTTGCAGATCAAGCAGTGCAGTGGTTACAGAGAGAGCTAAGATGACCCTGTGTGAGTCAGTTTGGGCCCAGCAATACTAAGGAGTTTAGGCACAATGCCACAATATTGCTTACACTGCTGTTCCTAAGAACGGTTTGGGTCCAGAAGGAGTTGCGCCTGTATTTTTCCTTTGGCTGTGGTATCTCATAACTCTGGAGAGTGGAGAGCTGATTCCAATAGATTTACGCAAAGCATTTGTCTTTATACCTGTATGTGGGGGAAACAAATTCCATCATGAATGAGAATAAGAAAGCCAGGTAGAAATTTCAGTCCTACCTTGTTATACTGGACAGGCATCTGACAAGATTTTAGGAAGGATGCATGATGCAATCGGGAAAGAAATGGGAGCAACAGAGAAAGGAGGAAAGGAGGAAATTGGGTAAAGAGAAATATATAGGGAAGCTACAGAACTGGAATGAGCTTCTCCACTGGGTCTTTGAATGCAAATGAATGAAATAGCATGAGTCCAAGGAAGCAGTTTTACAGGTGAACGTTCAGAAAGACAATGAAGGTTTAAAGATCTGTGATGGAAAAGTAGAAAAACTCACATTACCTTCCCTCAGTTTTGTACCAAATCCTTTGTGAATAATATAGCATGGAAAATTGAGTGTTTAAATATGAAGAACCCAGTCCACCTCTTCACCAGGTTCATTTCAACAGAATGACATAAACTCACAAAGGGAACAGGTATATGTAGAAGAACATAAGAATGGACGTATCAAAGGTCCTTCCATTCCATGTGATTGTTTTTTGCTTACTTTGGAAAGCAGAAAAAGTACAGGGTGAATTCACATGACAAATAATATGATAAAGACAGTGAGATTTATGCAGAAAGGTTAGTATTGAAGATAATTCTGTGCTTTGTGCTTTTGCCCAGCAATACAATTTTCTGTCCATGTGTGCTTTCCTTTTGGCATGGCTCATCAATCTGTATTAAGTTTGGTTCAGAAGTTTCTGAGGTTTGCAAAAAGGAAAAATCACAAAGAAGGGTTTTTACATTTAATGTTGATGAACAGCTTATCTATTAACAACATCCCAACATGGAAGCAAGGAAGCAATTTATTCTACTACTGCTGGAGCAAAGCTACGTATTGGATTATTTAGTGAATCATGCTGGAGAGCAGTAAAATGGGCATCATTCTCAGTATTTAGTCAAGTACATAGAACTTTAGTAATTTGACTTGATTTTTTCTTAAAACAGAAAATTTAATTAAAAAAAAATGCCTAAATGCCAGATTCAACTACAGAATATGTCTGAATGTCAGAAGATCAGAAATTTGGTACTGTTCCTTCAAGTCAAAGAATTTTTTTTAAGTTAGATGTATTTAGTCAAGTACATAGAACTTTAGTAATTTGACTTGATTTTTTCTTAAAACAGAAAATTTAATTAAAAAAAAATGCCTAAATGCCAGATTCAACTACAGAATATGTCTGAATGTCAGAAGATAAGAAATTTAGTACTGTTCCTTCAAGTCAAAGAATTTTTTTTAAGTCAGATGTATTTGCTCACCAAAGGACTTTTCAGCTCTGATGGAAAATTCCTTACTACCTCACTACAACTATTATAGTAGGTGTCTGTCAGAGAATGTGATGAATGTTACCAATAATTCAAAGAATCACCTAAGAATCAATTGTTAGTTCGGCTTTATAGATAGAAGTTTCACAAATCATTATCTTCTATGCAGTTTCACAAAGCCGGGCTGTGTCTGCCCTGAGCTTCCTGAGAAAATCTACTGTCATCTGCATCAGAGACTGAAACTGCATGCTCTTGATGGTCACTTGGGAACTATTAGCATAACCTCTGTTTTTCTGTCCTTTATTTTTGTAATGCTCACTGACTGGAAAAATGAATAAACATGTAACTGTAAACGGCCATTTGGAAAATCCAGAACTTTCACAGAAGAGTCATGTGGACGATCACTTGTTCTCTGTCTCTCAACTTTGTGGTGGCCTGGGAGGCAAAAAAGACCTTCCTCTCCTCTGGCAACCCCCAAGATGAACAAGTTAGAAAAATAGTTGTACTTGGGTATTTTGTTTCCTGACATCAAAGCTACTTGGGAAAGATATGTGCTATTACGTGACATTATTCTTTTTTTCTTCTTGTAGTAGCTGTGGCAGACACTCAGCATTTGCTTTGTGCATTTAAAATTCTGATTCGGTCAGGGAGACCAGATAAGAAACCTGCTGAGGGTTCCTCTCATCCTGAAGTCAGTGGTAGCACTTTTATTGGGATAATCTGGACCAACAACGGGCACCCCATACGTGGGTCTGCACTGGAGGAAAGGAGGAAATGAAGGAGGAAATTTTTCTCCAACCTGATGCACTGTGGTAGGCTGTATCTTACATTGCTTTAATCATCCGGGTGGCAGCTGGCCTACCTGCACGCCTGGGAGCCCTGGCCCATTTCAGTATAAAAGGATTATTTCATCCTGAGCAGTTTTAACATCTTTGGTGCTTCCAACAGGGCTTTGAAATGTGGCTATGTGAGGAGTGTGCACATATTCCTCAGGCAGGACAAAAGGAGGGAGCTCTTAGTGTAGAAAAAAATGCATTTATTTTGTCTCACAAAATTGTTTTTCCAGAGATGTTTCGCACCTCTCCCTACCAGAGCTCAGGGAAGCTGTGGCAGCTTGCCAGCACCACAAGCCGATGCCGTCGTGCCAGTATGTCCCCTGCAGCCAGCACAGCAGGAGAGGTTACAGGGATGCTGGAGCTGCTCTCTGGGGAAAGGGGGCTGGGAGAGGCTCCCTCCTTTGCCCCTTTGCTGGAGGAGCTCTGCCCACCCCCTCTTCCCCCAGTTCTCTTCACTGGCAATAAGGTGTGTGGCTGGTAGTTGAGGGTCTTCATCTGGTTTCTGCAGCAGCTGGCTTCTGTGTAGCTATCGAGCAGTCAGCATTGATGTCCCATTGATGATCATAGAATCACAGAATGGTTTGGGTTGGAAGGGGCCTTAAAGATCATTTCGTTCCAAAACCCCTGCCATGGGCAGGGACACCTCCCACCAGACCAGGCTGCGCAAAGCCCCATCCAGCCTGGCCTTGAACACTTCCAGGGATGGGGCATCCGCAGCTTCTCTGGGCAACGATGAAGAAGTGGCTGCATGTGAACAGAGTAGACTTTCTTTAAAAAATAAATTAGCGACGCACACTTGAAACTCGCTCTTCTTTTTTTTAGGTGAAAAATCAAGTCTGGGAAATGCCAGATATTTGTCTGGCCAACCCAAATACAGTTTGTGTGCTCTGCTACAATCTTCAGTTGCCTTCGTCATGGACTCCTTCTTCCCCAGGGCCCTGATTCCTATGAAGTTAGATCTGGTTATGACATCAACACTTTGAAATTAGGAAGTACCAAGCCTGGGGTTTCCCAAGTGTCCTTCATTCTGCAACATTGCAGGCCTGCCCTTCTCCATTTCATGCCTAGCCTGAACACAAAGTGTCAAAATTTAGGCTATCTGGGCAAATGCAAATGTGTTATTTCCTGACTTCTGAAAGTTTGATTTTGCCAGTGTTGCAATCTCTGAATGCTCTTTCTTCGGTAAGTAATAAACAGTGTAGAAAAGCGCCCATTGAACCCAATAATCTGAAAGGATCAGTGATGTGAATGGGCTGTGGGCTACCAGTGCAGCATTACGGCACTTAATGGATCAGTTCATCATTCATATGTACCTGCCACTTTTCAAGTACCTAAATTAAAGGTTAGTATAAACTCCAAGGCATAGGAAGGAGAAAAGCAAATAATGTGTGGGCTGAAAGCAGAAATTCAGCCTTTGTACTTAACAGTAGAGCAGAATTGTAAGAAAAGTGGCAGATATTTTAAAATCAAGAGGAAGATAACCCCTCTAGCCCCCAAAACAAATTATGAAGAAGATTTAAAAAACAAATTCAGCCATAAAGAAGACTAAATATTATAGACACATTTTCTTATTTTGGGTCTTGCACCAGGCTGCTGAGCTGAGGCTTGGCAAACCTACACCTTGTTTTCAGTTTTGTCACTGACCTGCTGCATAACACAAGCAGACACAGACATTCAGTGTTTTGCTTAGTTACTGAGTAGATTTTTATGTCAGATTGTCTCTTTCCTATGAATTTTCCTTCATGTGGATGTCTAGCCCTAAGATTAATCTAATAATAACAATATATTACAGCTTTTCAGCCCTAATTAATTTTCCTTTTCCACAAAGAGACTTTTTCTGACGTTTTGTGTATTGCAGTGCCAGTGGAGGTGAACAGATGCAGTTGAACTGTTAAGAGAGAGCCCTTCCCCAAGATGGAATAGAATTGTTTAGACAGAGCCCTTCCCGAATGGCTCTTGTTCGTTGTAACACTCTGACTAAATATGACACAGTTTTCTGCATTGGCAGTGCTTTGCTGGATCTGAGTGTGTTGACCCCTTCTCAGTAAAAGCTTTTTGACATGAGTGCCCAAAAGCATGTGAGTTCCTGTTGTTTGTAACTATGAACTACTGGTTAAAAGTGACTTAAGTTTTGAGAAGATAGTACTGTAAAATAGTTCTTTGTCTGAAGCAGTATGGCACTTGACAACATTTTCAGACTAAAAGTGCCTAAGCACCATTTTGATGTATTTGAATATTAAAGAAACAGCATTGTACCTCCATAGGGAAAACTGTTAGGAAGCTCTTTTGTTCACCAGAGTATCTTCAGCTGGTTTATTTGTTATTTCAGCATAATGAGTGCACCCCTGTGTTCTTTTGGGAATACATCCGGTCCTGGTGCTGGGTGCAGAACTCGCACAAAGCACTCAGGCTATTGCATTTCTGCTGTGTAGAAGAGATGAGGCTTTACCCAGACTCTTGCCTTATGCTTCAGAGCAACTCCTACAAATTGTGTCTTTAGTCCCTTCAGCAGGCATGTTTGGTACAGGATGAAAGTAGGTAGTTTCCTTACTTGGAGAAACATATACCATGGCAAGAGAGGTAGCGCTGCTTCCAGTGTACGTAATAGGTACCACATGCATAAAATCTCTGCATGACTTTTACTAAGCCAGCATTTAAAGTGAAGTTGGCGCTGAAGTGACATCCCCTTAGGAAGTGCAGGTGGAAAGTCTGTGACACCTTTGTTCTACCTAACTGAGGGAAATAAAAACTCGTAATTGTCAGTCCAGTGTCACAGCTGGCTGATTTCACAGACTGTCAAGGATGGGTTGGTGTGTTCAGCCTTGAACGACTCTTCCTCATCAGCTTTATTATTTGTTTTGCTCTTACTTTCAGTTTTCCCTTAGCTAAAGAGATGAGCTGAAAAAATGGATTAGTTTTTGATAGAAAGAGAGGCGTCTCTTTCTATCTTGGAGAGCTCCTATAAAAATTTCTCAGGTGACTCTCACTTCCCTGAACACCTCTAGTAAACTCTCCAGTGAACTCGGAGTCCGACAGGAAACAAGGTTTAGATAAATTTGTTTTAAATTTGATATTCCTCAGCCTCTCAAGCTTATATGTTAAACAAGGAATATGAGTCAATCCTGGTATAGTTAAAACACAGCATCATAGTCTGTGTGCCCATAACACTTCATCATACCCTGTCCCCAACAGTTTTACCTGTGGAGCTACCTCTGTTACTTGTAGCATAGGATTCCCTTCCCCTCCGCTTCCCCTTCCCCTTTTCTCTTGTTTTCCTACTGTGGGTCTTTTATAAGTTTATTCAAAATTATTTGCCAGTAACTACTACAAGAAACTTGTGGTAACTCAAACCTTGCAGGCCAAACTTTCCTTTCCTTCCTCTTCCCTTCCTCTTCCCTCCCTCTTCCTTTCCCTCCCCCTTCCCTTCCCTTCCCTTCCCTTCCCTTCCCTNTCTGCATCGAGCCCCTTCCCTTCCCTTCCCTTCCCTTCCCTTCCCTTCCCTTCCTTTTCCAAATTATTTGCCGGTAACTACTACGACAAACTTTTGTGGTAACTCAAACCTTGCAGGCCAAACATATGAAAAAGATTGTTTCAGTAAGGTCTCTGTAAGTTTGATCAAAGCCTGCTACAATTGAACTTGAAGAGCAGTTTGGTCAGGACCTGAGTTGGAGAAAACTCTACTTTTCCCCATTCCAGTATATGAAGAACTGGATCGTTTCTCTTGGGAAGAAAAAAGGAAAGAAAGGTAAGTTTCAGCATGCCATATTATGTAGCAGTTTTGCCAAACTATATAGTGATTTTACACTAAAACTGGGCACTTTTAAAAATAATTCACGGAATGAGATTGAAGTATGAGAGCTGACTGATGCAGCATTATGAGGAAGGCTGAGAGGAGCAGGTCTGTCTGAAGTCACTTCCTCATTTCACTCAGGAAGTAAATATTAAACCCACCTGAATGGGTAATTAAAGTGTGCTGTAGTGTTTTAATATGCTCGGGGTGTTCTTATTTTGGTATTTCCATAGGTAAAATGGACCACACAGAAAAAAAAAAAAAGATCATTGTCAAAACCTGGTTTAATGGATGCTGTTGAAAGTGGGATTTTTGGTTTTGATATGGCTGCTATTGTGTATCGTTATATACACCTCAATTCAATAGGAGAGGACATGATGAAATGTGGGTGCACTTGCTTGTCAAAAACCTTTTTCTTTGATTTTCACAGACATATGCCTTTGGCCTACAGCTCACTAAATCTGTTGGATATGGCAGTTTTTTTGAATATTGGATGTGGGTTTGTGGTAACTGCAGTAGAGAATTTAATTAGGAGGCATAAACTCTACAAATAGGTTTAAGGTGTCTATGGGTCTTTCTTTCTTCATTGGCTTCCCTTTGCTTTTCTATCAGTTTCTCTTGATCTCTACTTCTTGCAAGGTCTATAGTTATGATGTTAAAATTCAGGAAATATTTTTTCACAATCGGTTCTGTATCCCATCTCTTAGTTTTATCTTTAAGTTATATTGTGCATTTGTTACACGTACATTTTTGTAGTACGTCTTACACAATTTTTGTAGCTACAGTAGACAAAATAAATATTTTCTCTTTCCATTAGATATATAATTTTGATGATAATTAGGATTGCAACTATCCTCTTAATAAGTAAGTTTCAGCTCTTCCTTTAACATACTATATACACAGTAAAATTTCTGTTAGTAAGTAGCTCTATGTATGGGAAGACAATAGCTTCAGGCTTTATTTTAAGCCTGCCCCTACCTGCATCACAGGATCATGCAGATACAGTTCTGTTAGATTTGTGTAGGGAAATACTTTTGACAAAAGAGATAGCATTTTGTGAGCGTGTTAATGACAGAAGGAACAATTTCTACTGCTGAAATGCTGGATTAGAGTTCTAGCCTCAGCAGAAGAATTGGTTATCTACAGAAACACCATTCAGTTTCTCTCTGTGACACATAAGTCTTCTTCCAATAACTGGAATCTATGTAATACCTATTGTATCTGTGTAAGATAGATATTATGAGCAGGTAGAAGGAAGATGGATTATCAAACCTATCTCCTTCAGAGCGTAGGAGACAATCCTCTTTCTTAGCAGCTTGAGTTCCTTATAGTTAAATTGGGGTACAAAGCACACCTGAAATTCATTACACAACTGAGATGGCACTATTTTCTGTAACAGGATTGCAATCTTCGTCCTTTCTTCTATGGGCAGATGTGGCTCTTGCATGAATGCTAACCATATGTATGATGTCTGCTTATTTATTTATTTTGTTTATTAATTGTTTTTAAAAACTACTAATTACTCTGGTCCCTGTGCTTGCTTATTTAAAATGTAAACAAAGCTCTAGAACTCAATGAAATTCCTCAGGTGCTAAAAACCAAGCATTTGACATTCTTTTCAGGATCAATTCCTTAGTCTTTTCCCTGTGTTCTGCTCTGGTATAACAATTTTTGACACTTAAACTCACCTTCCTATGGCAGAGAATTCATGCAGAGAGTATATTTCTGCCATAAGAATACGTTTTTATTGCAATGATAAATCCCTGAAAGAGGAGTTTGTAATGGAAACACTGACTGCTCCTTAAATGACTATGGTACCGGAAGGCTAGACAACACTTAACAAAAACAAGGGCATATTTTAAAATTAGACCTACCATTTCTACCTTTGTAAGGACTAGAGGAAATTAAATGGTTCAGCCTCAACCCGGAGGCAAAGCCAGCAATGCTGACTGTATTGCACAGGGCACAAACTTGGTCCGAGACCTTAGATATATTCAGCTTTCTAAAAATTTTAGAATCTACCTAGTATCAGGCAGCCGGGGGAATCCTGAAAGGAAAAACAAAGTGCAACAGGAAGTGGCATTGTGATTCAGAAGATGTCATTCTTCACCCTGAGTCACGCATGCCCTGCTGGGGTGCTCTCCTGCAGGTAAATCCCAGCCCTGAAGCCCTGACTCCTGACCGCTCCATGCCATAAAATACTGAATGACACTTGTCACAAGAATAGCAGCATCTATCCTGGCTTCTGACTATATTACAAACTGAGTAATTGCCTTAAAGTTCTGGTCTCTTTAATTGCCTGTGTTTCTTTCTTCTGTACTTCCTTCCCCTTACTCTGTGTCATGTTGCTGCCACTGTTAAAACAGCTGCTGTGTTTCTAGGGGTGACTGGCTTTGCATGATGCCCAAGAGGACCTGGCTAGATTTCAGTGATTCCTGAGCTGCTGCTTCTGTGTTGTGCCTTTTTAGCTTGTGACACTGCTGAAACAAAAGCTGAACTGCTTTCCTGTTTGGAAAGTGCCCAGCCTACTGGGGTTCATATCCAAATAAGAATACTGCTCGCCGGAGGAGTACTGGAAGTTTGTGCTACGCTGGTAAATAAGCATCACAGGCACCAAAAAGCACAAAGTACAATAGGCAGAAGATGCCATTCCCACATAGAAGACATATGTGGCTTGAGTCAGTTATTATATTTTATTTCTAGGGCATATTTTAAAACTACCAGCAAATTGTCAGCCACATGTATCTACATCAGGAGTACTTAGCACATACTCATAAAGAATGAGTACTAAAGAATGACAACTCCTTTGGAGTTTATTTTTAAAATAAGGAAGCTCGCTCTTACAATTATGGAATAATAAGCATTGCAATTAATGTTTAGGACCAAAGTTTGCTAGGTAATAAAAGCACAAATAAACTTAATTCTCCTCAACTTCAGTTGAATTTTTATCTAGAATGCCATAATAATAACTGATTTGATTTCTTTTCAGTGGAAACTACTTCAGAATACAAATTTTCAAATTACTCTGAGGCTCAGAAACCATACACCAAGTATCTGCTTTCAGTAAATTTTTATGGTGGCTTATAATGGAAAAGCTGATAGAACTTTATCCATTGCCTTGCTATCAAATGCTGCTGTAATTCCAAATTAACATGCCTCGTTATCTGCTAGCTCAGCTGCTTGCTTTGCATTCATTACGATATGAGAAATGCCGGTTCCTTGGTGATTTTATTAATTTTGGTGTCTGAGAGTGGGTGTTTTGAGTTTCTTCTTCTATTCAAAACATATAGCAGAAAACGCTCTTTTACTAATTTGTTAGAAACCTGATCTCGGTAAGTACTGAGTGTCTTTTGACTTGGTTCTGTTGATTTCAAAGAGCTGAGAGTACACAGTGACTCACAAGACACGTTGGCACCTGGCAGAATCATGTCCTAATCGATCTGTGCGGTGCTTGGTGGTTTCAGTTGGCAAGGAGTCATGCAGACTATTGCCTTTTATTGTATTATACATTCCAACCTAAGTGGTTTTGCAAGCCTTGAAGTTTGCTTTGAGCTCCAGATTCAAGTGTTTCTGAAGCATTAATGTAAAAATCCTTCAAGGTATCACATTTCCTGACTTTCATAATGAAAACATGCTAACTGTAAATTTCATAAAATTTTGGTGAAGGAAAATGTGGCAGTGTTATTAAGTTTGCAACTCAGAGCAGGTTCAAAAGCTCTGTGAGTCGTAATGGACCTTTTGATATATGTGCTGTGAGTTAGGGGTCTCTTTCTAAGCCCCAAACACAACACACTTCATGTAAAACCTAAAAGAAATACAGCTGATATTGCCATAATCAGCAATTATTTCATTCAGTTCTGTTTAGTAAGGGGCCAGCCTGCCTTTAGCTTTTGCCAAAACTTCCACTAAAGTCAACAGACTATTTAAGCACTCAGCAAGCATATCCTTTTACTTTATTTCCTTGGTTATTTTTGAACGTTTACAGCCTTCTAATGCATGTACCTGTGCACTTATATGTGTCCTTTTAATACCTTAATCTGAACTGGTTTTGTACTGTCCTTTGGCAACTACAGGAGAGCTGTCTAGTTGCTCGTTTTGTACAAAGATAACAAAGGATGCAGATGAAACTAGATCTTAAGACAAGAACTAAAGAAAAGCCTTAAGAATGTCTTAAGAAATGCCAAATTTTAAAATGGAACCTGAGTTCCCATTTCAGGTACATTTTTTCTGGAGATGGGGCTTGCCTGCATTGCAGAGCTGATTTCAGTTATCCTTTTATAGTTGATGTTAAACCCAAATCTGTATTCTATCCCTGCATTATGCATGATGGTGCTTTTAACTTGAGATATTGATCTGCCAGAGGGGTTAATCTAAGCTTCAGTTAACGCAACGCTTCAGTTATTAACAGGACACAAGCTGCCTCCTCTTCTTTGCTGCCAGTCTTTTACTGTTTGCCAAAACTTCTCCCTTGCACCAAAAAGGCCTGGAAGTTCCCTCTCAATTCACACAGGAGCATTTCAGACCCACAGTTCAGCTGTCCGAAGACCGAGGATGAGTACCACAGCCTCAAAGGGCTTCACGCCACGCACAGGTGACTCCAGGTGACTTCAAACTAAGCAGTTCAGGTGTCACTTCACAGCGTGGCCACCTCCATTAACATGAGGCTAAATTGAGCTTAGATAACGTAACACTGAAGTCAAGTTGTTCTCCCATATTCTTCAAAGTGTTACCGAAAAGTCAGTGAGACTTACATCCTTCCACGTTTTTCGGCACCTATAAAAACCAGACCACGGCTCATTTTGTGCATTCATTCGTGCTGGATCAAAATTCAATGTTGTTCAATAGCAACCTCCAAGTGAGGAATGGACAGAGGGAAGTATGTATGCCAGGGCCTCATCTACAGGTTGCATATTAAACAGTTTATAAATGAAAAGGTGGTTTGCTGTGCTATAAAATAAAGTCGTATTTCTGCAGACCTACAGCCCACCGGAACGAGGGGACAGGATGGAGTGTGCCTTTTCCAGTATTCCCCACCCACTGACCCAGAGCATGAAACCCACAGAGTTCTTGGAACTGCAAACAGTGTTTGAATTCAGACTAAAACTGGAAAACAGAAACTGGCCTTTTTTTTTCCTTTTTTTTTTTTTGAGTCACATCAGTCAATGCTATTTACAAAATCGGTTTATGGAGACCACAGGTGGACATTCTGACTCATTACACATGAATACTAAATATATCCAAGACAATCTTGGAAAATCCCATAAAGAAAGAGGGAATAACCGTCTGATTTTTATATTTATAACATTGGGTTTTGGATGCCAGTAATGGAAATTATATTGTTTTCACAAAAAGCAGGTGAGGGACAGTAAGGGACTGAATGATTGCCAGGCTGCCTGTGGCTGGAAGAAGAAGAAGGCTCTAAGCTAGACACGGAGGAAGGTTTGTCATGCTGCCGTAGGTTGCCGTTCGCATTTGTGGCAGGCTGTGGTGAGGTTAGCAATGCATTCCACAATTGTCAGGAGTTAAGCAAATGTTATGTCCTTTAGCCAGGGTGAAAAGCACACCTGCCTAGGAAGCTGGCGTAAAATTCGGTACTGCCACAGCCTACTTCAGTGCTACATGGAGAATTTGAGTAGTACTTACGGCCTCATATCCTGCCACATATTTTAGTCTCTCTGATCTTGAAAACCAGGGAGGTCCAAGGTCTGTAATACATACAGGAAAGCAGATAATGGATCCCTTTATGTTTGTCATCACTGAATTCTGTTTTGATGAATGTGTCGGTGCCAAGGCTTTTCTTATTCTCGCCGCTGAAGGAGAGCTATTGCTGGACTCCGTGCAGTCCCTCGCTTAGCCCTGAGAAATGTAACAGGGTGAAACTGAAACAAGACAGTTCTAGCCTGAAAGCTTACTTTATACATAAGCTGAGAAACAACAGCTTCTGTTAAGAGGAACTGAGGAATAAGTTAGTGATTCTAATTTATACCCTTTCCTGAATGACCAGTAAAGTGAATGAACTAGATGCCAAAATGCAAATTTTGTACTTACAGTTCACCCAAATCTGTATTGTGGGTTTATGATATTTCTTATTGCTAAGATCCCAAGCCAAATTCTGTCTAGGCGGTGCAGATCTGTTTCCTGCTACTCCAGTCTTTGAAACAGTCTCAAGACTAGAAAGAACTTCTCTGTCGCTACTGTCTTGTTGGAAATAGCAGTGTGTGGGTGGCTGTGAACATAGACGCAATGAGAAACTACTGATGCGAAGTCAAATTAAGTAGTCATAATGTTCTGGTTGAAGCTGTATAGCAGAAGTGGTGTCACTTCTTTGAAAAGGCAGTTTGTATCAAGTGGTTCGTTGGTTGAGGGGATGTAGTGGCGATTTGCTTGTGGACTTTCTTCCTACTAAGATCTGCTAATTCGGCTCAGCTTGCCGATCCTTTAGCAAAATAGATACAACTTCAGAAAAGTCACTCTTCTGGTACCCTGAATGACTAAAGTTCAGGAGCTGCAGCTGGAAATACACAACCAGCCTATCTGCTCGGCTTGCTGCAGTCAGTCTCTAATGAGCTCTCCATTTGTTCTGTCTGTCTCTGTAATGCTCCTTCCAGCCTGCTACTAAAGTACTTTAAATGGCAATTTCGGTTTCTTCACTGCTTTCAAAGGAGTTAATTCTTCAGCATATTACGCTCGTTTCCATCCATTCACCTTTAATACAATCTACTTCAATAGACTTGAACCAAAATAAAATATTGCTTGAACTGTTCAGGATGTTGTTGTTGTTGTCTGTTGAATTTAACTCATCACCAGTACAGAAGACGCAAACAGCACAGCACAAACGGAAAAGTTTATTGCAAAACCAGAGGGATGGCAAAGTAGTATCCCTTTTTTCCCCCTAGAAGAATGAGCGTTTTTGTTTCAACCTGAGGTCCAGCAATTTCTACCAGCTCACTGTCTGCAAATCTTGGTTCTGCGTTGATCATCATAGTCATATGAAATTATTTAACAGGTATTTTGTTGCCAAGGTCACATGAAATTAGTTAATGAAAACTTAAAAGTGAATTCGCCAGGTCATCTCTCATTGAAACACTCTTTTGGCTTAAAAGAACCTGCTGAGTTGTAAGAATGAGCAGGATTGGGCATTTTCCCAATAACAAGATGGCAATAACAGGGAGGAATGCTTGGCTATGTTGTGTGGTAAGCGAACAATGCATCCATGAATTTTGTATGTTTATATTCTTAGACATTTCATGATGACTTAGATCTGGGGCTAGTTTGAAATTACCCAGTGCAGGAAAATCACATGGGTGGCCTGCAGCCATCGCTAAGGCTTTTGTAAGTACCCCCAACAAAAGTAAAGGGAAATGTAGATCTTTTTCTGGGGGGCATGTGGAAAGGAAACTTGCAGGATAAAGGATAATTTTATGATCCTATGTTTCATTTAAAGCTTTGCAATGGCTCTTCACTTCAATCCAGTTGCACTCAGAGCACACTTTAGTCTCTGCTACAAAGAAGCCGCACTACTGGAAGATCTGCTCTCTTTCATGAGGTAAAAGGGTCAAAAGACAAAAAAAGTTTGAGTGTTTTGATACTGAACACCTGAAAGCTAAGCCCTGCTTCAGAAGCAGAGCTCCCTCACTGCTGATTTACCAGCTGTAGGCGTCCTCATTGCTGTCTCTAGACTCATGGATCTCGAATTCAGGTTGCAGTGTCCCGATTTCAATGGGAAGTGATAGTATACTCCTTACTCAGAGCGTCCTATGGCTTGATGGTTAGGCTCTCTCCTGTGAAGCAAGAGCCGTGGACTCGGGCGCTATCATCCTAGAAGGTCCACAAGCCAACTCTCCTACTTAGGCAAGCACTATAACCTCCGGGTTACTGTGTGGCTCGCCTCTTCCCACTATCTTTAAATGAAGGTGGCTGTGGCTGCAGGTCTCAGTGCACTCTGTTGTGTTGTGAGCACACCCAATGAATCAAGCAATTTATGGCTGCAGTTTCATCTTTTATGAATCCCAAACAGCCCTAGGCAGGAGAACACCTTCTGTTCTTGTGAGCAGAAGTAATGACCGGAGGTGCCCATCCAGCCAACAGTTGCATATATGGATTAAACGCAGCTTTCCTGCATCACTTGGAGTCAAAATCATGCATTTAATTGCATGTTAGGAGCCTTTTTCATTGCAAAGGAGGTTTGTCACTGAATGTGTGAATTGTTGTATCCATTCACCTTGTTTAGATACTAAACCACAAAATTTTACAGGACTTCTAAGGCCCAGAGTTCATCTAAGTGAGTAAGAAATGTTCTGTATTTTGAAAAACAAGGGATGAGGCCTTCCAATAAAGAATCAAGCCTGTTCTTGTCTTAAAGGCAATTGTTCTTTGACTGTTCTGGCTGCTCTGCATCCTTCAAAGGAGACCACACTGTGTCAGCTAAATGATTGAAAAAATAGATTTTTTACCAGACAGTGTAAAGTTGGACTCTCCAAAGTGTTTTAAACAAAGTTGAGACACCACAAAGCTTCAGTTCAGTACGAATTGTTCTTTGTGCTGCTTCCACTAAGGAAAAATGCACAAGGTATTTCCTTTGCTGAACACAAAAATTCTTCTCACTTTTGCTGCAAGAGATTTGGGTTTAGTTCAAAGGTTTTACTTTTTAAACCATAAGAATTTCTTGCTAGACACTGTGTATGTGAGCCTGTGTATACCTTTATGTTTTTAAAATAAATATATTAAAATTTTAACCTTTTAAAATTCCCCACAGCAGCATTCTACTTTAATTCCTTTAACTCCATTCCCAAACCAGGCCAACCAAAAGTCTTTCTTGACCTGATAAGAACCTGAATAAAGTCCTCCTTTGCCTAATTTCATTAAACCTGGGAGAAGGAAGGTTTGGATTTGTCTTTGGGTTTTTTCCCCAGCAGTAAAGGCAGAGTTATTTGGTGACTCAGCGCTTCCTTACATTCCCCAAGGTCATACAGAGAAGATGTGGCAGGAAGAAACATTTGGTTCCTGGTCCCATAATATAACCATTGTATCCCTGGGAAGGAAAAGGGAGAAAACTAACAATTCTCACAGAAGAAGAGCCTTGGAGCATCTGAGCGTCTGCCAATATCTATTGACTCCATTATGACAAACAATGTAGACAAGAGAGGACTTGTAACAGACCTTCTGGTTGCCTGCTCTTCTAAGCAAAGGTTTAGCCACAAAAATTAGTGGGAAAAGGGAAAGGATGAACATCTGTACGAGAACCTGACTGTTCGCAGCAGAGAATTTTAGGTAACTCTTTAAAATCTTGAGGGAGTTTGAGAATCGAACCAATAGGAACCAAAAACCATTTCCTCTGACTTAGGACATTCGTTTCCTCTATTGGAGAAGACTCCAGCTGCAAAGAAACCGGTGGCTGCCCTCCTTATAGACAAATGCTTAAAGCAGTTGCTGCTGCAGATATCCTCATGCCACTCCTGCAGTGAATAATCTTCCCAAGCAGTGCTCCAGGTCCATAGGAGCTGCTGCCATTTGAAGGCATGGCGTGTCCATCAAAGGCTTCCAGACTGCTCCCTGACCGCCTGCGGGGCTCCAGCCCTGTGGGCTGCTCTGCACAGAAGCAGGGTATGGCTGAGCAAAGCAGCGCATGGCTGTGGTCCTGACAGTGATGTCCAGTGGGCTGGATCTCCATCCTCTCCTCCAAAGCCAGAACATGCTCAGCTGTGAGAGGAATATAGTCGGAGCTGGGAGCCATTGCCTTGCTGTGTTTGCATGAGGAAGCAACTACTGGTGAGGCTGGAATGACACCCTCCGTTTCCTCCTCTCTCTTTACTTAGACCACTGGTCTCAAGCTGTGAATTAGAAAAAGGACATACTACCGAAAAGCAAAGAGTGTACATAACCCATGAACACCGAATTCCAGAAATTCCCTCGGCTCAAATCCTAGCTCCAGTGGTAATAAGAAGAAACTAGCACAAGCCAAAAACAGCGCCTGAGGACTAGGAAATGAGCTGATCAGATCTGCAGTGTCTGTCATCCCCCGTTGTCCCCCTCAGGCAGCTATTAAATATCATTAGGCTGAAATTTCATGGGACAGGACCTGATTACCATTTTCCCAGAATATACAGGTATCTCCTAATTGGAATATAACAATGTAACGCGGTTCATTCTCACAGAGCCTATTGAACACTAGCTTCTTGAGTATACTGCACACTTTGAGTTATTTACTCAAGTTTTTCCGTTCCATTGGAGAAACGCTGCAGCTTTTTTTTAAATCAAATGCAAAGCAATGTTTTTATATTTTTGCATGCGCTGTAGCTGGCAATGATTAACAGCTTAAGTGTCTCAGCAGTTTCTTTTTTCTTCCTTACATTTTAAATAAAATGCAATGGAAATTCAGTACTTTGATCCGTATTCTCCCTTCTATCCACATAATTTCTCAGAACTGTCAGATCTCATTCGCAAGTCTTCCTTCTTCTGTCATCAGAAAATTATGTCGATATTCCACACCTGATGCATCCTCTTGCCACTTTATCTAAAGATCAGAGAAAACATGCGTAAAGTACTAACCACAGTGTGAACAATTATAACCGTTGCACCTGGAAACAATGCAGTTTGCAAAACATGTTGTCTTTATTATAACTTACACAAATAGTCTCAAAGTGAAAAGGCTGGGTGTGTGCAATGATCTCACACACCAGTTATTATCTCTAAAATATAAATATTGAAGGAGCTCTGGAAATGTGCTGTTTCCCCTGAGTATTGGAAAGAGAACAAGCATAAAAAAGTCTGAATCCAAGACCACACTTAGCGTTTTCCTGTAAGGTATATATTATGGAGAACGCTGAGAGAGCTGAGAACTTGTATCTGAGCCGATAACTGCACTGATTAAAAAAAAAACAAACACAAACAAACAAAAAGGAAAAAAAAAACTACACCAAACCTCTTAAAATGCAGTGGAATGCATCATTTGTATTTATTTGTCTCTCCAGTTCCATGGAATGCAGCTCTAAGTTGATTCACAATTAAGAGAGTCTTCAACTGGAAAGACTGAAGGTCCATTAAGTTTCTTTACTGGAAAACCCTGTCATCACTCAAAACTTTGCGCAGGAAAGGAGAAGGCTGTTGTGATTCCAGCGTGAATTCCACTGTTTCATGAATTTAAATCCCCGACAGTTACTGGCGAAATTTAACCTTGGGATACCTTCTTCAATGCTTCGTTTGTAGATAATGAATGCCTGAAGAGAAACGTTTTATATGGTGCAGTCTTAATATCTTTTAATACCAAATTCATTGTGATGCGATAGAACTGTAGCAAATGTAGGAAACCAGAAAAAAGGGGCCACAATTACCCGTCCACTTCTTATTTGTGGCTATTGGCGAGAACTTGCAATGGCTACAACGATACTGCCAGCCATTCTTGGAAGAAACACCACCACAGAGGGCAATTAATACTGCTTGTTTATTTTCTGGCAGCCTGCAATATGTACTGGGCCACTGAGGGAGAGCCAGAGGCTGCTTTAATCTTCAAGAATTAGCAATAACATGCTGTGGCAGAATTTTAGAGATCGGACTGAATCCATTTTAGCTTTATTGCACTCACAAAACATTGAGACCACACGAACGTTACTATTTGCCTGTACACTTATAAATGCCGCTCAGATTCTGGCATTGAACATCTGATTTTATTTTATTTTATTTTATTTTATTTTATTTTATTTTATTTTTTTATTCTATTCTATTTTATTTTATTTTATTTTATTTTATTCCATTTCATTTCATTTCATTTCATTTCATTTATTTTATGTTTTATTGTTTCCCTCCCTGAGTTACTTCCCCTCTCCTCAAGCCTTCCCCCTGAATTTCCTGTGACAGAAGAACACGTTTCCTTCTACCTCCTTTCTCTGACTGTTTGGTAGAAACAGCCACAAATGATCAAGAAACAGACGGATGGACTGTTCTTGGTGTTTCTCCCAGGAATGAAGCTTTGGTTGCCAGTGGCTTTAGTTTCATTGGAAGAGGCCGCTGCTATCCCACAGCCAAGTGGGAAGATTAAATGATTTGGGGACAGTGAGTTCACCCAGGAGAGAAGGGGTGGAGAAGATAGTGTTTTGGCACAGTGATACGCTTTTGTGTTGGGAGAGCAAGTGCCTGGACTAGGCTGTGCTGGGAGGTCACAGACTAAGCCAGAAATGACTAAAACAAATGGTCCTTGAAACACAATTTGGAGCAGAGCCTACAGCACGTCTGCAGCGCACATGAGATAAATCCTAGAAATGGTTGGAAGGGACATCTGACTGCAAGAAAAGGCTGAGTCTTACCTTAAAGTGCTCAGAAAGGATGAAAAGGTCCACTAGAAAAATTGTGTGCTAAGAATGACAGACACTAAATGATTGCTGGGAAATTTAGTACCTGATACTGCCCGTGGGATGGGCAGAGGATGTGCCTTGCTTAGGTAAAAGCACTGTGGTGTATTTAAGAGCCTCAACCATCCTTGAACTTGCTTCCTGATTCCACAGAAGGGATTTCTGTAGCCAGCGAAAAGATTGTTGTTCCAGATGTGCATCTGGGTTTCTCTCAGCCTCTCAAGGCCTCCCCTGAACAAAGGGTCTATTAGAAGATGCTCCCCTGCCATTGCAAAGCTGCTCAGAGGATTTAAGCACATTAATTTTATAGTGAAAAGACTCCACAGGTGTATTCCCCTGCTCTTCCTCACCTGGCTGGCATGAATACCTCCCCTGCTTTCTTAGAATATTCATAGAATCATAGAATAGTTTGGGTTGGAAGAGACCTTTAAAGGTCATCTAGTCCAACTTCCCCTGCAGGGACATTTTCAACTAGACCAGGCTGCTCAGAGCCCCGTCCAACCTGACCTTGAATGTTTCCAGGGATGGGGAATCTACTACCTCTCCGGGCAACCCTCATTGTAAAACATTTCATCCTTATATCTAATCTAAATCTACCCCCCTTTAGTTTAAAACCATTACCCCAATACAGGCCCAGCTAAAAAGTCTGTCACCATCTGTCTTATAAGTCCCCTTTAGGTACTGAAAGGCTGCAAGGTCTCCCTGAAGCTGTCTCTTCTCCAGGCTGAACAACCCCAACTCTCTCAGCCTGTCTTCATAGCAGAGGCGCTCCAGACCTCTGATCACTTTTGTGGCCCTCCGCTGGACCCGCTCCAACATGTCTCTCTTGTGCTGAGGAATCGAGAGCTGGACACCAGGTGGGGTCTCACCAGAGCGGAGCAGAGGGGCAGAATCACCTCCCTCGACCTGCTGGCCACGCTTCTTTTGATGCAGCCCAGGATACGGTTGGCTTTCTGGGCTGTGAAAACATTGTTGGTTCATGTCCAGCTTTTCATCCACCAGTGCCCCCAAGTCCTCAGCAGGGCTGCTCTCAATCCTTTCATCCCCCAGCCTGTATTGATACCAGGGGTTGCTCCGACCCAGGTGCAGGACCCTGCACTTGGCCTTGTTGAACTTCATGAGGTTCGTATAGAGAATAGACCCCAAACTCAGCCCTGTGCTTTAAGCTCCTTGAAAATCTGAGCTTTGCTACTTCCCCCATATCTAATCAAGCATTTCAAACCTGTTCTGCACCTACTTGCTGCTTCTTATACCTGGTACGCAAGCACTGTCAGGGAGACAGGAAAAGAAGCTCTACCAGGAGAGATTTTTCTTCTCTGTTTTCTGAAAAAGGCCTCAGGCCAGTATTAGGAGAAAGTAATTTTCTGTGTGTAAGCCTTCTTCCTGGTGTTACTGGCAAAAACAAGGGACGGGTTTAAATAGCTCCTGGGTGGATCTCCTTTTGAAACCAACATCCCCAGCTCAAGCTCTCTTGCAGACTGTGTGCCCTCCTGATGTGCCCCTAACACACAACACATCTTTGCCACCAAGTACAAGAATTTATAGGAGACCGGTGGAACTGCATTGGGAGGATGAGGCACACAGGCTTAGCGGGAGAAAACAGCAATGCGTCTATATGAATGATAAATAAAAAGCTCTCCCCTGGTAACTCTGCCAAGAGTTCGTTAATTTGGTTTCCTGTCTGCTGGTGTAAACATCCAACAGCAAATGTCCTCTAACCACATGACTTCATCCATCCACCTCTGCTAACCCTCTCTCCCACTGTGGTGGCAGTGGGTATAATAGGCCTAAAGTCTTCAGGTGTACTTGGAAAGCCTCTCCCTAAACCTTTCGGAAATGTTGCCTGGTTCTTTCCTGAGGCTTTCATACCTACTGCAGCTCTTGTATATTTCAGCATCAGTTGATGGGGAGCAGAAGTTGACAGAGTTTGTTCAGGACTGCAGCTGTTCCCTAGAAAGGACCCTGAGAAGCCAGTGGAGACCTCCTGCTGTCCCCAGACAAAATCAACTGTTGCTGACAAAGGTTTATCTAATCTCTCCTTACATAACCCTAATGACACCGAAGCCGTAGCTTCTCCACACAGTCTCTTCCAGTATTTAACTCTCTTCCAAGCAGAAAGTATTTTTCCAGAGTCCAGCCTACATCTCTCTTGCTGTCACTTCACTTGATCTCTTCCTCTTCTGTGCTCAACGTGGGTAGAGAACAGATAATTTTGCTGTTACTTTTCACTTTTTTAGGAGGCTTGTTCCCTTCTTCAGACTGCGTCATCCCTGTTATTTCAGTCCTTTCTTTGCATAATGCTGCATTCCTCTCTCTTTCATTTGTCCATTTCGTTTCTCTTTTGAGTAGATAAATAGCTACAAAAATGCTCAAAATGACCCTTGAGGGATTCTGAATAAAAATCTTGTAATCTCTGTAGTCATCATCTCCTTTATCCATACTAATAAGGCAGGATGAGGTATGGGTAAAAAAACAAGCCTAAGGCACAGATAGTCCAAAACATGTGTAAAGGAGATGGTAAGTCTCTGTTTTGTAGCTGTTTTAGCGGTACAGCTGTTTTAGTAAACAGATTTTCACAGAGAAGAGCAGCAACTCTGAAATAGAGTGAGAGCACCTGCGTGTAGTACAACTGGCGTGCAGTCTCCACCGCGGGCTCTCTGGCACCTCACCATGCTCAAGCGTGAGGGAAAAGTGGGGCTCAGTGCACCCAAAGATAACTACAAGTAAATGCCATTTCCCATTCTTCATTCACTTTAGCTCAGAGCTTACGTTTGTGTACAGTGGTGGATGGCTCTGTGGCATCGACCCTTCAGCCCCTTCAGGGGTAACTCTGTGTCCTCTAGAGCAACAGACCCAAAATGTTATTGGCCTGAGACAATACTAACTGCAACTATGTTCCGGAGAAACATCTTTTATTCTCCTTATCAGCTTGGGTTTTGGTAGTAGCAGTGTGCCTGGCTACACGTAATGCTGGAAGTTGGAGAGTCCGTAATAGGGCCCGTAAGCCACTTCTCTAAAGCTTCAGGCTGCAGAGCTTGCATATCATTTGCTAGGATCGCACGGCCTTCTGAAGCTGTTCCCTGTAACATTAGGTTTAGCCACTGGCATAAACATAGATCTTTGGCAAGGTATATTTCTGGTTAAGACTCTGAAGATGCATGTTGTAAAGAATTAAATGCTTTCCAAGCCCGAATATATAAAATAAACCACGCTGTATTTAGCATAGCTGTGGAGAGGAAGAAAGAACATTTACCAGCAGACTGGGTGAATCAAAATGCCAGGGTAGTTTTTGACAAACATATTTAACTTGCATCATTGCTTATATGCATTTTCAATGTAGTATGAGAAATGCAAACTGGTCATATTTCAGTGTAACCCTCTATTGGGGAAACATTTATAATTTCAACCCAGAGTACGCGGGTAACAAGATAGCCTTGTTAGCAAGCTGCATGTCTGAATGAGTCACAAGCCTCTTACACCATCATACGTGTCAGAGATGATGCAAATCTGTGAAGATTTCCCTTTGGATCTGTGGATTTTCTGCAGGTGCATCTTTCTATTTGCCACCATCAGATCTCTTCATGGAATGGAAATTTGAGGTCTGTGATCTTCCCCAAAGTGGGCCTTATCTGACAACTTTGCCAGGCACCTACTCCGCTTGAGTCTTTTGAGAGGGATTAAAGAGGTAAGCTTTCTTAGCCAGTCTGAATCTTCTTCTTGTGTAGACATGTACCAAGAAGATATTTACCCTGCTTTGGTCTATACAGCAATATTAGGAGTCATAAGCTTTTCTTGTCCTGTTTCTTTTCTGATGCAACTGGTTTGGGAAGGGACACAGGGGTATGTTCAAGTGATCATTTGAATATGGTTTTATGTGTGAGTTGACTCCTGAAGCCCAGAAAACTGTTACAGAGAAATGGAGGAGAAAAAATATTTACATTATATTTTTATTCTACCTTTATTCTGACATTTTAAAATTGCTTAGCATAACGTACAATGCTGGCACCAGAGAGAGAGAGAGAGATGAGTGACTGGGGAAGCCTGGGTTCTCACTTTCTCCAGGACACTCAAGAGTCGTAAAATCCAGTCTGTGCTCAGAGGGATGCATCTGGTTGACTGTGATAGAAGTGACAGAAGGTTTTCCTCCCCAAGACCAACTGGAAACCAGAATTAGTCTGCTGCCATTCACCCCACTACAGCATTATACCAATTATACCACTACCCCAAAATAAAGTACTTTGAAATGTGTTGAATACTCAGATTTGTTTTTTAGCCTTAGTATGACCAGACTGAAATTTCCCAGTCCTGTTTTGACAAAATGGGTAAGTCGTATCATTCACAATGCGCTAAGGATGAAGTTCCCCTTTCAGTGCAATAACTTGAGGAGTTACCACCCCCTCATCGGAAATAAAGCTTATTTTACATTATGTTGTCGTGACTACACCTCTAACTATTAAGAAATACCATTGTGCAGCCAAAGCCATTTTTTTTTTAGAAAGTCTCCATTAAAAAAAATAATCCTTTGAGTAACACCTGTTGGGAAGATCCATCTGTAAAATTATGATATACTTTGTCAATGAGGCTATAAAATGATGACTGAAAGACAGACAGATATCTTCCAGTGAGAAGTGAAGGAGAAATACTCAAGCACTTAAGAATGAGAGAGATCTAACCTTCACAAACTGCCAAAGGGAGAGAGAAATTCTCTTTCTTGACATTTTCACACCAGTGCGTTCCTGGAGGATTATGCTATAGTCAAATGTAAATTATTGGCAGTAAATAGGTAAAATATAAGGACTCGTGTTATACAGGAGACAAGGCTACATGATCTAATGGTCTGTTCTGGCCTATGAATTGTTTAAATATAACTAGTTATTTTGTGCTTTTTTTTTTTCCAATTCAACATAGTCTAGTAGCTAGTCAAGATAGAATTTCTTTATTCCTAGTAAGGAAGTGATAGATAAATGTGGGTGATGTTTACTTGAAGATTTCAATGGTCTGCACAACTTGATGTGGTTTCTTTCATGGTTTTGCACATGAAGGACTCCGCAGAATGTGGGACATGACTGAGCTCATGGTCTGAGGTTATACGGTATGATATCCAGTTCTTACCAAAAAATAGGCGGCTTCTTTGAATAGGCTGCAGGAATCCTTTTCCAGGGAGGTCACCACATGGAGTCTTCTCCTTTGATCTCATGCTTTCCGTTGTGAAATTTCAATTGGTCATGAAGACAATAAAGGTCAAATTATCAGCTGGGCAGAGAGTGCGCATGGAGGGCATGGAGTCTTCTCCTTTGATCTCATGCTTTCCGTTGTGAAATTTCAATTGGTCATGAAGACAATAAAGGTCAAATTATCAACTGGGCAGAGAGTGCACATGGAGGGCACGGAAGGCCAACAGCAGCTCTGGTCTTGTGGTTAGTTCTGTAGCTGCCCTGGGCTCTGCATACACTGGATACGTTGCATATGCTGAATATGTTCCATACTGCTCAACAGCTACCAAGGATGTGTAGGAAGCTTGCAGTTACTTTGTACCTATTTTTGTTCCTTTATACATGCACAGGAGATCACTCATTTGGAGGGGAAAAAAGATTCCAGTAATTTGGGTACACACGGCTGAACTGACTTGCTCTTAAACTAGAAAAGTTCTTCCTGTACCTCCTGCTCAGGACTCCTCCAGCAGGGGAAGCATGGTGTGTGAAACAGTTCACCTGGAGAACGGATGAGTCCTCATCCTGGGAACATGCGAGGTTCCAGTTCCAGGCAGGGGGAACAAAGTGAGTACCCAGCTGCATCCCAGCCAGCTTCAGCTTACAAAGCTGTTTGGAAAACAGTGATCCTAAACTTGTCTCTTGCATCACCCTTTCTCCTTGTGCTTCATTACCTCCATGTCTGCCATTAATGGGCTGTGTTTTCAGTGCTTTTATATCATTTATTGTGGCAGAAAGCAATGCCTGTTGCAAATTTGCCTTTCAGTGCAATAGATAAAAGAGAACAGATCAGCATGTAGAAGCCTAAAAATATTATTTTTGTATTTTTAATATATTATGAGAACACATTCATCCATAAAACCATGAGAGGGCAGCATTCTCTCTATCATTTATAGTCTCTTTCTGCTGGAAAATTAAGAGAGACTTTCTTTAACATTCATCTCATAAACCACAGAGAAGCGTTATATATAATTCAGAGCTTGGTTCAATATTCTTTGTAATCAATAGGAACGTTTCCCTTGATTTAAATAGGTGTTGGACTAAGGCTTCAGTTGTTCAAAATGACATCAGGAAGAACTGTCTGCATAATTTAAATCAGAAGATACTGAAAATAAACAGTCAGGAAATAATTTTGGTGGTGGTTAACTGTTGGAACAAAAATACCAAGAATACTGGTGTATTCTCCACTTCTTGATGTCTTCGAATACAGAGTAGATGTCTCTTTGGAAAAAGTGCACAAAAGCTGCTGGGTTCAATACTGAGGTAGCAGAGTGGTGTTCTGTGAACTGCATGGCATAAAAGCGAAGTGGTCAGACACTGGAACAGGCTGCCCAGGGAGGTGGTGGAGTCGCCATCCCTGAATGTGTTTAAGAGTCGTTGAGATGTGGTGTTGGGGGATATGGTGTAGGGGAGAACTTCGTAGAGTGGGGTTGATGGTTGGACTTGATGATCCCAAGGGTCTTTTCCAACCTGAGTGATTCTGTGATTCTATGTGCGCTGACAAGATAGGCCAAACATTTTTTTTATGCTGTTCGTAATTAATCAGTGGAACACCACCTTAAGTTTTCAGGGAGTGATTTTACAGACAAAACAAGATGTATTTCCAGATGATCTTCGAAGCCAGCTCAGAGTTTCAGTGCAAAATTTTAAGCTGTCATGTGATCCTTTGAGCAACTTGCAATACATTATTGTAGCAATAAAAGATTGCGGTTTTTAGAAGAACTAATTGTGCATTTTTTGCAAAATTAGAACAGCTTAAGATGGAGAGAGAGGTTTTGCAAAGGGGAAGCAGAATTGTTTACCTCCAAATAATTGCTTCAGAAATAACTTAGGTCACAAGAAACTACAGGTTTTTTAGCCAGATGAATATTTAGACATCTCACAATGTCGTTTCAAGGTAGAGTGGCAAGTGCTAATTAGCAGTCTTGCTTGCAGTTTCAGCAGAGAGGAGTATTTAATGAACATGGAAACCAAGCTATTCTTTCTATACTGCTTGACATGATGACCCAACTCCGACCTCCGTGGGTTTGTGATGAAATGGTATTTTCTTATTTGTTTACTTCATCTCCTGCTGGTGAGGGAAATTCCTGTATGTCTCTTATTCACTGTATTTCAGCCATTTCAACACCCCTAAAATGATGCACAAAGTTTTCACTGTGAATACCCTTAGGAGGTACCACAAGCTGTGGTTTCACTGAAAAGTCATTGGGACAAATGCAATGGTGTGCAAACATACACGATTCAGAAAGATTGACATGCCCCAGGCAACCATCCAGCATGTGAGAAAGCAAAGAACCTCCAGAAGGGTCGACAATAAAAGAAACAAAAACATTATTTGATCAGAAACCTATCTACCTTTGCATTTCACTTGCATTTTCTTTCATTGATATGCACTACTTAAAAAGGTTGCCCATTGTTTCAGTGAGAAAGAAGTTGTGCCTATCTGTGATTTTTAATTAGAAGCATCATAAGGAAAAATGTTAATTTTCTAGTTACGTTTTGAAGACGACTTAAGGGTGTTAGCACTTGTTAACTTGAAATATTTTCACATTGTTTCCATAACAAAGAAAAATGTGAGGTATTATTTAATTTCCCGTAACTTGCAGTATAAAAATGAATTCAATAACAAGTGAGCTTTGCCAAGGCGGCTGTATATTTTTTTTTTGAGAAATAATGTAGCTGGTTCAGACTAGCCCACATTTTACATGGGGTTTGAATTAACACTTTTTTCAATGGATCTTAAAAGGTTTTTTCTCTGCTGTTCAACTTAATACTGAAGCTCCAGTTCAGGAAGGTGCTTCACAGTGTGAGTAACCCTATTCAAAGCCGTGGGCTATTGACACACTTAAGAGTTGGACGTGTGCTTACATATCTCAGGAACAAGGTCTTGGCATACAATGAAACTAGCTGGTGTGTGTGGGACCCACACATGATTTGAGTCTCACCTAAGTTTTGATTTGATGTCCAAGATAGTGTCTGCTGCTCTTAATTGGTGTGTGGGATGCCGCTGTCTCATGCTTGACCTTGTCTTGATCTTACTTATTCTGGTAACACCAAGAGGCCACAGCCCCACTGTAAGTAGTGTAAAACAGGGAAGTATAAAATGCAAATAGTCAAGACAGGCCTCAAAAGAAATACCACAGCCTGCAAGGAAAATGAATATAGTAGTAGCAAGCAACAAATAGCTTTATGCCTCTTCCTTTTTGGATGGAAGATGGGGTAAGGCTGGGGAGGGAGGGGTGAGATGAGGGAAAGGCACCAAGGCTGCTTGAAGATGTGGAGACAGAGATAAGGAGTGGAAAAAACCCAGCTCTTCACTGTAGGGCAATGGAAATCCATTCAAGAGTGCTCAGAGGTCCTTGATATGGGTTCTGCTCCAAACAGACTGTTTCACTCTCCCCTTCTCGTTGAATCCAGCCCCTACCGCTGCGTGGCAGGGAGGGGGGAGATGGAGAGATAACCGTCACTGTCTGGCTTTTGCCGCCGCCAGAGTGGCTGATGAATCTCCTTCGCCATCCCTTCTCGTCTGCCTGGCTGGCTTTAGTTTGCTTTTCTCTTTTTTATGTGCAGTGCTGTTGTGGAAGGCCATGGATTTTGACTCATTTTAACAGTCAGCTGATGTATTCAACAGGGAGCTTATTTTGCTAAATAAGCTACAAAGCAAAACACCAAGAAGCATATTGGAGTGAAATAAAATACGGACTCTAATTGACGCAGTAGTTTTGAATAAATCTTTCCATTGTCACAGTCAGCGCGCTAAATGCCAAGGCCTGTCAGCACCACTTCTTAGTTACCTACCCAAGGTAACTATATAGCTCTTCTCACTGCAGAATCCAACTGCATCTCAATTTGAGGTATTAATCTGTTAGCAATCCCAGTTTATGGCTTTTTATGCAAACAGAATAAAAACACAAGGCAAAAAATAAATTACGGGCTCCATCTTGCAAGATAGTAAGATCCCATCTCTGCTTGTAGAGCCAAAATAACTTGGAGATCACTGTAGATGTCTTGCTGGGAGCGCGTGGGCGAGGCGGTGCCACAGCAGAGAACTGAAGTCAGCTCTTTCAAGAACCTCACACTGGGCTACCCATCCTTTTGTGGAGAAATGGCCTTGGGGAAGTAATGTGCAATTTCTCCCTTCTCCTTTTACGTCCATACTCCCAGGCAGTCCCAGTCCCTGTGGGCACAAGGCCGAACATTCAATTTAGCAAACATTTGCAAACAGCCCAATGCCACCCACATGCAAGGTTTACAAATAGTAAATTTTCTGCATTTAGTTATGGAACTGTGATGCTTTTCATCCCTTTACAACTTCAGACTCCGCGTATGAGCAGGAACAGCAGCCGCTTTGTCCTCAGAGTTGCTCGCGTCTATACAGAAGAGAGGCATCTAATGCATACTTCTGCTGAAATTTTACATCTGTCCTTCTGGGTGGCTACCCAAGTGTATTTCCACTCTGAACATGTAAAATCATTTTATAGGTGGAATGGGAGGAAAAACGAACCCCCAGTTTACGAGAAATATGAGGCGGAGGGAGCAGAAAAGGGGATGTCACTGATTGCAGCCTTCTGCTATTGCAGGCCTGACATCACACGGTCCCTTTCACAAAATTAATGGTTTAGTGAAAAAAAATGTTCTGATACCAGCCTGGCCCCAAACTGTGTCCTGTGCACCTCATTGACTTCAGCTGGCATCTCTGGGTTGTATGTCAGATTGCAATTAGACCTTTGAAATTAGAAGAAAAAGAAAGGCCTTTTGTGGCATTTTGTGCAAAACAGATTTAAATAATCTAAGTATTTAGGCTTCCAGAACTGCTATTATATTTGGGTAAAAAAAAATTCAATTTTTATTTTCTCAAAAAAGTCCATTTTCTTCTGTTTTTCACAGCTGGCCCCTTTCTGTTCTCCTCCTGCACTAAAGGGCCAAAATTTGTCCTATCTGTAAAAATCTATTTAGTTCAAGATTCTGCTATTGTGAAGAAATCCCATTGTATTTAACAAGAGGTAATAAGGAAGGTCCTATAAAAAAGTGTTCCTCTCCTGCAAAATCTGCCCTTAAAACCTTTTAGAATTCATTCGTGGTAGTCTGTAGGGTTTTTTTTTTCCCAAACTACAATATGGCAAGAATATAATTTTGTATTAAATTCTAACAGCTCAAAAAGTGTATGAAAAGATAATAATTTTCTATTAAATGCTAAAGGACTTTCCTCCATGAGGATACAAGCAAGCCCTACAGGAACTGGTAGTTATGCTGCAGAAGGATTTTTCAGGTTTAGAGAGCTTGGGGGAGGGTGTTTGAGTGAATTAGTATTCACTCCACATTCTTGCCTGCTGTTCCACATGCACTGTTTTGTGCCTCCATAAACTGCTCTGGATGCAGATCAAAATTATTTAAAAGAATTCACAGGGGAAAAAAACCCCAGAGCAGCGGTTTCTATGTATTTCCACATTGCCTTGATTTTCATTGACATTTACTGTTAGCCTTTTTTATAGCAATATGAGAAAAGATGGCAGATGCAGAAAAGGGAAAGGCTTTTTCTGATAAGAAAGGTTTTTACATTTTAGAGAGAAGTTCTCACAACAAATCAGAGCGCTGTTAGCTTGCCTTGTGCAGTCAGCATCAACAATTTAAAGCAGCAGCACTGACTTCTTTAACTGAACCGGCACTTTACAATTATTGTTATTATTCTTTCTTGTTTGCAATATCTGCTTTTACACAGGAAAAAAGTGTGTTCATCACTCCTGTGTTAATCCTTTTTAATAGGGTGAACATTCACTTCCTCTCTTTTTATTTTTCGCTCCCCTAGGCTCTTGAGTGCTAAGCCAGCCCAAGAGCAGACCTAACCAAGAAGACGTGCTTCCAGGTCCCCAAGTTGAAATCGTAGCTGCAAGAACACTTATTGCAAAATTTCATGAAAGATCAATCAGGCAGGATCACCTGTAATACATGGCTTTATCAGGCAAGTTCTGCTTTGCTTCTGCTAGAAAAATATCTGCTTCTTACTAATAGCTTTGAGAGATGAGCCTTTAATTTGTTGTTCACTGAGACAAGCCCAGTTCATGGTCCACCACCATTCACTGTGTGTTCCTTCCTTAATATTTCTCCTAGTAGTGATATTCTTGAATCCTGATTCATAAGGAGCGTGGTGATATGCAAACTCATCCCACAGTACAAAGCTGTGTTGCTTACTCAGATAGCAGGCCAGAAGAATTCTAGCTTCTCTAGAAATGTGAATGTGTATGGAGATTTCCGTGCAAAAGAAAAAGAGCAGAGGCTAGGAAGTTGAGGGGAAGCATCAAAAGCAAAATCCCCCAAACACTGGGAGCAGACAAGCTTAGAAGAAAGCTGAGAGCAAACCTTAGAATTTTTCTGAAGGGTGAATAAGGATGGATTCAGGGAAGAGGTGCATCTTACATGCACACATACACACAGAGAAGTCAAACATCCAATGTTTAAAATTCACATTGCATGAAATACAGCAAACCCACGGTGTTAACTGAAGCACGGTACGGCAGATGCAAAATCTTTAAATCAACAGCATTCCCCTGTGAACAATAGTCACTTGCCTCTGAGCAACCTCTCTAAAAGCCCCCTGGTCCCTGCTGGGTGCAGCGCTGGAATTTGTGTTGTTGCTCTCAGGGTGCCACCCTGCTGTGCATATGGGCATGGAGAATAAATATGCATGAAGTCGACAGCTAGTTTGGCTTCCACCAAAGCTTAATTTAGCTCACTTGTCAGCACTGAATAAGAGAAATTAATAACAATAATTAATAGTTCTTTTAACACAGTGAGTAAAGAGCAGCATGTGATAAAAATGTTAAATCTAAGGAAACTTCAGAGCTCGGAGACAAGGGCTGTGCAATGCACTCCTCATTGCTGAAAAGGTAAATCATGCTTTGCAGGGCTCTGATGGACTAAACAAAAGAAAATGTCTGGTCAGAGGGAACAAAGGAATGTGCTGGAGCATCCAGGGAGGATGTAGTGCAGTCCACGCTGGCTGGAATGCATCTCCTGAGGAGGCTGAAATTCCTTCCACCTTCTCCCCCCTCTTTTTTTTTGGTTTTCAATCTTCTTTGCCAAGAAAAGGACAAAAGCTTTATTATGCCTGAAGTTTGGCATAAGCAAAAGTACCTAAAAGGTGCTTCAGAGCATTTAGTGCATGAGTGTGTGCTATTTCTGCAGGGACGTGGCAAGCTTTCTGAGTGACTTTTGCCATCATCCACAAATTGCATATTCCCTCTGTGTTACTTCATGAAGGTCCCTCCTTTTTTTCTTGGCTTGCACCACTGCACTTCCTTTGAAGCCAGAAACTGAAGAGCTGACATTGTACAAGGAATTTCAAATAAATTCTGATAGCCGTTTTGGGGAGGAAACATCGGGTGTTCATTATTGATTTTGTTATTTTATTGTGATTCTTTCTGTGTGTAGTCGTAAGTGGGGCTTTTTGTGGGTGGAGCTGCACAAAGTCTGAGGAAGGCAGCATATTTTGTTAAGAAACTTTAAAAAGTTTTTTAAAGTACAACAAGTAGACAGCAGAGAAGTGCATTAATTTTTTATAATATGCATACACACATATATTACATGCACTTGAAAAAAATCTTTTTTTATACTAGCCTGGCCTGCCCTTCAGATACTCATCTCTTGCAGGCAGAGTGTTGCTCCCAGAGAGGGTGGATGGACTAGAGAGTCTCCAAATTCCATCCAAGAAGGGTGACCTATGAACAGAGGATAGTACTGAAGAAGACATAAACATGGTTGTGGGAAAATGGGCAAGTTGAGACTGGCCTCAGCGGCCTGGTGAAGGAAACAAGCCACATGCAAAGAAACATTAAGATAATTAGGAAGCAAAACGACCATGTATCTCTCAAAGGTGTGGACAAGATGCTTTAACTCAATTCAATAGGAAAAGGAGAGGCTGTTGGAAAAGTTCAAAGGAGCATGGTACTGATATGCCAGAGGGCAAGGTCAGAAACTTTTTAAAAATAAGGGGAAAAGCAGTGCTATGCGTGTCTGAAATTACTGGATTTGTAATGTTATTTACATACCTCACAGGACTGACACACAGATTGCTTGATATTTGCAGCTGGAAGATACTGCTTTTATATCCAGTATTCTTACTTTGGTTGATTTCCTTAAAAGGCAGCACTCCCTCACAGTGATTTTCTCTCCAAGATCAGTAAAGTCTACATTTGAGGTTCAGTCTCTTATCTCACCCGTGTTTCAGATTCTTCAGCATTCAAAATCCCTGCTGTACTGTAGAGGTTTACTGCCACAAGAAGCAGCCAAGGTCCTGTACCAAGGAGCAGTCAGTTTCTTCTCATAGACCATAACTGCCTTTAACTACTTTCCTGGCTGGAAGGAGAGAGCCTAGCAATCCACAGGTGGTGAAACCATTTGGATGTAAATGATACAGGCTGTCCACCAAGCTGCACAAGCCAATAGCTGGTTCACAGTTGAGTGAACCCAGTGTTTGAGAGCTTTAAATTCAGAGCATGCAGCAAAAAAAACTCAGATGTCCATGCAAAATTCATTGAAGGCCGAGCACAGCATCGTTGCTGGCCTGACATCCTTGTGTATGTGGAAAACCAGAAGGAGGGAAACTTGGTGCTATGTTAATACCACCCAAATATACACAATGAAGTCAGACTGAAAGCAATGAAATTACAGCCGCTCCTCATGAGCTAACGGGACCATTTTCCTTAACCAGTGACCTTCAATTACAGAGTAGCAAGCAAATTAGTAGAGACAAAAAAGAAAAACCTGTTAGCCAGAAAATCTTACTGGCTAAAGCTTGTCTTGTTTCAGTTCCAGTTTCCGTAGCTTTCGGTAAAGTATGCGCTGTCTCTTTTGGAGTACTGGTGTTAACTGGAAATGTTGATTCTCGGAACAATGAATTCTTTCTTATCAAATGGTTGGGGTTTACAACTGAGTTTTATCAGAAGACCTTAAAGTTTACTGAATGCCTGAAGGACTGGAATCATTGCAAGAAGCCACAGAGGTCAAGTTAGGAAGAAATTCAAGGCCAAAAAAGGCCAAGGCAGAAATGACTAAATGAAACGGCCATTTCTCAGTTCCCAGCCCTCCAGCATCCCTCATACTCAAGGCTGTTTGCCTGTAGGCCAGAGTGACTGTGAAGCAGGCTGGGGTGCAAATTTACAGTCCACCAGTTTAGTGGCCCCCATACAGAGGTAAAGAGCTTACTCTTGACTACAGACATCTGAAAGTTAGGAGTCTGATCCTACCTGGTCCAGGTTGCTTACACAGCCTGAAAAATTCACAAATCCAGATGAGTGATGTGGTATGAATCCACTTTGAAAGGGGACTGGAGAAGATAATGTTATCTGCAAGCTCAGGGCGTCCACATAAGAAACCAACGCTTTTCAGATTCACAAGCTGACTTAATTCCCTAGGTAGGCAAGCGCAAACAGCAAAGATATGGCCTGCTTCATTTTGAAGTTGGACGAGATCTTTGTAATTAATTGTTTATGGCTGGTAACTTTATACATTCTGTGACTAACTTTTCAGTTCCTCCATTGCAGCCTTCGAATTCTTGAATCCAAATCAAGTTCTGTTTTGATAGGACAAGCTCCACCTTTCCCTCTCTGGATACGTAGTTTGACAAGTGAGGTTTTCCTTATGGTATATTAGCACCTCGTATCTGCCTCAGATTTACAAAATGAGCCAAGGTCTCAATCAAAAAAAATGAGGCAAAACCATTTACAAGATAAAACAAGCCACACAGTTAAAACAAAGGTAACCACTTAGGTATAAGTTTTCTTTTGACAACACTATTAGCTAAATACCTTTTCTCTTCCTTCAGTATGTGTTGGCGTGAAATCTCTTCCCCAGGGTTTCTGAGTTATATGAGAGAAAAGGGATGGGGAAATATCTTCAGCAAAATCTGAAACGTACTTTTCTGCTACCTGCACCACTACCCTGTCTACAGATTAACAGGTTTCCTTAAACTTCCATTTTCAAAGTTTTCCCTGGATAGTTCAGATCATCAGCTCTTACAATTTAAGCAGAGAGATTAATTTCTAAGGGACTGCTGTAACAGCGTGGTAGAATGCCAGATTGTTTCATTCTTGCAGCTACTAACATGTTTGCTTTCAGAGGCAATCGATCCTTTTGAGATCCCTCCTCCCCTTAGTTTGACAGAAATCTGTTAATGACGAAGCTCTGAGTGTTCTCTAAATGCAATGTGTGGTGAACTTTGAGTCCCAAACCTGAAGCCACAGTCTTCCCACTGCTTGTTGCTCAGAAAACATCACACTGATATATTGAGATGACTCAGCTGCGCAGCGTTCACCTGCCAGCACCAACTCACTGGTCTGGACTTGTGAGTTTTTCCAGATAGTAGACAGGCTGAAAGAGCAAAGCCATTTATAGACCCGGTGATTATAATGATGCATGGGAACAAAAATAGATTTATAACAATCATAACATCCAGGACAGCAATACAAATAGTGAGGATAAAAACCAGGGAAAGATAAATACCTGTCTGGAAATATGACTACTACTGAATCAATAAGCTGATGTCCTACCAAAAGCACATCATTACAGATTGAAAGCAATGTGGTATCAGTAACTTTCAGTCTGCCCAGTGAAAGTGATCCTTTTTCTCCAGTTTTATGTACTGTTACAAGTTGCAATGAGCCATTTCTGTTAACTACAGGACTGTTCCCGCATCACTTTTACCTAATGATTTTTAAAACAGGCTAGTCATATTGCTGTAAACATGGAACGGACTACTTAATGCCTGTTTCCACCACTTTAGGTTTGTCAGCAAAAGAAGAAATCCTGATTTATTTTTAGTTTCTTTTCTTATTACATCTTGTAAACTATGTTACGGATAATGAATAATTAAAGGAACTTAACTTTTAAAAAACAAATTCAGGCTGTGTCCCTTCCCTGTTATGGCATGTAATCACAAACTTGGTTCTTTTGAACACTGCTGAGAACAACTTGGTTGTAGCATGGACAAGTGTTTATTACAGGGTTTACTGCCTTGTCCTATGATTCCATGCTCTGCAAAGCACATCTTAACTAATTCCCAAAGGCAAAGTGGCAACACTGTAAAGCACTTGTGAAAACATTCAAACTGCCGTTTAAACCTTGTTAAAGTGCAGTCCTTCTCTGAAAAGTGACACTAAAAATGGCAGTGTGGGATCCTGTATTTATTGTCTATTTGTGATTTCCAGATCAAACATGCTAAGTACAACTGTATCGTTCCCTCCTAACATCCACAGCCAGCTCCACAAGCTCCAATGAGATTAGCTGGTTGAAACTTTCATGTTCATGTATCATTAAGACGGTGGTCTCCTTAGCATCTGTCCAAACCTGCTGTTCTCACTGAAACAGTTACACCTTGGCCCCCTTCCATTTAGCTGAATGAGCTCAAGGAGGCTCTGTTTTCTTCTCATTAACCTGTGTCAGTTTTTTCACTGCTTATGGGAGTAAAATGTCTTTTCAGGCAAACCTAACTCTGAACAAAAATATACACAAAGCAGATGTGTCGAAGAAGATGCCACTTCTTAACTATAGCCACATTTTCAGCTAACAATTTGAATGGCTTTCTAATTTGTTTTCTGGTCTGTTTCATGGCATAAAATATTTTGATCTCTAGAAAATTCTGATATGAACAATATTCTCCCTACACATTAACCTGTTTAAACACAGGCTTATGAGCTACATTTATATTTCCCTAGAGATCCAGCTGTTGTGTATTTATGGCTGGCACCAGCAATGAGAAGACACAGCCCAATCCAAAGCCCACTGAAACTCAGTTGCACTGTTCAATTAATCATGGGGAGCTTGCTATAGGTTTGGTACTTTTCTTTCTGCTGGATCTGAGCAGGAAGCAATCAGCCTGAGCCACCACCCAGGGACCTCTGGGTTGACACTGGAGCTTGCTGTTCCCAGTCAGGAGAAGCGACATGTTGCCATGTCCAGCTCTTGACCCCTAAGGGAATAAAGCTAGTTTGGCTTAAATAACTTCTGCTGATGGAGTTGATACAGCAATCTGGTTCACACTTAAACTTGGTCCCCGTATGGAGAATATGATACTCATGCATAGCTACTCTGACATGGTGAAAAATGGCCATTTCAAAAACAGTCCTTCCTCCTACTCCACAATGAAAATGTAGAAATGTAGAGGTAGATCCTGTTTATTAGTACTACTGTGCATTTATCTGGGCAGTATGTCCTAAGAATAGATGCTGAAGTACTAAAAGGCTCTGAAAAGATTGCGGGAACAGTTACAGCGTCCATTCAAGGTGCAATAGTAATCGAGTGGTGACTACTACCCAACAGATGCCAGCAATACACCCTTGGGTTGTAAGGTATCTGGGCTAGTTGTCACATCACCACTTACAAACAACTCATCACTACTTCAAGGGTCTCGAATTTTTACTGTCCTGATGAGTGTAAAGAGCGTCTGTTTCCATCTTAAGTTATGCTTGATGGGTGTTCAAACGGTTACAGATGTGTAAGGAGGAATGTGCCTAGGCTGTCCTTCTTTAAGACGATGGTTTCCTGACTTAGCATGGCTGAATTTTTGTGAAAAAATACGCAGGCTTTTTCCATCTCACTCTTTTGCCAATCCCGCACAGCCTTGTGACTCAAAGGGGCAAAACTGCACAACCCAGAGCCAACGTGGGCCCCAGATTTCAAGTGCTCGAGAGCTGGATTATCCAGAGCTGAGGTTTTGGTCTGGCCTGTGAAAAAGGAGAGAAAACCATCTGTGAAAACTGGAGGCACATCTGGGTTTGGCTTCTACCCCAGGATCCCACAGCCTCCCATAATCACTTTCCAAACATCTGCAGGTTGGGAGAAGAAATCCTTTCTCCACACCTTTGCTTGGGAAGCCGAGATCAGCTCTGTGCCTGGTACACGCAGGTTCCCCGGGGCTTCCAGGGAGCCCTCTGAGAAATCCAGGGAGGCAAGACCAGCAGGATTTGATCCATGTGGCTATAGAAAAATGCCCTTTTCTAACTAAAAGCACTGCATGGCAAGTGGGGGAAGGAAGAACAGGCGCCTGAGTGGGGCCTCTACTGCAGACAAGGGCTTGCTGAAAACACTAAGCCTTCCTATTTTCCGGACACTGGATGTCACTGGAAAAATCATAACCGCACATGTAAAAGCCCCACATCATTCCCACAGGTGTCTCCTCGCAAAGCCCCTCAGGGCCAGTGATGGCCAGTGGCGGCCCAGGCAGCCGGACACCCGTCACTTCGCACAGGCCTGCCTTGGCAGAAGGCAGGGGCAATGGGGCCATTCCTCGCATTCCTGCCTCAGCAGGAAAGGGAAACCAGCAGGGATCCTCCTTCCCCTCAGCCTCCCCCCACCCCCGGCCTTTGCTTCCCAGCCAGCCCCGCTCCTGGAAACCCCTGGGGAGCCGAGCCGAAAGGAGCCCTCTTCCTCCCGGGGAAATGGCGACCCCGGGCGTGCTGCAGGGCCCTGCGAGCGGGCGGCTGCGCTGCTGTGGGCCCTGGGGCTGGGATTTTTAACTATGTCTCCAGTGAGCCTGGGGCGCCGAGGGAGCTGCTGTCATCCCCTGGTGTGTGTGTCCCCTCCAATCCTTGGACTAGGTGACCTTTAAAGGTCTCTTCTGACCCAAGCTATTCTATGATTCTCTAAGCCAGCTGCTGAGGGAAGAGGAGGGGGGGACAGACAGCCAGCCAGACAGAGCCCAATTAACCCCTCCCCTGGCCAGCCCCTGACACTCCCTCCTGCATTTTCCAGTCTGTGGTTACAGCACTCAAAGGGTTCCATTAAGTCATCAAGTTTTACAGGTTCCTTTAAAAAAAAAA
>VYZM01014450.1:355160-463328 GCA_013398915.1 Dromas ardeola | reverse complement strand
AAAAAAAAAAAAGAGGGGGAGAGAGAGCGCAAGAGAGAAAAGTTTGGTCATGGTAGGGAATGAGTGATCAAAGCTGAGCCAAAGCTTCCTGTTACACCGGGACTATATATATATCGTGTCTTTAATGTTGGGGGATGTAAGCAGGCTGCTAGGAGACTGGAGCGGGCGCTGACTCTCTGCCTGATTTCCCAGCTCGCTGAGGTTTCTTCCACCGACCACAATGAACAAGTTCCTGTGCTGCACGCTTGTGGTAAGTCCCTTCAGAGAGGTAGATAGGCTTTAAGATGCATTACAGCTTCAGAGATCAGGCTGTAAAGACATACGGCTTTTCTTCTGGGGTTTTTTGTTTTGTTTTGTTTTGTTTTTGTTTTTTGCCTGTTTTTTTTTTTTTTGTTTTGGGGGTTTTTTTTGCCTTCTCTCCGTCTTCTTGGTAAACCCTTTTCGTTTCATCACGCCGAGCTTTCCTGGTGAGGTTTGGAGTGCAATGGACACGTCCAGCTCCAGGGAGGCAGCAGGGATTTTCATCCTATTCTTAAGGTAGTGGCATGATTTGCTTTGCGTTTGCCTTTTTTCCTCTATTTCTTTCTCCTTCTATAAGGCTTCATTATACTGGGCTGACACAAAACACCGTATCTAGGAATGAATTTAGAAACTGTAGGCTGGGATGTTTGTTTTTGATTTACAAAAGCTCCATCTCTGCCTGTCTCTGTAATCTCTGCTGCGCTGGCACTGGTCAGTATCTCAGATACTGGGCTGGCTTTCTTACCCGGGAGAACCACTGCGACCTTCAGAAAAAAGCACGAGCGTGTGGTGCTTGCTTTGGCTTAGAAAATTCAGATTCATGTGAGAGAAAGTGATGAATTAGTATCTGTGTCAGTAGCTATCACAGAAAAAGTTGTGTTATTAAATCCAGTGTAAACCCTCACTTTAGTAAGTTTTTGTTTACTTGGTGATTTAGCAAGATACTTCCAGATGCAAATTTAGAGATGTTAGCAGCGCAGTAAATCTTTCAAAGTGTCATTTAATCCATTTAGCCGTATGGAATTGTATATGGTGTCAGAATAATTAAAACCTGTGTACAGTCAAATACTGTGTTACATCTATTTGGAGGCTATTCATCTTTTGGAGAAGAAAACATTCAAAGAAAAACATTAAAAAATAATATCCATAACAGGCTGTCATGCATGCCGGCGCGGTAACTTGTTCCTGGGTTGTTTGGGTGAGTGCAGTGGCATTAATGTTGTGGGAGAATGTTAGAACTGAGATCCATTTATTTTGAAAGCTCTTTATAAATGCAACGAGATTTCCGGGATCCGATGAGTAATGCATGTTTATTACTCTCTGTACGCCTTTCTGAAAGAGCTTTTTGAGAAACAAACCAAAGTAATTAATGGTGCAAGGGAAGCAAAAATTGTCACCATGTGGTCAGCAAATTGAAACGCAGGACAACTTTTTCATCTCACATTTGATGTTGTGCCTTCTTTGTCTATATGAAAGCATAGGAAGTTAATCTGGGAATTTCAGCAATAGCCTGTTATTGGCTTGGCTTCTTATCTGTGGCTGTCATAAAATAATCACATCAGTATTTTGATTTTGATTAAATGTAATGTGCCTGTTCGTGTTCTCCCGTAAAGTAATAGCGTTTGGTGAAGTTCAGCGTAATCCTCTGGCAGATGAGTCTCAGAGCTGAAATATGTCAGTGGCAGGGGTACATACCAGAGAGCTTCATCATTCAACTCTTTCTTTAAATTATTATTTAAAAGCAATTTATTTAAAGTTATTGTGAAGTTTAAGTACTGCCAGAGAAGTTTAAGTGCTGTCAGATGTGCTAGAGCTCAGAAAAGTAGTTTTAGTACCTGTTTTATAAGAATGCTTGTAAGAGGCACAACAGCAGTTCAAAGTTGTGTGCGTTTGGCTCACATACCTTAAGCCTAGTTTGGAGACACCACAGTTAAAAAAGGCTCTTTGGACATGATGTTCTTTCAGCCTTGGCCTCTTTGCTAAGGTTTCAGAAAGGGGACCTGCTGCGGTGGTGCACACGTGTGTGTGTTGTTTGCTGGAACATTAAAACTGCTTACAAACAGACAAGTGTTATGAAATCAGACTGAATTGAAAGAAATTCCCCAGAGCTGGATCTCGTTACTTGTCACGTAACTATCTTGACCCTTAAACTTGACCTTTCTCTATTTTGGATCTCTGGGCACATGTGACATTCTTTTTCTGGCCTGCCTGTTGGGTTTGCTGTGTGTAGGCAGCAGTGGCTTTGCAGCCCGCGAGGGTAGGAGTTATCTTTCTGTCTGACTTTCCTTCTGTCTGTCTGCATGTGTGTTGGCTAAAAATAAAACACCAAGGTTACCGGAAGGATTTTTAAAAGATATTGTCACAATTCAAGTAACATCCATTGTTCAAATCTCACAGAAACTTTAATTTTGTTCCTTCTGTATTTAACTTTTATGCTAGCAGATTTACTACTCTGATGGTCTTCCTGGAGAAAAACACCTGTTTGCTTGTAATACTGGACATACTGTTTCTCTTGATAGATGGTCAGTTGTTAGTAATTCTGTTCAGTGCAAAGGCAGACTGTAATCATGGTGGTAGCATCCCAGGTTTGGGTTATCTCTAAATCTCACTGTCACTCTGGTGAATAATGTTCCAAAATACGAGTTATGGATAAGACGTATCTTTTGGTGAGTAGCTGGTTAGTCTTTTCTTCTTTCCACAAGCTTCCATGCAAATGTAGCTCATATAAACGAAGACTTTCAATTTAACACTTCTTTGATAAGATGCAAAACTGCTCTTCTCTTGAACGTAATTTTCCTACCACTGAAAATGAAACAATATCTTAGATCCCTAAATTGCTTTGAGAGTCCTAAATTGCTTTGTGAGTGGCAACTAACTGCATCACAAAGTCTCTAAAAGATTTGAATTGTTGACATATTGCTTTACTGACAGATAAATGGAGACAGTGGTTGATATCCTCAGTGAGGAATACAGGTTGCTTGGAATATATTCACTAGTTATCTTGGTTATATAAAAGAGCAGCCTCCACTTTATAAAGCAGACCTACAAAAGTAGGTCTCATTATGTCTGAAGTGAGTGGATTGTATTGAAGCAGTTGTCAGAGTGGTGGAACAGCCCTATGAGCTAAACTCAAAGCAGCGAAAAAGACTCTGATTTATGTTTCGTTGTGTACCTCATGCTCAGCTGCGGTCTGCCGAGAGGTCCTTCGTCTGGGCCGTGCCCTCAGTGAGCCTGAGCAACTCATGGGGTGAGCCATTCTGCATGGCTGTCAGCCCAAAGAGGTTAAGCTCCGTGTCTGCATGGGGCCCCCCAGAACAGCAAGGTGAGGAGGATGAGATTCGAGTATCTCCTAGATGGATGGGAGTAATTTTTTTGATAAATATTTTGCAATGGTTATTTGCAATAGACAGCCATGGATCTGTTCCAGCATCGCACTGTCACGTACTGGATCTAGAGATACTGTTTTGATTTGACAACCTATTGATTAGGAGGAGTTCTTCAATATCATCAGTGCTACATTTTGCCACTGAGATTTCTCCAGGGTCTGTGCATGATTTCAGTGAGGCATTCTGCCTAAGGGCTGAGGGTAAATGAAGGCCTCCTGCCTTAGCTTTGTCCAAATACTTTGTATAGACGGCAAACTAGGAGAGTTGTGAGGTTTTACTTTGAACCCAATGCAAACACTAGGAGCAATCTGACAGATGCCTTGAGCGATTATTTATCACGCAGGAAAATATGCTTCAGAATAGTTGTGGAATGCAAAACAGAAACAGATTTATCTTTCTCAGCAAATTAAACATTCTCCTTTGGTCTACAACCCAAAACCACAAACCCAAGCTATATAATAATATTTTCATATGCTGAAAAGCCACTTTCTCTTCTCTCACAAAGCAGTGATTTAAGGGGATGATGCTTGAAGGATTTTTGCTTTATGTGCTTTGTCTTCCAGTTCATTTTAATTCAACAAGAAAAAGCAAGTGGTTCTTTGCCTTACATTTAAAGATGAAAGAAAAGGGCGTATACTTTTTTCATGCCCAAGATCTGAAATGAAATTTTACAATCACATTATTTCCCTTTCAAAAGCATCTTCTAAGGGCTCAAATAAATGGACTGCACAGGCTTTTTATGTTAGCATTGACTATTTTGTGTGCACTGACATAAAGATGGTATTGAAAAATACAGCTTTAGGCCTAATGTGTTGAGTGACACAATCAAAGAATTACTTTTTAACCTTGGGTAACCCATTTTTGAGTAAGTTCTCAGTATTTACTTGCATGACACTGTCTTACACTAGACTTATATTTCAGTATTTACAGTTCATCTCAACTCCTCGCATGGAGATGGCCATCCTGAGAGGTACCCAGGAATTGCCCCAGGAAGATGGAAAAGGGCTGCGTTTTTCAGTCCTTTCAGAACTGAGCCCATGACACTAGAGGCAAATTTCACCCAATAGGTTGATAGATGCAGTTAATGATACTAGGTGTATTTCAGTGCCACTAAGAAAACACTTTGCAACTGAGTGCACTCTGAATCAGAGTAACAGAGTAATTAGTTTGTTGAGATGAACAAGATTTTGAGTATCACTGGCTTCCATTGGTTTTGGGATATAAAGGAAATGCTTGGGGTTTAAAACTGATAGAAACTGCCTAGATCTTTTCAGTCCGTTCCCCAGCTCTTCCAGGAAACCAAATGGTATATTTGCTTTCAGAAATGCATTGGGAGCTATATTTAAACTGCTTGGATTTCTTGCACCTGCTTCTCAGTAAAAGGCTGTTCCCAAACTTCCTCTGATGAGAGAATCCCCTTTTCATTTGCCAGCATTATCTTTTAACAGAGAAAGTTCTTCTCTTTCCATGTGTTCACTGTCTACCTGTACTGAATCTATAGGTACTGTTTTGAATTGCCAAGATACAAGTCAATACCCTCTTCAAGATGAGGATCTCCATATGCTTCTACTTTTGCTCAGTACCTCTTCTGGGCAGAAATAACCTTTCCTAAACAAGGTCAAACAGAATTTTACACAATTGTCTGAATGACAAATCCATAACTTGGTCAAGTGTAGTATTGGTAGACTCCAGCTTTGGTTTCTTAAGGGCAAAAGGGTGAACGTGCTCATTGATTCTACTTCTGATTACAGTAAACTGAAGCCAGACTTGTAGTTTCTTCCTCCTTTCAAACTGGAACATGCCTTCTTCTCCAGCAAGTGCAAAACGGGCCAGTACCAGCAGGATTAGGGAGAAATCCTGCTTTCTTTGAAGCTTTGAGGAAGACCACCATTCAGAACTAGTAAGTTCTGATCATGTATTTTCATGTACTTAAATAGTGGTATTACAGCAGAGATTAAGGTGTTTAGTACATTTCACACCTCTAACTATTGTCATTCAGGTCAATCAGAGGTTTTATGTGACTGAGAATTTGCTAACAAGTTGGTCATAGCATGGCTTAGGAGAAGAAATGTCAGGAATGACACAAAATGTATTGAATTAGCATTTTAATTTGATTCAGGAACATGCTTTTGAAGGGCCTCTTCTGATCATCCTTATTTACTGTATTTTAGTTTGCACATCAGAGTGGACTTGGAGTGCACAAAGTGGATTTACAAAAGTAAACTGGTTTGATGAAAGTAAATCCAGAGACAGACTCCAGAGACACACCAGGTGCACTGAAACCACTAATGCATGCTCAGTCCATAAGAACGGACTGAAGTTAGTCCAAAATACCCACCCTAAATAACGCGTAATGTAGATGTCAGGTGCTGAGCACCATCTGTTTTTCTCTAAAAATCTGCTGTAACAGGTGACCCAATTTGCTAATCTAAGCACAAATTCAATGTGTCTTAGGCCAGTGTAAAGGACAATTTAGTGATGTTCCCCTCTAGCTTATTCTGTGAGCTTGGGGACAAGAAGGGTCTTTTCATTCTGCTCATGTCAAATTGCTGCAGTAAAACTAGTAAAAATCATACTTAATTGCCTTCTACCATTCTTCCTGCATTTAAGGATAACTTCTGATTTTCAGGTTGCATATTAATATTCAGAATACTTATGTGTGCTAGGTGTTTTTAGTCTGCATAGAAGACAATTTTGCTAATCTATTCTGTAAGTATTATTAAGTGACCTACAGTAGTCTTATGAAGAAGTGTGGAATTGGGGATTGGAGTCTGGAAATGTAGTTAACAACATACTAATGGCTGTACGGGGTCTAAGAAAAAATTGATTCAAACAAAAAGCCCTAAAAAGCCCCATATGCTGCCTGTGGCAGGGGTTGATAACTGATGCATAGAGGGCATTGAAGAAAAAGGCAGAAAAATAGTGATATTTTTCCAAAATACTCCTACAGGCTCAAGCAATTTGTGGTTTGGGATTTCCTGATCTAAAGGTGATGTTTATGTTTAATAGCCCTTTATTAGAATTTTCCTCCATTACTATGACCAGTTGCATTTTGAACTCAACTGTTTACAATGTCCTGTGGCAATGAGTTGCACAGCTCACTGTACTAATAGGATCATAGCAGTCAAAAAGTAACAGTAATGGTAACCTAGCTCTACGTTGAAAATGATGTGTTGTATATTCTCGTAAAATACTAAGGTATTGATTGCATTTATAGCTTTAGTTTGACTGAAGAGCTTTTTCTCATAATTGTTCACTAAATAAAAGAGTTGGATCCTGCATACATATGGCGCAGCCACTGATGGATGGACGGATGAATTAATGCAGCTACATAATGTGTGTTTCTGGGAAGGAAGGGAAGACAGGTGTGATGCACTTTTGAAAACACACAATAAAAATCAAATGCAAAGTCTGATAGTCCTTTTAGTGATACTGATTTATTAATCCTAGTATTATGGTTATTGGTTGTGCTGATTTAGATTAATAGCATTCTGGTTTCCATTAATAATTCATAGCTATTGATACTTCCAAAGGCCAAACTTTGCATGGTCTCACACGTGTATTGTCCCAAGTATTTTTTTGCTCAATTTTTAAAATCAGTTCCTCTCAAATTGTGTCGAATTACTTTCAATTTTTATCGGCTTGCTTCACATAGGTGTAGGTTCTTCAGGAAGCAAGTGCCTCTATTTTTCCCTACCAAACCATGCTCTCATAACCCTAGTTGCTGGATTTAAATTGTTATTTGAATTATTTCTAATCCTCAATCACCCCCTGCAGCACAACTTTCCACTTGCCTCATATGTGATTGTTGGAATGTTGTTGGAAATCCAAACTTGTTGAGTTGGGAAAACAGAGAAAATCTTGTTGCTTTTACTCCTGCATGTTGCAGAGGGGACCTGCGCAGTTTAAAATGGTCCACCTAACACATTTGGGACCTGAAAATGTGTCACCAAGAGCAGAGGCATGACCTAGAGGAGCAGATTCTGCTGCAGTGACAGCTTCGGGTTTGCTGTGGGTTGGGCGTTGCAGAGAAGGAAAACTGGTGTTTCTGCATGAGGATGTGCTGTCGGCATGTCTGCTTGCTGTCCCTAATCATTTTCATGGTGTCAGATTTTCATCTGTGCTGGGTATTGTCCTGGGTTGCTGCAGATGTCTGTATGAAATGCGGGTTGATGCTTTTCTTTGTAGCTGCAGTGACGCATGTTGCAGTCTGTTCTGTGAAGGGAATGCATGTGTCCATGCAAGCCTTGGACTCTCAGATGCTGTATTATCTATTACTGAATAAAAACTGTAGGAGAAAATCAGACCACATCAACAATTAATGGTATTACCAGGAATTCCTTATTACTAGAGTAATAGCTGTAGATTTACCAAGGGTGGGTGCATTTTTCATCAATGGAAAGCCATTCACCATTAAAAAATGTGCTGCACCTTCTTGTTAAATAGATGACATGAAACAGATCCAGCCATTTAAGAAAAATGGAGTGGTACATCAAACTTCAATGAGTAATACGGAATTTCTCACAATGGACGGGATTGTGCATTGAGACCACAAGAAAAAGTGAGATCTCCATCTGTAGAAGTCACGATCGGCTAAGTCACAGGGCTTAGTCAAGGGTAGAAGAGGCTTTGGGGAATATCCATACTACCTGCATTTCATTTGTCAGCCTAAGTATAGCTGTGTAAAAAGTGGGATCAGAGACAGGCTACGGAAGAATGCACTTAAGAATATTTTCTTAAGCAGTAAGAGTTCCTAATTTAGGCACCCAGTATTGGTGCAAATGCTGGGACTTGCGTTTATGCAGATGTACCATTAAATTATCCTTTCCAACCTTAATAAGACTATCATTTAAGAAGAGCCATGCTGTGGCAGGAGTGAGGCCCTTAGATGAAACCTCTTTAAGCAATGTAAAGTCTGAATGAATAAAAAGAGTTAATTCCACTTATACTTTGGGGACATCTGCATTGGAAAAGAGGAAAATATGGTCTTGCAATTGATTTGGCAACTCCATATTAACTGACTGGGATCAAAATAGCAACAAAGACAAGTCAGCTGGATCTATAATTTGAATGGATACATTAAAAAAAAAATCTTAATTCAGAGCCAGTTTACTTCATCGTTACAAAACCTACAAGTTTTAGGAGAGAAGTGGCATGTCGGTCACGCAGTGCTGCGACAGAGACAGGTTCTCAGCGGGGAGAGTGAGCTGCAGGTGGACCCTGAGGGGCGCAGGGCGGTATGTAGGGAGTAAACCCGAGAGTTATTTTTTTACTAGGCTGGTGGAATAGTGGATACAAATTTTCAGTTAGAAGACCAAAACGACGTGAGAGGGAGGTTGTCTCTACAGAAGGGCAGGGCCATCTCTGCTCTTTAGACCCCAAATCACACCAGCAAAGCAGAGTGTTGCAGGAAGCAGAGCGAGTGTAGGGGTCGTGATGTGTGCTGGTACTGAACCAGGTCCTCACAACAGCCCTAAGTCTGTGGTTTTAGATAGGAAGGGAAAGCGTTATTCGGCCTCTGCCAGCTCACACGACTAAGTCATGGAATCATAAAATCATAGAATGGTTTGGGTTGGATGGGGCCTTAAAGATCATCTAGTTCCAACCCCCCTGCCCTGGTCAGGGACACCTCCCACTAGACCAGGCTGCTCAAAGCCCCATCCAGCCTGGCCTTGAACACTTCCAGGGATGGGGCATCCACAGCTTCTCTGGGCAACCTGTTCCAGTGCCTCACCACCCTCAGACTAAAGAATTTCTTCCTAATATCTAATCTAAATCTCCCCTCTTTCAGTTTAAAACTGTTACCCCTCATCCTATTGCAACAATCCCTGATAAAGAGTCCTTCTCCCCCTCTTGTTATTGTGCCTTAATGTACCTTAAGCCCTTAATGGACCCTTCATAAACTGCAGCATTCTTTACCTCTGTCTGAAGCTGCATCTTCGAACTCAATGTAGCTGCCACATTTTATCCCCAGAACTGCTGCATTTCAGTGCAAGATTAAATGGAAGGCATTAAAAAGTACCCTGTATTGTTCTAGCCATTGGTTGCTAGTAAAAAGAAATATTGTAAGGAATCACCTTTGAAGGTATGCGTGGCAATGGTGCAGTACGCTGGTCAGATTTGTAAGTTCGGATACCATTTCTTTTCCATCTGAAGTACTTGATACTTAAGAACACAGGAGTGTGTAATCCCCGCCTTGCTGTTCATCAAGCGTGCTGCCGATGAAATTAATAGGCCAGGTTCTGTGGTGCCAGGCAGTAAAAAGTCATTACCCAGTGATATTAAAAAGGTGTAAATGGGAGAAGAACAGGATCTACAACTCTGGAAGAACAAGGAAGTACTTATGCTGGGAAGATCCTAAAATTTTCCTGTTCTAAGACAGACATGGGAGAGTCCAGGAACTGGCTAATATTTCATAAATTTCTAACGCAAACATTTTTTTGAAGACAGCAACATGATTAGAGTCACAAACTCGTTAAAATGAAGGCTTCTTTGTGACCCCAGTGCTCCCCAGAACTAAAGCGAACAATGTTTTATTTTCCTGTCGCTAGCTCTTGGACATTTCTGTGCAGTGGACCATCCAGGACGACTCTCCCCGCAAGTATCCCCATTATGACCCCGGGACATCTCGCCAACTGCTGTGTGACCAGTGCCCTCCCGGGACCTACGTAAAGCAGCACTGTACGGCCACCCGCCCGACGCAGTGTGCCCCGTGTCCGGATCAGTACTACGCCGAAGAGTGGAACAGCAACGATGAATGCCAGTACTGCAGCGCCGTTTGCAAAGAGCTGCAGTACGTCAAGCAGGAGTGCACCCCCACGCAGGACCGCCTCTGCCAGTGCATCGAAGGCAGATACCTGGAGCTCGAGTTTTGTTTAAAGCACACGGAGTGTCCTCCCGGATTCGGCGTTGCGCAGCCAGGTATGTACCACTTGTCAATACGCACAGACTTAGTTAGAGCTCTGCTGCACATCGATGGCTCGTGTGGCAGTCACAAGAGTAGGAAAGAGGCACGTCCAGATGAAATTACAGGACAGTAAGTTGTAAAGCCAATTGAACCTGTTCCTAGCCTGCATCGTTTGGACGGTCGCCAAAGGAACATTTCTCAGTGGAATACCCTGCGCCTACAGTAATATATAACTTGATGGCAGTAGCAAATGTAGCAAATTGCACTCTAATGAGAAACATGATGGATTGCCTCTTTTAAAGGAACATTATCTGGAATGTAGTATTTGTGTGTGTGATAAATAATAATGTTTTTTTCATTTTGAAATCTGCTGTTTCAAGCAACTGTATATCTTGACAAACACCAGGAGCACTACGTATTTGACACCAAGTGTATAATTACAACAATATTAATATAGCTCTAGCATCACAGCAATATATGGTAATAATTAATTACCAGCATCCTACGTGGAACTCTTAGGGAAACTGTTACTATTACCAAACAAACAACTGTTTCTTTGTCAAGCAGTTTGGCATTGTGTTGTAGGTCTGGTGGGGTTACAGAGTGAAGCGGCGCTTTTCAGTGGAGGTATCCTTCATTTAAGACAACATAAATTGTTAAACCTATAATAAGTTCTTCTCTCAAAATAAAATACACCATTTATCATTTGGCAAATGTCACGGCCCAGTTTAGCTCCCATATTTAATACAGCCTGAAAGAATTGTAAACTGTCATTGTACTGGAGACTGATAACTGCCTGGAGAAGAGCACTGAGGAAGGGAATCAAAGTGCCTCAGACGCGAACCCGTAGGCAAACAATCTCCAGACTGCAGAATTAACTTCCCTAGGAATTACATATACACAGTGAGAAACACTAGCGCTGGCCTGTACAATTCAGAGCTATGCTGAATGACAGGTCGGGAGTCCTTTCTTGGGTTATGAACATCTCATTGGAGAACAACTTTGATGTAAGAATTAATGTTGCTGCTGTGTCTGCTCACTAGTCCCCGAGTAATTGGTTAACTAAGCATTACTCTAATGCCCTTGCCGCTGTTAAGCATCTCCACTGGCAGCTACCACATTTCCATATTATAAACCTTCATTAACCTAAATCGTTATACCCAGGGGCTTGGGTTAATGAGGTTCCACTGTACCTCAGCAGCAAGTCAAACGGGGATAGAAACAAAGTTCTCAGAAAGACGTCTGGGAGACGAACAAAGAAGTATAAACAACCCAGCCTGCTGCATCCCTGCGAGCACAGTGAAACCGTGGCAGCCAAATTTGAATCCCTCAGTTCAAAATGAAACAAACTTTGGAAGAAGATAAATTGTCTGATCGTGTAATTTATTGGAAAGTTGGTTTCCAAAAGACCATCAGAATGAACCAGCTAAACCCAAGCAGACCTCAAACAAGGAATGAAAACATTGTAAAAATAATTGCGTCCCTCTGTGTCAATAGTCAGTTTTTGAGATGAGGCATCGACTAAGAATTTAATGAGCATGGCCCACACTGTGTTCCCGGTTTCTGCCGTATGATAGCTTTGAACTTCGTAACGATGTAAATTCAGGTGAAATAAAACCTAAGTGTAGAGAAATATGCTTCCACTGCCACACAGGGAGATGATGTGGTCCAGTGTCTCATTCAAAGCTTAAAACATTAGAAATCCGTTTCCCCACTGCCGGTCACTCATGATTACATTGGGCATATCACTTTACTTCGGTAGTCCCCTTTTGTGAGTGCAGATTAAGGTTTTGTTCCTTTCTGCCTGGTCGGCCCTGTACGTGCCAGAGTTTTTCGCAGCACTGCGCTGGGGAAGCAGAGCTGCTACGAGGCTGCACCGCCTCCCCGGCGGTGGCTGCCGTTTCCCTGGGGAGAATGGGGGATTCCAGGAGAATTGGAGGGAGCGGCGGAAGGGCAGCCGGGCCCTGAACAAGAGCGGCCAGATAAGCAGGGAAGAAGAAGCTAGCAAAGCTGGGAGGTGACTTTATGCTCAACCCTGAGAACACTGATGAATTACCCGGTTTATTCCCCTCTTGTGCCGCAAAGGTTATACAGGAAGCTCTGAGCAGAACGACGCACCGTTTGCAGGGACTCTCCTTTCTTCCCCTTCCTCGCTGCCAGAACACAACAGCTGCGTGTCTGTAGCAGGGAAAGTTGCTAAAAATTCAGACTTCTCAGCAAAGCTAATTGCTGCCCGCTCAGGCGCAGGTGTTGGCTGGGGTTTGGTACAGCCCAGAGCCACAGGCAGCGCACGTTGTGCAAGAACACGCAAGGGCAGACGCTGCTGCTGCGGGTTGGGCACTGGCTGCAGAGAGCAGAGGATTTGGAGGGTCTGGCAATATACAGGGTCTCTGATTTTCAGATGCACAACTAAAAAATTCTCCTTTGTTTTCACTTGATGTCTGATGAAAGAAGTGCGAGGTTGCGTGGATGCAAATATTATACTTTATGCACGGCTGGTTGAAAACTGGAGATTCCTACTCTTTTTCTCTAAGGAAATGCCCAAAATAAATAAATTTACTTAAAAGCTAGCATTAAAATAAGCATCTACATGTAAATGCTTCCAAAATACACTAGATGGAGGCATTTTCTTATTCAAATATAATTTCCAATTTTTTCCAAAGAATTTTAAGCATATGCTTAAGTTCACGTTCAATAATGAAATATTAGATGTTATACTTTAGGCATTTACTTAAATGTTGGCTGAATAAAGATTAATTAAGAGTGAATATACAGCATTTATTGGTGCTGTTATTTTCCTGCCACTGGTGGTTAGACTGTTTGCATTGTTCCAGATTTCATGCATTAGTTTTTTTCCTCATTGTCAATGCGATAGAAACATACATTGTCATTCTATTGTTGTATCATATATTTGATCCTGAAGTAAAATTATGCCTTATAAAATTAAAACACCAGGTAAAACATTTGTATGTATATTGGATTATCTACTTCCTTTGCTTTTAATAATATTTTATTCAAGACCCAAAAAAAGTTCAAAAATGTTACCGAAATTCTGTTTTCCTGTATAATTTAATATTTAAGCAGGGAAAGTACTTTTCAGAGGTTCTTTACTTGATATTTAGTTAGGTTATATTTTTAGCTAGAACTAAAGTAACCCATTTGAGTAAGGTTGTGGGCAGATATTAAAGTACAATTTAGACCATTTTCTTGTGCCATTTAGTTATTTTACAGAATATTTGTACAGTCGAAGGGTGAAGGTGAGACATCATGTAATGTCTGAATAGACTCAAGTAATTAGTGTTTTAAAGATATCACCTTACTAAATTACTGATTTAATCAGCAATTACTGATTTTAAAGTTGGTAACAAGTGTATGTAAGAGTGCTATTGACCCTATTACTCCAGCAGGAACATCATTCTCTTCAAGAATCTTTTTTGTTTTTAAAAATTAAAGATTTTTTTTTTTCTAAATGTTACTCCTTCATAGATCAGAAATGTGAAAAGCAGAAGCATGACAATTTTGGGAGGAATATGTTATTTTATTTTTGTATTCTTGTATTTTTTTAAAGTTGTGGTTATATGTAATTGGATGCATTGTTCTCCTATTTCCACAGGTACCCCTGAGAGTGACACTGTGTGTAAGAGATGTCCAGAAGGATTTTTCTCGAATGAAACGTCATCCAAAGCAGCCTGTCTAAAGCACACAAACTGTAGTGCACTGGGCTTCAAAACAGCCTTGAAGGGAAATGCAGTTCGTGACAACGTCTGTCAGGAAAATACAGATACAACACCTCAAAAATGTGGAATAGGTATGTATCATATTAAGGAAGACTGAAAACATACGTGCTCTGAAAACGTACCTTTAATTACAGTTAAAGTTAACGCATCAGCATTTATGATAAAAATATCTAGCTTGGTAACCATTTGCCTGCTATGGTGATGGCCTTAGTAGAGTTTTAATTATTGTAGATCAGAACAGATGGAATTCAATCACAGAGAGCGACAGCACTATAAAAACCACTTAGTTTGTTTTTTAAGCCTTTTTTTCTTATCCTTGCTACTTGCTTTTTTTTTGCAGAGACAAGCAGAGTAACAGAGATTAGAACAATTGACGTATTCTGTTTCTCTTTCTCATTTCAGATGTAACCCTGTGCGAGGAGGCCTTTTTCAGGTTTGCTGTTCCTACCCTTCTCACACCTAACTGGCTGAACATACTAGCAGACAGTTTGCCTGGGACAAAGGTTAGCACAGAAAATATCGAAAGGATTAACCAAAGGCACGGTACTCAAGAGCAGACCTTCCAGCTTTTGAAATTATGGAAGCAGCAAAACAAAGAACAGGATATGGTCAAGAAGATTATTCAAGGTACCTTATTTTGATAGCACTCATATTAAAAGCAACATTCTGAATGACATTTTAAAATTTGCTTGGGATCAAATACCTCCTGTTGATGTGTTATGCTCTGAGAAGGACCTGCAAGGCTTAACTGAGATTTACTGATGCAGTAAGCACAGTGAAGTTGAGAGGAAGCAGGAAGAGAATTCAGCCTCTCCTAATCAGTAGAGGACTGAACTCTTCCCAAACTTGTAGCCCCCTTGGGAGCTTGTCACAGCCAAGAGCCCCTTTTTGAGACTGCACAACGTATGAAGAATTTTGATCAAGTGGGGAAAATGTTTCCCACTGTTATATCTGAGCAGTGGCTGTTGAAATTAGAGGAAGCTGGATGGCTGCAACTGAGGGTGCAATTTGTTTTCTATAAAGTGGAGACTGACAGCTCGGACTAGGACATCTATTCATGGAATGGGGACGCATGGGAGTGAGGAATACACAGACAGGCTTTCCTTTCTTTTTCCCTTCTGGTACCTATTTGTCATGCCAATTCACTGCTTTGTTTGTGCTGAATCTGCCAAGACAGGTGTCAAAGGTGAAACAGTGCTGCAATGTTAACACCAAGGTTTTTATGAGAGTCAGGCCAACTCTTTTCATGTAAGCCACCATCAACAACTGTCACATTAGAATGACCTTTTGTCCGCTCAGAATAGATTTGAAAAATGCTGCAGAAATTGTTTTTTCTCCCTCTTCTTTTTTAATATGCATGCTTATGTTAGACTCTTAAGTGTCTAGAATACTTCAAAACCGAAAATTATTATTTTAGCAAAGCTTGCCTAGACATTTCTGAAGAAGAGAACCAAGTATTAGGATTCCTATCGCATACACATAACATTTTACAAGATAGATGAAACAAGCATATAGCAATGAATAACAAGTATTTGTAGTTAATTTGTATTTGCAAAGTTAATTAAGTTCTTAAGTGCTTTTCATCAGCCTAAAAAAAAGCATTGTTGATAGAATTATTTGAAATAACGTAAAAAAGGAAGAAATATTCACCTTCAAATGTGAAAGTTTTTTTGCAGGTCATAATAAAGCTGTAATGCATTGTACTTACCACTCTTGCCTTTTCCCTTCCTATAGATATCGATCTTTGCGAAAATAGTGTCTTAAGGCATATTGGCCACCCGAACCTCACCTTTGAACATCTCAACACGCTGATGGCAAGCTTACCAGGCAAGAAAGTGGGAAAAGAAGATATTGAGCGCACAATGAAACTATGTCAACCTACAGAGCGAGTTCTGAAGCTTCTCAACCTGTGGAGAATAAAGAATGGTGACCAAGACACCATTAAAGGTTTAATGTATGGACTGAAGCACTTGAAAACATACCACTTTCCAAAACCAACCATCCAAAGTCTGAAGAAGGTGATTAAGTTTCTTCACAGATTTACAATGTATAGATTACACCAGAAACTCCTTTTAGAAATGGTAAGGAACCAAGTTAAATCCGTGAAAGTAAGATGTGTCTAATTCAAGATATTTTTCATTCTCCACTGACTATTTTTCCCTAATTACTGCTAGCAGTAATTAAACTGGAACGTTGTTTTCCTACATTATGTCTTACTATTTATAGAAATGCCTGACTGGAATAGCTCTAAGTCTTTTGCAGTGTTTTTGGAAGTTCTTTTTTAATAAAATCACTTTTGTAAAAGCTATTAACCTGTTGATAACACTAAGAGCCTGATTCTGCATTTTTGCACATTCAGAGTTGAAAAGCCCCACTATAGTCACTGGATGAGAAAAGAATGCCGGACCAGGCTCTACTACAGTATTTGCTATTTATATTCTTCGAGGTATAAACATTTTTGTTGTACATATTTATTAAGTTAAATGGAAATTGTATGAGACTGAATTTTAGGAAGAGAAATGAAAAGCACACTGTATATTTTCTAGTTAAACAAAAATGATTCCATATATTTTTCTGGCAAAATTTTGTAGCATGCTCTAAGAGTTATTAATTTCTTTACATTTTGTATTTAAAAAAATATTATTGCTTAGTTTTATTTGTATAAGTTGTGGTATCTTTTGGTAGGGATGTTTTAATTTATCCAATGATTTTAATCCAAATATGGTGAAAATATAGCATACGTGACCTGAATATTTAAATATTCTGTGAGGAAGTGAATGTACCATATTTAAGAAGCTGGATTTTTACATAGAATTCAATAATCTTATTTTATAAAACAATTAAATTTTTCAGTTTACTTTTTGACTGGTGTTCTACTCTTGTCTTTGAAGTACGAACTAATAACAAAGACAGACCATGTGGATTTCACTCGTTATCTTGGGCTTGGCTCTCTGCTACTCCCTCTCCGGTCTAGGAGTTAATATGTGAGCCAAGTAAATATTGACCAGCACTGGGTTTTCATGGTCGCTGTACAGGTGTAAAAGAAGGTAAAAAGTATTAAAGGTTCTAGTTCAGAGGGCCCAGGCAGTCGTGATACAACTGATTGTAACTCCACAGACACATTTGGCCCAGCATCACTCTTGGCCCGGCGTCATTCTTGGAGAGCTCACAACCTTTGCCCTAACCACAGCTTGTAATTTCATGGAGGAAAGATGATGCACGGCCCTGCCGGACTTGGAAAGCCTCACATATTGCCACTATGTTTAAAGGAAGGGAGCACAGAGAGGTCACATAAAAAAAAAATGAAAATCGTTTACCATTGCCCTCAGCTGCAGAATGAGGCACCTGCAAAGACATGGGCCCCCAAAAAAGGGAACAGAGAGTGTATGAGTGTTGTTATCAGAAGCTCACGTAATTTTAAGGACCAGTGATCATTCATTGCACACCAAAGGCTTCGGTGGCTGCAGAGAGAGACTGTGCTCGTGTTTTTTTTTCTTTAAACCACGTGAACAGAGCTTGAGTATTCAACATATTCTTTTCCCTTGTGTAAAGGGCAGAAAAGCCATCAGCATTTAGCTTTGTATGACAAATATTCCTCTATTACAGATGAGAGGATCTTGAGTAAAGAATGAGAAAAAGATTCCTGCTAGATATGATAGGTGCTCATCAGAAGTGCTCTTCTTACAGAGAGTACAAATGGGACATACTGCTTTAAAATACTTGGGTTTCATTTTTCACTGAATTCTCGCATCACTTTTTGTATCAAAAGGAATAAACTCCCTTTTATATTTCCAGTCCTATATATTAGTATCTCATTTATCAATGTAGCTGAGAAATGGTGCTGAATGCACACAAAAAATTCCTAGTTTTCTGTTGATTCATTTGAAGTAATTTACATACTTTTACTACAGAAACTGGTTTTACATATAATTAAAAGGCTTAAAAGATGGCAACAACAGAGTCTCAAATCTGCAAAATTGAGACCAGATGTTTCCATGACTCTGACAGATGTGGAGGTTTGGGGTGTTGGAGGTATTAGAGTGAGAATAATCATTTTACAAGCAGCAAAAAGAAGAAGAATCCCACACACCTCTTATAAGCATTTCCATCCTAATCCTTTCTACATTAGGTCTATTTAATACAACAACTTAGCAATTGGTAGCACAGTTATAGTATCAAGTAGTAATACAGTTAAAATGTGTATCGATGGAATCACTTTAACAGAGCTATTGGCTGGGGAGAAGCACAGTCGCTTCTTAGTACATGACATCATTTTTAATTTATACATTTATGCTTCCATATTCCAACTAATTATATGTGTCATTGTAAATAACACCATGAATGTTTGTGGTCCTTCATGAATGACAATACCGAAGAAGGTGCCCAGAGCCACGGAGTATAGTTTGTGCTATGGCTACCACGTGAATATGCTGTACTTCACTACAGTACAGTACAGTACAGCCTCGACTGAATTTCCTGTGAAACTTTAGCATTAAACTATAACCTGTGCCTTTTAAAGTAGGATTATTATTTTTTTTCCTAAACATAAAGTTACACCTATTCAATGAATTACACCTTTTAAAGCTGATTCAGCTAACCACGTGCCCACACTCAGGTAGACAATTCTCAGCCAGTTTATGCCTCATTTATCAATCCAGCTGTGCTCAGCTGGAAGGAATCGAACACTTCACATCCTGAGCAGGCGACACTTAAACCGTATTCCCTTCCCCAAAGAGCCTCCGGCCCAAAAATAGCCAAGACAAACAAAAGCGAGACCCGGGATAATGAGGGAGAGGGTGAGGCAAACAGAAAGTGGGAGGGTTGCTTGGAAAAAATGTGGGTTTTGGGGGTGGAGGTTTGTTTTTCAGGGAAGGCTGCAGGAGGAAAGAGGAGCTGTGAGGCAGGGCAGCAGGTGGGAGAGGGGTCCCCGTGTCCAAGGCACGAAGGAAATGCTGCTGCTGGGTGGACGGAGGGAGGCGTGAGGGCTGGGGACAACCAGCCAGAGGTGGGCCTTGGGGGTGACACGAAGAGGGATGCTGTGCTCAGGGGACCCTGACCTGCCGGCGTACCAGTGCCTGTCCTCCTCCCAGCCTGGATGTGGACCAGAATCAGGGGAAGGCAACTGTTTTGCCAGCCCCTGGCTAGCAGCGAGGCTGCCCCTGCCTTGGGGTGAAAAGGAGGAGAGGAACGGGGAGGAGAGAGGAGTGTGCTGTCTCTGTGGCCTCAGCTGCCCCGCGCAGGGGTAGGGGTTGTCCCACCGTGTTGGCTTCTCCTTTGCTGAGAAAAAGGAAACGCAGTTTCAGGAATATTTGAGGGAAGTGGTGAGATTGGCTCTAAGGCAGGTTTTTCAGCTGTCGTCTGCCCAGCCATGCTCTCAAACAGTGGAAACAACCCTCAGTCACCAAAAAACAACATGGGTTTAAAGCAGAACCTTACGGTTTCAAAATCTTCTACAATGTCAGTTTTTAGATCTTTTTTAATACACACTTGTCCTCCAGCAAGGCAGTCTCTCGGGTCCCAGAAAATACACGATGCTTTGGAGTAGGAGGGAAATTAAAAAAGAAAGTAGATATTAAGCTCTTTAATCATCTTTCTTTACGCTATGCCCAACACCAAGCACAATAGATGCCTGGTTCCTGACTGTGACTCATGGATGCTCTCGTATAAAATTACCAATCAATAATATAGTCCGTTATAGACTGAAGGTTTTGAAATAAAGCCTGGTATTATACAGTTTTTAAATTGTCTAGAGAGGTGGATAATGGAAGTTTAAAGAATTGGTTAGGAATGCGCACATGTCTGTAACTGACACTCACACACGCCACAAATACAGCCTGTCCTGGCGCTTCCACGGGCTCTGGAGATGGATTCAATTCAACCAAACCCTTCATCGCTCTCAGCCACCTGTCCTGCCCGTCCTCGTATGGGTCAACATCGCCACCTCTGAGGCAGAGGTGTCTGGTTTGCTTGTGAATCACCTTCAAAGTGCCCGGATTTTCAGCCTTGAAGTAATTCAAAACTGTGTCTCGGAAATAAGTAAATATTTATAGAAAAAAGAACCAGCAATTTCTGCAGAGTATCAGAACTATTCAGTTTTGGACAAATATAGGACATACCCACCCTCCAAAAATATTTCTTTGTTGAAATAATGTGGAGAAGCAAAAAAAAATTTGACAAAAATAACCAAAAAAAAAAAAAAGAGAGTGTTTCATTTTTCTTCCTTCACCTTAATTAGATGGTAGAACCAATATTGGCAATAAGCTCAGTAGTGAGGATGGATAAAAATATCTACAAAGCTAAGGCTGCAGTCATTTTGTGACTACTCCCAGTAGAGTCGAAGGACAAATCTATGGGAAAGGGCTACAAGAGTGGACTCAGAATTGCAATTAATTGAGTAATTCTATTTTTATACTAGAGTTTCGAAGTGAACAAAACTTGAGACAAAGTAAAGCAGGTGAACGCAATGTGAACGTAGTTTATTCCACTCATCATCATCCTCATCCCTTGTATTTATGGTAAGTTTGCGTAGGATCCCTCTGTTTGTCTTTTTGCATTTAAAAAAAGTTCTTTCATACTACCAGGTTATTTTTTTTAAATCATCCTGACCTTTAGTACCTAGGAGGTTATTTAAAAGGAACCACATGATGAAAGATTGTGGCTTTGGCAATATTTCTTATATAAAGAGGACAGGGCGTGGTTCAATAATGGTGAAGACAGAACTTTCTGGAGAATATTTTTCTCCTTTCTTCTTTATCTATGAACGAAAGCCTACATACACTTTTAAATAAATAAATAAACTTTATGGCAACTAGGACATAGATCATGCTGGATGTGCAGAACTTTGTCAGCACACAAAACAAGATTTCTGTCTGTTGATAGTATCGATGGTGACGTATTGGTATTGTGCTTCAGCTTTGCCTGTGGCACTTAAGATGAGTGAATGAAATGATACATCCTAAAGGATGATTAGTCCTATGTAATGCGATGGAAATTCAGTGTCAGTAAAAGATGGATCACGTCTTTGTGTTCTTTGAAGGGGAGAGACATCAAAGATCAAGGTGCCTAAATACCAGAAGGGTTGCAGGAACCTCTCTTGGCCGGAGGTACGGAAGATGAACACAGACCCACGTTTTCGGGAAGGGTGTCCGCACTCGGGAGATGTGTCAATGCTTGAAGAAGGGTGTGTTTTTTGGATTGCAACAAAATAAGCTGAAAGTGGCTGGCAGGCCGGTGAAGCCAGCGGGAAACCGGGCTATTCCCGTCTCCCGGAGGTAGAGAAGAGCAGCTTGGTTTTATGCCGCGTGGGTTGGGAGCCAGCTCAGGGATACAAGGAATGGGTAGTTACTGCTGTTGAGAAGTGTTTCGAAAGTCTAAGACGACTGACATGCTGAAACCTCAAGAAGACAGAAGAACGATGCAGGAAAACTACACTTTGTGCCTCAAAATCAGGCTTTCTCTCTTGAAATAATCACCAAAACCAAGTACTCAGAAAACAAATCTGCCTTCTTTGAAAGGAAGATATTTCTTTGGCAGCTAATGACCAGGACCCTATGGCAGTATTTGGGTGATTTTATGTTGACTGAGGATACTCACAGGCAAGCAATGGCAGCACCACAGTAGTGCAATGCTCAGCTGCAGAAGTGGTGACCCAGTGATGCTCCCAGGCTCTCTCTGTACCCTGCAAGGGCTCGGACACTTGAAACAGCACAAGGATGCTCAGCCCCACAAAGAAATTGTTGCAAAGGTCTGTGTGCTGAAACTGGGTGCCTCACTCCCCACCCCATTGCTGGCTTAGGTGTCCCTCTGAAACGTGGTCTCGTAGCCTGTCTCTCCTTCATCATCCCTTTGGGTGCAGACAATTGCTTCACTTTCCCACCACGCCTGGAGCTGCTGGTCCCCACCTCTCGTTGCCCATGCAAGGAGGCGGCAGCAGGGGTGGGCTCTCTCCACCCCAGCCTCAGGGGCTCCTACCCACCGGCTGCCGGGAAGAGGCCCTCAATCAGCCTGGAGACAGGGCAGGATGCACCAGCATCCAGCCTCCAACCTGGAACGGGGCCATGCCAGTGGCCGAGTACTCATTAAACAGCCGTGGAGAAACGGGGAGGCAGGGACTGCATTTGCATTACACAGGGGTAGAAAAAAGTGCAGGCAGAGGATGCATTTTTATTAAACAGGCACAGAAAGAAGCGCCCACTGGGACAGAAAGTGATGGCCAGGACCCTCCCTCCCCTTCCCCAGGCTCTGAGGAGAGCAGACGCATCTGCAGGATATGAGATGTGACATCTCATATCCTAAAACCCAACACTTGGGCACGTATCCAACACAACCCAACACTTGGACATGTACCAGCTGTGTAGTGGCTCAGCCTCCGAGAGGGAGGATGGAGGGCTGTGGCCGCTGACCCCATGGTGAGGAGGCAGCGTTCTGACCCTGCAGTCCAAGGGGCATGGGTGGGTGCAGAGTGAGCCTGTGGGGGGACGATGGGTGCATGGTGCGACGTGTGCTCGCCCAAAACGCTTTGCATCTCCAAAATGTTGCTCAGCCCCTGGGTGCCACCAGAGGCCATGGGCCTGGCTCCCCCGCAGTTTGTGTCTGCACAAATCAGGGTGACTCCGCAGAAATCAGTGGAAAAAGAAAAACATGTGAAGCAGAAATCTTATCCCAGAGAACCCAGGCAGCCAGCGGTTCTTCAGAGGCAGGAAAGATATCTTTCACTCAAGAAGGGGTGGATTCATTTATCAGCCAGAGTAAACAGTTGATTCTGTAGCTAATTTTGTAACCCTAATATGACAGTAAATCTGAAACTACCCCACATATTCAATTTTTATCAATAATTCCCTGACACACAGCATATCCTTCTCAAGGGAGCCTGTGACACTGTACTCATCACAGAGGAATTCTTATATCCTAACTTAGGGGTTTGCAACAAGGGAGGCAAATGCTATATTTTACCCAACTGCACAAATCTGGAAGGATTTTAAGGCCTACAAGTTTGCCCTTTTTCTTTCAAAGATGAAGGAAAAAAAAAATCTCTTTTTCCTTTAATCATAATAAGTTCAGCATAACTCGAGAAAGTTCTTAGAAGAATCTTTCCCTGCAATAATGTGGGACATCAAACTGATCCCAGCACAATCTGCAGGGAGTTGTCTGACGGACTAAGCACGCAGTACTGGGAGAGCCTGTAATGAAAAAGCCAAGGTTTAATTGTAGGAGTTCTGCCTGAGGAAGTATCAAAACCCCTCTGTACAGCACTATGAATTCAAACTGCAAGTCAGCTACCATTAATTTAGGGTTCTCTTCAATTAGACTAATTGTAGTGTGTTTCTACGTGCACAAAGAGAAGCATTTCAAAAAGAACAACGTTGGGTGAAAAACACAGAGGTCTGACTGTTCACGTCCCATCCTCCTTGTTCCCTTACTACCGCTGTGATCACACAATAGCCCTATTACCTCTGTTTCTGCTTTCTTGCTGCTCACAGGTTATTGATGCAATTCCTTCCTCCACTCTGGCGGAGTAAATGGCTCTGCCGCAACCCTGAGTTTCCCCCCTCTCCCATCCAGCCATGCTGTCCTCCTCCTGCCCCAGGCAGAAAACCTGCAAGGCACAAACTGAGGCTGCAAGGGGCAGCGTTTGCCCCAGAGCTGCCCCACTTTTAAATAACTGACCCTACTAAAAATATTTTGTCAGTGCAAAGGCTCCATCAGTGGTCAAAGGGACGGCGCAGCACCCTGCTATTGCTGTGCTGCACCGTATTTACAAACTGCTTTGGAACTGCAGAAATTGCACCTAAGTCCCACACAAATCTCCCTGCTCCCTCAGACACCATGGTGAGAGGGTGGTTGCTGCGACATCCCACAGTGTAATCCTGAAGGGTATAGGACAAACTCAAACACCCACAGAATACAGAATAAAAGAACTCTGACAACCAGAAAGCCTGGGTTATATGAAGGGTAATGACTAGGAAAACGTTTAAGCTAGGAAAATACAGTCCTGTGAAGAATCGTCATTGCTCCCACGGTGCAGGTATTATAAGACACATGCTCCAGTTTTGCTGGAGCAACAATAAATCTGACACACACAAAAAAAGCATCAGTCCTGTTGCCTGGTTAGCCTTGCTTAAGGCTGAAATACCTACAAGCCCATTCAGCATGGGAAGTACTTAATCAGCAGTTTCCTGGGTTTGCTCTCATGCCCCAGAGATACCATTCATACAGAAAGTTTAAAATAAATGTATACTTCCAGAGTTGGCTAATTAAACAGTAAATTAAAATAATTACAATAATAAGAATAAAAATTTCTACAGTCCTTTAATAGCCACCTGAGTTTCCCTTTTGTAGGTGAACACTGGATTTCAGATTCAGCCCTGGAGATATTATTCACTCTTGGTTCAGAGTAAGTTAATGTTCAATTCAGAGATGCCTGGAGGGAACCTCTTGCCAGCACTGGTGGGAGGCTCAGAGTAATTTCCCCACCTCCTGAGCAGTTGACTGCCTTCTTGGTAAGGTATCCTTTGGGGAGATAATGGGTCCTTGGCCGTCATCTACATAATGCTCAGCGGTGGTTTTTTAATGTCCCAAAAGTAAGGTGTTTTCCAAAAAAAATCCCATTGAGGCATAACAAGCTGGCAGTGTTTCCCTGAAAAATCCCAAGTACTGAATCTTGTGGGAAAGGATGCTGACTCACCGATACCGATGGCTCAATACTGAGCTCTGATACAAAGAAGTAGGACAGTTGCATTATTCAGGCAGGAAGCAGAAAAGTATAGAAATGGGAAAGCAAGAGGGAGGAAAGACAATTTTATGTTTCCTTATGATTGAAGACATACTGGAAGAAGGGTGAGTTTAGACTCATTTGTCATACATAAGTTTAGCTGATCTGCATGAATGTGTTTTATTCAGATCCTCTGTGTTGTGCCGAAGGAATACAAATTCGATATTAAAGTTTAATTTGGGGGGCATCTAGATCTGTTCTTAACCCAAGCCATGAAGAAAGTCTTCCTTTCCTTTCTCTCCCCCAGACTTTGAGAACCATGTAATCCTCCTTTATCCGAGTAAAACCCGAAAAGGATAAGAAAACACTTATTTATAATGGACATTGTAGAACTGCCCTTTGTGGGAGGGCATCTGATTTATGATGTGCATCATTTGTGACTTCAGTAGAACAGCTTAAGCCCCAAAGTATAAGGGAATCTTCAGCCCCATGTCAGGCATGAAAACCTGTGTTTTAATTATTACATTCTTTTTAATTATGATTTAAGGTTTATGCCTGGTATTCTTCCCATGTCCAAGGCTTACTTGTTTCTGTTGGGTTTCTAAATGCTTTAAAGAAAAGAGCTACTGAAAAATTAAATTGCCACAGGCAAGTAAGATGGAGCCAGTCGGCACCACTGCCAGCATCGATAGTCATTGCTGCGAAAGGAAATACTTTCAGTATGACAGCCACAGTCATCTTCAGACAAAGAATTATAAGGAAAAACACTATTTTGGTGTTTATTCAGAGTAAGAAAATCCTGCTTCTGGAAAGATGGTCTGAGGAGGAATGAATACAACTTCATTTTAGTTCAGCGAAACCGTGCGGGATTACCCGAGGAAGAACCGCAGCCGCTGGGAGCCAGCCCAGCCACCCGACATCCTGCCTCGCGGCCATTTTAATCCCCCGAATACAGCGCTGACCACCAACCAGAGAAATTCCTGTGGAAGCTCGGATTTCAGATCCACTGGCTTTTCACTTCTCCCTCCCAGGCAAACGTTTGCTGGTTGTGCTGGAGGGGAATTTTGAGCCCGCAGAGACAGGCACCTGATTGCCCAAAGACTTTCTGGGTTACGCTAATGTGTCTGGTTTCAGTCTGGGCTCCGCAGATTTTCTGCAAACCCTGTTTCGGTTCCTCTTTTCTTGTGAATTTCTCTGTGAAGAGAAATTGAATTTCTCAGTGGATGCCTGATTCTGATCTTGCTTGGACTGGTGTTGCACAGCTGTGTATCTTGATTTGGAGTTTTGTTTTATTTACTGAAAGCATAAGAAAATGACGGGGCTCTGCAGCCTACCCCAGACCAACATCTCTCTTCATACTGCTACAACTCCACCAGTGGAAAGGGGCCACAGACAATATGAAAGTGCAGGAAATGAGTTACCTAGTTCCCGGAGATGCATTTCCAGCTAGAGGAGAAAACAGGGGTTACCACTATGAGCAGCAATCTGGGAACTCCTATTACCAAGGCTCACTTGCTACTGGAAACAGCAGGAAGCTCAAGGGAAATGGTTAGTGCCTGCTTGCTGATGGCAAGAGTGGAGAAAAAAAAGAATAATCTCAGATTAAGTCCTCGGGTCACTTCTCCAGCATTACCTTGAGACAATAGATTGGTTTCCTTTTAAATGCTTGATTAAAATAACACCAATACGCTACAAAGAGGAGAAGCAAAGTGTTTCATATTGTCACTGTTGACTACTCTGTCCAGTGCCTTTGTGCTCAGCATGATTTTGGCACCGCGGTTTGTTTGAATATGGCAAGAGAGCGAGCTTTGGCTTGGTTGTTGGCTAACTGCATCTGTCTGGCAGGATGCTTCGCTCCTCTCCCATGGCCACAAAGCTGCCTCCCGTGCAGATCCTGCTGCAGCCACGGATGGGCAGAGCCCAGAGAGGCTTAAGCATTTCATCCCACGTGAAACTTCCCCTTATTCTATCAGGAAGGGCTGAGGGAACCCCAGCTGAGAAAGTCAAAGGGTTTAGATCATTCACATGGGAAAATTTGAAAGCACTCTCGAATTCAAAGCCAGGGGTTAAACTAAGCTTTTTCTTTTGAAGAGACTCGTTTATTTGAAGTCAAGCACTCAATTCTGTCTCCCCCCCCGCCCCAAACCAAACAAAAGCAAATGTAATATGTTCAACTTAAAGCATTTTAAATTAAAACAAAAGAAAAAAAATTAGTTCCATAATCCTGCTCTTATTTTCTAAGCATAAAAGAGCTGAGCTAACGTGGATGTCAACCCCACTTGACTGCATTAAGTGGAATGGTTCCAGTTCACACAAAAGCTGTATATGCCTGTAAAATCAGGGAAAAACATGTATTTAAGCCTTCAGAAATAATTAAATCATATGTTTATGGTTATACAACAAATGGCTAGATTTGATTGCTTAGAGGGCTGGGGGACAGAAAATAAAGTGTTATCTTAACACTGTGTATAAATATATTGTGGGTAGATTTTTCTGAGATTAAATGGATACAGAAAATATTTCCTTTAGCAGGCACTGTCACAAACAATTTGTGGGGCAGGGACAGAATCACTTAGTTCCTCTGTGTAAAAAGGACAAAAAGTACTGGCCTAAAACTGCCTGCTATGAAGAAGAACTAGAGAAAATGGGGACTGAAAGCATCTCTAGGTTCCTGACTGCAGCAGCCCTCTTCTATCGGTTGCCTCCATCTTCTGCCTCAGATGATGTCAAAGAACAAAACAAATCTTATTTTCCCTTTTGGCTTAGATCCATCATGTTAAAAAGACCCTGATTTGTTACATTACGGTACATTCAACCTGTATAAGTCCCCTGTCCCCCTTTCTGCCCTGGCGTGTCCCTGTCTTTCTCTGCCTTGCAGGCTGTTCTTTGTGGGATAGCACTGTACAGCCCCTTAATAGAGTCAGATTAGCAAATCAAACACACTAATCATCACATCCAAAACAAATAGGACCCAATGTTGCAAAGTAAGAAGGATTTTGCCTGCACTTCTGCATCTCTTCAGAAGAGAAGCCAAACTTTTGAGTTGGCAGAAGGTATTAAAAGGAGCTTTTTTTACCAAGTGAGTGCAACAGCCGGGTGTTGAAGTGATTGCCTTCAAAACAGCTCAAAGACAGACATACTTATTTGGCTTTTTTTCACCTGGGTTATCCATTACTTTTTCTCAGAAAAAAATTACTTGGTTTGTGTTCAACAAACAGTGAAAGCGGCTTTTATTTGACATTGTATAAGATTGTCTGTTACTCAGAAGTGTAGCTCTTTTTTATGGCACAAATGAATAATTGTGACTTCTGTGGAAATTCTGGAAAGAGCATGCAAGGAGGAAATCAGTTATTTATCCCTTTCTGGAAGAAAGGCCCTTCATTTCTTAATAATTGCTGATGTTCCTGCTTTAGCAGCCTATGTGCATTCATATGGCCCTGAATCAAAAAGGGCCCCCAAACCTGGGGATTGTGACTTGTCCTTCTTCCTGTGGGGCTGGAATAGATGGTGAGGAATGATGTAATGAAGAAAGGCTTCAGAAGAGTCGACACACTAAAGAGAGTTGAGCCCAGACCTGGATCTGAGCCACCTTTTGATTCTGGCACAACTGTGATTAGGGTCCAGGATTTCAGCTCTACCCTGGTACCTATGACCGAGTACACCAAACCATCTCCCTTTTCTCTCCCACCGATCCTCTCCTCGGTGTGGGGAAAGAAAAAAATCCATATTTCTAGTCTGAAACCTCATTGGATTCACAGACAGGGAGAAGCAGTGTGAGATGTCTCTTCTGCAGGCTCTTCATCCAACTGCCCATGTTGAACAGCAGCTCCATGGCTAAATAATCTCCCGTTATAAAATGGCCGAGAAGCAAAAGAGGTCTGAGGGAAGTGGTGGAGTGTAGGACCACAAAAAGAGGGATTCAGAAAGAGGAGTAGACAATGGTGAAGGGGTAAGTAGGGTAAAATAGAAAACAGTATAATTAAAGGAGCAGTTTGGTGTAGTATGCTGTGTCCTAGCTCTCACGAGGGACATCTCACGCATGGTAGATATCCTGCATTTCTATGCCTGATTTTATGTTGGTTATAAAAGAGCTGTTCCTAAGGGGGCTGTTGGTGACCTGCATGCTTAGAGGTGAAAACCACGACTGCACCCTGAGAAGGAAAATCTGGAAGAAAGCAGAAGTGACACGTACTGACAAACTGAAACAGAATCCAAGCAGATGGAAGAAAGCAGTAAATTTCATCTTCTTTCACCAACATACACAAGCTGAATATGTACTGACTTTATACCTACTCATTTATGGTATGCCTCCTGGTTTTCTGAAGGTTTAGCATCCACTCAGGAAATCAGAAAAGTTTTTTATTGCTCTACAGTGTGTCAAGCATTAGGAATCACCTTCCATTAATAGCTGAGACTACTCAAAGTCTACACAACAGCAAAATACGAGACAGACTGTCCCAATGGGCAACAGGCACAAACTGAAACACAGGAGATTCCCTCTGAACATCAGGAAACACTTTTTTTACTGTGAGGGTGACTGAACACTGAACAGGTTACCCACAGAGGTTGTGTAGCCTCCATTCTTGGAGACATTTGAAACGGTCCAAGGCAACTGGCTCTAGGTGGCCCAGTTTGAGCAGGGGCGTTGGACCAGATGACCTCCAGAGGTCACTTTCAACCTCAACCAACCTGTGATTCTGTGATCCTGCGAATGCCACAAGGTATGTTCACGCTCTGAAACCTGTTAGACCTTGGCTAGAAGGAGCAGAGGCCATAAATGGTGTAAGGCAATGTCACCGAGGCCCATATCACCTGGGACCATCTCCAAAGAGATTGGGGCATGTGTTTCAGAGCCCTCGTCCTGCTGTGGAAGCAATAATACAACAAGGCATTGAAGGTGTCTGGACTCTGTGACTGGTTTTCCCTTCCTCAGGAAAGCTGCTTGCATTTGCTTTTAAAGTCTGTACTTGAGGAAAAGTTCATCTGTTTATTACAACAAAGTGGACTTGAAAATAGATGGTGTGCATGTATGCTTAGGTCAGAAGTGCACTTGCCTCAGCTGATAATTACTCTGTATTTTTAGCATCAGGGTGGGCAAATCTTTCTATTTTCTCCATTGTACAAAAAAAAAATATTTATTTCCTTCCTGCTACACACCCAGAACTCACAATGATTGCTATGCTGACGGCACTGTCTACTTCGTTAACGCATGCGCAAAAGTTGCTTGACAGCAGATGGATAAATACAGCCTGGCTTTATTTTAAGCTTTTCACTTTTTAACGAATGTGAAATTTTAGCGTGGTTGGAGTGATTGCTAAACTTTGCAGTCCATAATCCTTCAGTTCAAATGCTGCAATTCTAATGTAGAACTAATGCGTTCAGCTCGACATTCAGAAATATACGCTTAGGTATATTCAGAATTATGCTATTGTTTGTCTTGATTTGGCTATTAAATAATCCTCAATTTTTCAGTTTTGGTGAGTGTAATTTGCAAGAAAATCCCTCATTTACTTAAACAAAACAAGGTTAAGTATATATCTTTAAACTACTTTCGTGTTTTCCTTATTTTATTAAGATAAAGTAGTGATAAAAAAGAATTAAGAATTAAATAATTCATCACAAAAGCCTTTTTTTCCAGACAGTAGAAGCTTCCAGAGATTCTTCCTCATTAGGCAGCTAAGTCTTGCCAATCTGTTTACATGGAGAACAAATGAAATACAAGAATTAAGACGGTTTAAGAATTCAAGTGAAACAGCTCTGTAAGATGCTACAGAAAGCAATGTTGTTGGAGCTTTTGTTGAAATTTCTATTTATGAAGATGTGGCAAATCCTGTTATCTGGCAAAGTGACCCCAAATCCAAAGCTCTCCTATCTGGTGGCACGGATTTCTCCCACTTAATCAGCTATGGCAAGTGTGACCTTGACCGGCCTGAAGCCCTCTGCAACAGCCATGGGACAGCACCGAATGACCACACGGCTCGTGCCAGCCCTGTGGTTGGCACACATGGACCAGGTGCATGTGAGAAGTCTGGAGCCCTGCCCTGTCCTGCCTACAGGCTCAGACATCGGAAGAGAATTAGATCACCTCCCCCTTCCCTTCGGTATATTAGTCTTTCCTACATTTCTCACCAGCTCTCCTTATGAGTTGTATTTAATAACACCCCTGGATGGTTTTTAAAAACATGCTGTTTTAATGTTTCTTTAACAAAACACAAATTCCCATCAGACATAATTTTATGGTCTTATTACTCATACAAATGTTGAATTCCCCTCATTATTCCTATTGACCTTGGCTTACTTAAATCCTGTGGCTGTGCATTAGTGCTTCTGCATAATATAAAATCGTTTCCCTTTGGTAAGATTTACACTACACTGCTTTAAATATGATTGAATATCTCCTTGTTCTTGCAAGAAAGCAAATAAGGTGTCCTTTACCTGACTGTCCGTTCTTATTTGTTTCCAAATTAAACAGGCCTCTGATTATTTTCTCTTATGCTGTAGTGCTTTGCATAGCCCATGAAGATCATTTGCAGATTAGAGCAGTGGAGTCAGGTAGGAGAAGAGGAAAATAGAGTGGAGGGAGATGGAGTATGGAGGAGAAAGGCTATGACTGTTCCTTGAAACTGTTTTTCCCCATATGTTCTTTTGGCATAAAATTGGTTTGTGGGTGTCAGTGCACGGATGCCCCCCAACCCAAGCAGCAGGTAGCCTCTGGTGAGGGGGGCAGAGAAGCAGAGCAAAGAAAATTGGATCAGAAATTAGAAAACTGGGAAATCAAAAAGGGAGGACAGAAAGATCTGCTGCCCCCCGGTGCAGAAGGATCTAAGGATCTGGTCACCAAATAGTTGCAAAGGGACCCCTGACAAATAAAGGTCGGAACAGACCAACACTATGTGATTTTGTTCATCAGAAGTGAGCATGAAGTTCAGACAGAAGTATGACTTGTCACCTTGTCTAATTGCTTGACCACAATGCACTTGGCTCTGCGTGTTATGGATGCTGCATCTGCATTTCATTTTTTTTCTTTTTTTTTGGAGTTGTTTTTTTTTTAATTCTTCTCATTTTCTTGAGGTGCTGTGTGCTACTGCACTGTCTACTCAAGCAAACTGCACTTAAATGGCATCTCTGCAAGTACAGGACAGGCATGGAATTTTCCATTTTGTTAGAAAGTGTGTATTTGTCAAAACCAGCCAATTTCAGTGGGAGCACACATGCCAGCTTCCTCAGGAAGAATTTCACAGTGCCTACCTGGAATTTCCAGTGAAAACAGCCTGCTCAGTCTCCACGACAGCCTGTTTGTCAAGTCACATACCTGGGGTGTGAGATATCCAGAGCATAGTTCTTGGCTCCAAGATACCAGTGGTGGTATAAACCTAAAGAGCTCTGAAAGGAGAGATGACAGAGCCCTAACTGAAGAAAGACAATAGTGTGGCATGAAGACACTTACAGTGGGGAAGAACAAGCTTCAGTTCCATCGTCTGAATACAAAATACAGCCCCATCTCATGTGTGCTTCCTAGGCTCCAAGGTGTTGAGTTATAGTAGTCCATTTCAGCAAAGAACATAAAAAAAACTTCAACACCCCCTATAATTCTGGATTAAGTGACCTCTGTGGGCATGCGTAGCATGCAAAATAATATTTGATCTATGCGAAGTGATAGTATTAACACATTTCTGCACTACCAATATAACCTTCCCCGGTATTCCTTGATGGTGCCTACTCTGCACTACCACTTTGGGATTTAATGTCTTTTCTATGCAAGAATAGAACTCAAGTGGGCAACAAAACAGACTACCATTGAAATTACTCCTATCTGAGAAGGCAAGACTTCGGAAACCGTATATGCTGAGGGCCAAGAGCTAGATGTACTTGTGATGACAAAGCTTTTATGTCAGCCTTGATGTTACTAACATCACATTTTTAGTTAGGAAGTCCTTAAACAGTGTGTTTCACAAAGAACTGATTTAAATTTAATTGAACTTAACGGCATAGCTGCCAATTAGTAGTGATGTTTGTTTAGTTTCTGTTGAGATGCCCTCAAGAAATGCAGCATGGCTTAATTTACTGTGCCCGTCTCAGTCCGAGTTGGTTGTGTCTGCATGTTTCTCAGCTCCTTCCAAAAGATAATCCAGTCAGCTCTTCCAACAGCCAAGCCATGCAGAGGCCATGATGCTACCTTTCACGCTTGTGCTATTGTACTCAGCTCCCAGGAAAGTACTGATTACTGTTGTCAAAGTGCCACATGCCTGCACAGAGACACAAAGAGCTCGTTGCAGATCCATTTATTACAGCAGCAAAACAGAAGTGTATTAAATTTTCTTCACATGTAAATGATTATTCATCTACTCACCATCACAAAATTTTCCTTTCACATGAAGAGCTGCACAATCTGTTGACTCCACCATATTGTCCACTGCATTATCTCCTTAAAATAGCCACACCTGAATGCCCAGAGAAGCAAGTGGGTCCTGCAACCACCATTAAGCTGAAGGTAGAAATCAAGCTTTATTTCCTGAGAAGATCCAAAACATTGACTTGGAGTCTTTTGCAATTTCCTGCTTTCACTCATTTCTCTCATCCTCCCTTTGCCACTTCTTTCTATCTCATCCACTTTGTCAGATTCTTTGAAAGAACAGAATTGCTACAGCAAGAAGGAAACCAATAAAACCATTTTCTGAGCTGCTGACAGCTCTGTTTCTTCTGTGGACCTGGAAAAATCAAGCTATCCACATATTCCTTCTTTGTCCTCTTGATAGTCAAAACGGGTGTTCACAGACTATGCCAATTACTACTGCATGAAGGTCTGATGACAAAGTCATGCTTTGAGCCATCCTGCAAAACAAATCTCCCTTCTCCCAGGAAAAAAGTATTTCTTCCATCTGTTTCTCTCTCTCCTGATCTCTTATCATGACAAAATCTTCTCTTTGAAAAGATACAGAAGGTACATCTTTCTGGGAACACTTGGACCATACTGGAATTAAGATACGCTCCTGGCAGCAGACAACAATTTCTCCCACTCTGTGTCTTCCATTAGTGATGAGAGACTGGTCTGAACATCAATTTAAACTGTATTTTGGAACTATAATGGAGAGTAACGCTGGTTTTCTTAATGGCACATCATACTCACCTATGACTGAGTATCATATTGCAAGAAGACTGAATGATATTCCTTGAAGCATCCCCAAAACATGACTAAATACCCTCTTTCACTGTATTTCCTGAAATACAAATGAGCTTAGTTATGCTTTCACTGTAAGTCACCAGTAGTGCTTCTGAAATCATTGGGATAAGACCCTAAAGGAGGAGGAGGTGATGTGTTAATAATGTATGTGACCTGTCTCATCCTGTTTTCAGAACGCCCTCTTTTATAAATGAAAACCCCTTTAATACCATAATCTCCTACTCATATAATTTCCTTTTCTTGCATTGCAGTGTGCCTGGACTTAACAATGGTGGAAGAGGATATGGCAAGCTTTTAACCTTACTGAACCTAACGTGAGACTGACATTGAAACACTGAGTTTCTCGGCTTGCCCATTACCTGAAGAATATGCAGACATATGTGTGTGTTGTACGGTAACTCTGAATGCAACTGATGGAGTAAAATACCCCAGAAAGGGAAGTTATTTTCATGGCTTTCCATGTTCCAGGTGGTGGCATAGCATGGCTCCCAGCTCCACACTTCCTCTCTCTACCATGGAGGCTGAAGGGATTGAATGTTTCTCACGGCCTTTATGTGTTCAGTCCGTTGGCAATAACCACGGACAGGTGCAAATACCAAAGAATTTCTGTTAAAATTAACAAACGCCCTAAGACTCCACCCAGACTCCTGGGAAAATTAGATATTTTCCCCAGACACCATAACAGGCTATACTTCCCCTCTCATAAGCTCGAAGCCTGCCTATAAACAAAAGGGATACTATTGAGGAGAAAAAGGAACCCAGAATTAATTTGGGAGAATAGAGTGGTGATAAACAAATATTTGACCAATGTTTTGTACATTCCCATCCTCCAGCATCTTGGCCAGTTGGCTTTTTTTTTTCCCCTCACCAGATTGTGTGAATGTCCATTAGACAAATGCCCTCTCACAGATACTGTTTCTTGCCTTTCCACATCCCATTCAGTTTCTCATCAGATACAAAAGTTTTTATCTTCTATGGAAATGGTGTCTAATCTATGACCAGTCCTTCGCCCTGTCCCTTATCAAGCAATTGCTGCCCAAATGAGCCTGAGGCTACCTGAGTTGGTCTGGAAGAACGTCATAATCATAGAATCATAGAACGATCCAGGTGGTACCTCAGTCGAAGAAGCTAGATTGAAGGTGACACCTCAGTTGCTACCTCTAACTGCAATGCCTGGACCTAACCTGGCAAGATTAAAGCTGTAGAGGTGCGAAGTAAAGGAAGTTCAAAATTTCTACCCTGTTTCCCACCACGATGTCATACTTGAATCATCTGCTTCCTAACTCAGCTGGGAAAAATGGCAAGAACCCACATCCCCACTGGCGCTCTTGCAGGTGTCACCAACTTGTAAAGACACCATGCACAAGCAAGAAGAACCATTAAATAGAGTCCCTCCATCAAAAATGCAACTGTTCATGTCTAACAAAGATAAACAGCTAAAATATTTGCATGGACAGAAGGGAAGGTCACCTGTTAAATGGAGAATGCTTCATTGTCCAGGGCACCACGAAGGAACAATAAAGACTTCCTTTTCTGTGAGCTCAAAAAGGGTCACAGAAGGTGCCTGTTTTTTGCCTGATAAAGTACATTTCCAGGTGGCAGTAGAAGTGGACATGGCTCCACACCAGACCCAAGAAGGCTGGCAGTTCCTCGGAGGCATTTTTCTCTGCCAGTGCCTGACACATTTCCCCTTCACTCCTGCAACCCTTTGACACAAATTCAGCAGCAAAAGCCCAGAGGAAAAGCAGAAGCAATGAAAATGTCCAGAACAATGAAGAACACACACTCAAAAATCAAAGTCCGTACCCTGCCCTTCTAGGCCGTGCTCAGCCCTTCTGTTGTTGCCGCCGCTGGTGGCCCAGCCACAGCCCCCGAGCTCCACTCATGTGCCAACATGTGTCCTGGCCCTGTATGGTCATGGTGTCTGGTAGTGCTGGCCTCTGAGCTGTGCCCTAGCTAACCCCATGCTGGGGACACCATAAGCAGTGGGAACAACAACATACTGGTGTCCAAGCCCTATGGATTTCCCCACACAGCCTGAGGGTGCTCTGTGTTGTGGGTGCCTTGGCCAGCTCCACATCCCTGCTCACCCCGTCCCACCTGCACACCCTTGTTTCTTCCTTCCCCTCCTGTAGCCCAGGTACTTACTTGCAGAATCAGTCCCCAAGCCCAGGTGAACTCCACACGCCTCACCCCTCCCTCCTCTTTCATTTTTCCCTCCCAACACACTACCTGTCAACCAAACCCCCAGGCCCAACAATCTGAATAAACTAATCTGAGTTTGTGGTAATAGTGGTAAATCAGATAAACTAACCCAAATTTCCCCCCAAAAATATGATTTTTCACATATATTTCCAAAAATATGATATATTATATGACTTTCCAAAAATATTTCTTATCTTCCAGCTGCCTCCTCTCTACCACTGGTCCTCACCCTGCACCAGAGAGAGGGTTGCACCCTCCATTGCCACTGGAGATCCTGCCCACCCATGCAACCTCCCCTGGGATCAATATGAGGACGAGTAGTCGAGCACCACCCAAACACAGTGCCTTTCCACACTTATTTCTCAATTCAGCCAAAATAGTCCCCAAGTGCTCAGTGAGCATCATGCTTGGTGGAGCTGCCGCAGGACGGGGCTGCTGCGTGGCCCTGCTTGTGTCTGCTCTCCCTGGGGTGCAGCAGGTCTGCATCCCACCATGCCCATCTTAGGGATGTGCCTGGGTGCGTGAATGTGTGATCAAGGTGAACATGGGCAAAATGCAAACCGACATTTGGGCTGGGCAGCCAAAATCACCCCTTTCTGCAGAGTGCTGGTTATGGAGTCAATGGTCACCATGGGGGGATGCTCACCTCTACAGAATCTGTAGGCCAAAATTTAGACGTTCCCCCTACCTACAGCTGTAAAACCTCTCTCTTATTTCTTGTTTTCTACAAAGGACTGAACAATTGCTATTTGGGACAAAATTTAATCCCAGTGTTGCAATAACGGACCATAATGACCTGAAGGTGTTTGGAATTTGTTTTTTTGCTGTAGCAAGCCAGATGGACAGAGAATAGTGATTTTTCCTTGAGGATCTCAAAGGAAAAATCAAATTTTATTAAAGATACCATAGAGAATGATTGCTTCTTTCACATTTTATTGTTCCACTCCACAACAACAAAATATATGAAACTAGCCCAACCACATATCTAGTCATACAAAAGCAATCAAAAGCACATTACAAATAATATATAATTCAACACAGTGCAATATCATTCATAATACAATTCTAATAATCCCAGAAAAAATGGAATTCCACAGCCGATGAGATTTTCCTGACCTTTGTGTAACAACAATTGGATTAGTTTTCATCCAGCATTGCTTCTATAAGGCTAAAACAAAACAATATTAAGTTAGTTCTGGGAGGAAGCAGGACTTAGGGACTTAGAGTCTCTATATCTACACTTACTGTTGTAAGCTGTGTACAATAAAGTAAAGAAAAATGAATTTAGAATCAAAAGAAAATTAGCAGAATAAGGAGGCCTGACCGTAAATCAGCAAGTTAGTAGTTTTAGTGAATTCAAATGTGTGTTATAGCCCAGAAAAATTAAAATCTGAAAGTGGTGGAAAGTGTTCATGTTTGCCATCTGGCAAGTCTGGGGTCCAAAGACAATCCTAGACCTTATTACAGTTAGTGGTCTGGCTGGATCATCTTACAGGTACAACAGAACAGCTTGGGTAAAAACCAGCAGAAATGGATCAAAACAGTTACAGATCCAGAAATAAATACTAATCCACAAGTTATTGTAGAAATTCTTTAGAAATTAGAATCTCTGAAACACTTCATGTTTTCTTTGAACCAAGCAGTAAATTGAGACAACTCTTCACTTGACAAGTCTATGTTGCTCATTTCCTGTGCTGGCAAAAAAAATCATGAATAGGCACAATTTCATGGCTACAGGCCCATGATTGCATGTGAGCAACATCATATACGACCTGTTGGTTGCAAGGGCCTGTAGAGAACAGGCTTTAAAAATTAGGAAATGCATGGCAGAGAACAGTGGTTCAATAAGATGGGCAGACAGCACAAGCACATGTTTGAACAGATTTGTGTTTAATGTCCAGTTCTACCCAGCCTGGTGAACTGGTGGGATGGATGCTCAGGGAACCTGCCATGTGCTCTACCAGCAGCCTGCAGATCCTCAGGTGGGACGTTTTCTGGATGCAGTAATTCAGTATGTAAATGCAAAGGCACTGTGAATTTTTTTCACTGTCTCATTGCCAACCCAACTTCTGCTACCCAGCCCTTCTGTGGTGGTGCAATGACTTGGAGTGCTGGGGCAAACTGTGAGATGGTCTGTCATGGGCAATCATCTGAAAGCCACATCCCTCGTGTAAAGGGAAAAACCTGAAAGATGGACGCTCTCAGAGACACTGGGGAGATGGAGGGAAAATAACAGCAGAAGGCAACAACTCCAGGGAAAGCTGAAACATAGCCAGACTTTGTCGAAAGATGTAAGAGTGATCCTTGCAACCTCTAAAAACATCCCAACATGTTCCTTCAGGCTACAGCTGGATCCAGCAGAGCCGGCAGCGCCTGACCGCATGACGCAGCTGGACCGAGGCCGGTGTGCTGGGGCACATGGGTGCCAAGCTGGGACCAGTCAGGAGGGGTAGGTGGGGGTGACATTTGTGGCTGGCTGCCCCGAGGCCCCCGTTTCACTCCCTGTGCCAACGTCCGCGCCAATCATGCTGCAAGACTACCCGGAAAATTATGTTTTGAAGCAAGAATAGAGCCTGCTTAATCCTGGTTAACGCAAAGCCCCTGTTAAAAATGATGTGCACATTTTTAAGAGTTTGTTTCAAGCTGACTAAACCACAAAAAGGGGACATTCTTTATTACCATTTCTCTCGAAGCAAATTAATTTCCATTCCCCCTGAAGCGAACCTTAGGGAGTGAGGAAGAATCACAAGAGCTAATGGGGAAGGCGTCGCCTATATAACACCACCAAAAATATTCAGTTACTCTTTCCCCACAAAGCCACTGGGTAATTTGAAATAATAAAACATCAGAAAGCAGGGCAGCTTGCTTCTCTGTAATTTAGAAGCATAAAAGGGAACTGATGCTGTAATTACAGACTGAAAAACCAAAAGCCCCATTTTTTAAAGTTGTTTTAGCAGACTTTTTTTTTTTAATTGCTATTAGGTCCTTCAAAGGGGGGACAAATCCTTCAGTCTAGGGCTTTGTCCAAATCTGAATAGACCAAGGAAAAGCAATGTACCTCAAAAGGTGGTGGAGGGGGCTCTGGCAGACCAGCCGTGGTCAGTGTGCCATAAGGCAGATATCCATGCCGAGACTAGGATTTGCTGTAGGCAGAGGTAAGCGAACAAGGGGAGAGGTAGCATGTATATGGTATTTTCCATCAGGCCAGATCAGTATCCTCACTTCACAGACCAGCCACTTGAGGCACAGAAATAATAAGTCTGGTAAAAAAGAGGCTGCTGAAGAGACAAAAATAACGCTAAATTAACATGCCTTCTGCCTTTTTCTCAAAACTATTAATCCTTTGTGTTCTGATGTAGTTAGTGTATATACAGTATAGTCAGTTATACATGTGTAGTGTAGTTAGTTATATGTATGCATATATAGTATAGTCAGTTACTCTCCCAAACTAGCCATTTTAAGCTCAAACGCTCTAGGGCCATCACAGCCATGTGAGAGATCAGATGCCATCTCTTCAAACAAATGGAAGGAAACCCAGAGGGGAAGAGACTTTTTCAGTGAACCTTTTCAGAGAAGTGTAGAGAGACAACATAACTTCAAGAATAGTGTGGCTATTCCAATGAATTTCCTTGTTCCGAGGTAAGAGAAGCCAATTCCAGCAGCTCTGTGTCCTTTCTTGGCAATTCAGGCTGATGGTGTTGGTCATTGTCCGTTCCACTTGGATAGTCAAAAGAGATGGTCTCCTCCCTCGCCTTGGGAATGCGCTGTCTCCTGCCTATGCCAGAACACATTTGCAGGCAAGGCTTCTGACTTTCTCATTTCCTTTCCTGTTTTGTTGTGCAGGGATTTTAAGCTCTCGGCTCCAAGCTTTCTTTTTATAGGCCTTTTTCCTTTGTTTATTGTCATTTAGTTTTTAGTTGTTTTTGTTAAGACGCCCAGTATCCTTCAGGAGCGGATGCCCATAAATTAGAATGCATCGTTATTATAATAAAGTTGCATCACTGCTGAAAGCCAGACCGGCCAACATAGACCTCTAAATAGAGGGCTAAGTGAGAAGTTGGATGGTATTGACCTCTACAACAAGGAACACAGCAGAAAGTATCTAATCTGGGAGGTGGAAAATATGGAGAGGAGGTGCACAAAAGGGTGTTCACGTAAGCTTCTGGTGGCCTGAAAAGTTCATCTTTGAAAACTGGGATGACCATGAAAATCCTTAAAACTTTCACAGGGAACTGAGATGAATTATATGCTTATAAAACTGCGGTTCTAAACTATTGGGATTAAATGCTAAAACAGGCAGCACGCTTTGACTCCCATCTCAGATGTGCCAACTAGCTTGAGAGAGCAGTGACTGTGCACTACCACAATTACAGGGAAGGTTTACTTATTGCAGCAGCCACCTATGAAATGAAGAGTTCAATGATCAAATAAAACAGGCTGCTCTTTTTTCAAGCTTTTCTTTGAATATTCAAATGAAAAGTTTTCACTTCAGGGCTTTGAAATCAGAAAAAAATACTCCAGGTTTTATTGCTTGTTATTTCTCTGCTGTGATCGGCCCAACTCACAGACAAACATTCAAAGAAGACTTTGCAGTTCTCTTTGTAAGTGTGAAAACACTGGGTAGAATCATAGAATCATAAAATCATAGAATGGTTTGGGTTGGAAAGGACCTTAAAAATCATCTAGCTCCAACCCCCCTGCCATAGGCAGGGACACCTCCCACTAGACCAGGCTGCTCAAAGCCCCATCCAGCCTGGCCTTGAACACTTCCAGGGATGGGGCATCCACAGCTTCTCTGGGCAACCTGTTCCAGTGCCTCACCACCCTCACAGTAAAGAATTTCTTCCTAATATCTAATCCAAACCTACCCTCTTTGAGTTTAAAACCGCTACCCCTCGTCCTATCGCTCCACTCCCTGATAAAGAACTCGTCCTCATCTTTCCTGCAGGCCCCCTTCAGGTACTGGAATGCTGGTAAAAGGTCTCCCCAGAGCCTTCTCTTCTCCAGGCTGAATAACCTCAACTGTCTCAGTCTGTCCTCATAGGAGAAGTGCTCCAGCCCTCTGATTGTTTTTGTGTCCCTCCTCTGGACCCGCTCCAACAGGTCCATGTCTTTCTTGTGCTGAAGGCCTCAGATCTGGGTGCAGTACTCCAGGTGGAGTCTCATGAGAGCAGAGTAGAAGGACAGAATCACTTCCCTCAACCTGCTGGCCACGCTTCTTCTTATGCAGTCTAGCATGCGGTTGGCAGGACCTTGCACATGGCCTTGTTGAACTTCATGAGGTTTGCACGGGCCCACTTCTCAAGCCTGTCCAGGTCCCTCTGGATGGCATCCCTTCCGTCCAGCATGTCAAACTGCTCCACACAGCTTGGTGTTGTTGGCAAACTTGCTGAGGGTGCACTCGATCCCACTGTCCATGTCAATGACAAAGGTGTTAAAGAGTACTGCCACTTGTCACTGCTTGCCACTTGGACATTGAGCTGTAGTTCCTGCCCAACTAGGAAACCCTGAAATTGTTCTACAATTTTAGCACCTAAAAAAGATATCCCTTAAGTGTCTAAGTTGTTCATGAATTAAAGGAGATGCCTTGGAAGGCTTGCAGAAGAAAATTCTTCCATCTAATGTAGATGCGCAGTTTTAAGCAAGGAAGACCTCCATCCAAGAGGCCTCCAAACACCTGCTTCTTTTCATTTACTGTAGAGGGAATGATGTCACATAAAATGTATTAGATTCCAAAATTTAGCCACATGTTAGTTGCCCAAGTTAGGTGAGCTGGATCCAATTCATAACATTTATTTTTCTATCTACACTTTTACTCTCAAGTGTCCCCCATATGAAAACTGTAAAGGTGTTTTTATATATAAAAATGCACCACAATCCTGTGAAGAAAGCAAATGTTATTTCCATTTCCCCATAAGAAAACTGACCCACATAAAAGGGACAAAATGACTTAGGCTAGGTATGCAATGCATACTTATGAGCTCTAGTTGTCCCTTGTCTTTCATTTTGATGACTGCAAAGGAATAAAATCCACACCCGTGGTCAAATGCCATCTGCAAAAGGCTGAAAACACAACTGCTAAAATGCATCCTCCAAGCTCACATCAAACTCTATTTTAGCAAAAAAAACCCTTTTAGAGCCTAAGTTCTGCTGCCCACAATCTCTCACGTTAATGTGTCTTTTTAGTTTATAGTTTATTGGTCTTATTCATGCTCCTCTACTTTATGTAAAAACCCATGAACTACCAGTAATTTCTGCCTTCTGATTGCCTTTATGTCTGAAATATTATCTTACCATTTCTTGGCTGGTTTGATTTTTTAGCCTTCTCCAATTGAAAAATTATGGGTCCTGTTTTTTGTTTGGTTTTGTTTTGTTTGTAAAATATCTGATGATCTAACAAACAGAAAACCTTACAAGAAAAATCTTCCCTTGGAAAGAAGTTCTAGAAGTCATGTCTGATTTGTCATAGGTTTTCCCCTGGATATAAACAACATTTATTTTAGCCAGTAGGAATCAACACAGCAGACATTACAGGGCTGATCTAAGACTATATGATAATGACATTTGAACTCCTGCTGTCATTACTTTAATGTAAAGTCCTACTTTCAGTTTTGCTAACCAGGAGACAGGCAGAACTAGGTACTTCTTTAAAAGCTACAGCTGCAAAAATTCTACAGGACAAAGTCCTTTTCTATTTTTATTTCTGAAAAAGTACACTGTCCTTTACACATACATGTATGCCTTGCATTGCCATATGACGAGAGAGAATGACAGTAAACATCCCGTTTTGCTGAGATGGGAAAAGTCATAGCACCAGCAATACCTCACTTCACATTTTAAATATAAAAGCAACTGTGTGGTATTATTAAAACAGATATCGAAACTGACTGAAAAAATACCAGTAACTTCTTCAAGAGAAATGAGAATCGTGGCTGATTTTACTGTTGCTCATTCTGTTATGTGCAGCACTCAGGAGTTTGCCTGTAGGTTTCTGTCAGAACCTGGCCATGTTTCAAACTCAAAGGGTCCATCCTTCTGGCTAATATTAACTTTGATGCAAGTCTGGTCAGCTTGCTATCTCCCTCCCTCCCTCCCTCCTTGCAAAGGGATCCGGAATGTGCAGTAGGTTTTGAACTTGAATAACTCCTCCCCTCTGGACCACTGCTGCTGAGTGGGTCCTACTGAAGTGTAGCTAGAGGTTGGAAGAATTGGAGGTCTATGGTCCTGGCTCTGATCTGGCTAAACTCACATCACGTTCATCAGGGTTAAACTTCTAATAAATATTTTGGGGTAAGATAATTTTGGCCACATTAACTGAATCATCTGCCATGGTATTTTCCCCCTCTACTGAAGTACAATTCAGTTATTCATGTGTGTTAATTAATAATCCTTCAAGAGCCAAAGCATTAGTACATCATTTATTCCTTGCTGCCAGGAAAATTATACAAGGGACTTTGTATTCATCGCTCTGTTGCCAGAAGAACTATACTCAAGAAACGGAAAAACGGGGAAAGACAGACTGCCCATTCTGTTAACGGAGTGAAAGCGTACATCAGACTTTGCTTATCATCTCCTTGAGCAAACATACACAGCCTTGATGGTCAAATCGGAGACTTCAACAAATAAATCTCATATAAACTGCCAACTCGTTTGGGAAAAAAAGAAGTCCTTCCCAGGGCACTTTTCTTTCTTATCTGATACCAGAACTTTATAACTGCTCTGTTCCCTTAACCACAAGACTTGTTAATGAGGACTACTCGGCACTGGCTACATCACAGCTTTGAGATAACGTCCCCAGCTGTGATTTAACGAGGGAAAATACATCTCTCCTGCAAAGATAAACAACGTGAAACTTTCCCAGCATTATCTGTTCCAGTCTGGTGGAGAGGACATAGTTCAGTGCCGATGACACTGCTCTGCTGCTGCAGGCACCTCTCAGATGAAGCGGCTGAGCTGAGCACACAGCGTCCAGGGTGCTCAGAAAGCTTACCTTCATACACAGGCCGTGCAGCTAACTAACATTTACAGAACTTCTTTTAACTGTTCTCATGTAACCATTCTTGAATAGAATGGCTGTACGCTCTGAATGGCCTGTTTGTTTTACGCACACCTTTTCTACCCATTTGTCACTGCCAAATTAATCAAATGGAAAACTCGCCTGAACATTTATTAAGATGTTCATTTTTATCCAGCAAAGCTATCTATTTATCAAAGTAATCTGTTTTCTCATACACAATGATCTTATCCGTCCACACGAGGAACCCTAAGAGATAGCAAAACGTAATTAATGTAGAGGTGTATGAATTCATTATATAAAATTCTTGCCTGTCAATGGAGAATAACAGCTCATCCCCATCCCAAGATGTGTATTTCTGTCTCCCTTGTCTTCAGATAAGGCACAAAGATAGCATTTGGTTTGAGAAGGTTTTGTTTTACTTCTATGTCCAAGTGACGACTTGAATATATAAATATACGGGTCGTTCCTCAAGAAAACATTTTCCCCTACAAGATTGTGTAGTATTTGGAAAGCACCCAAGTAAGATCTTCATAAAACTGTCTGGTTTTCTGGTGGTTTTGTCGTCAAACAAAACAGATGTGCTCAGGTTTTGCTGCCCTCTGCCAGTGCAGGCACAAGTACTGTGGTAAAGAAAAAAAAAATCTGGTAACCAAGCCTTTGATACAGAAAAACCACACAGAGTTGAGTCATAAACTGTGGACGCGAGACAACTAATTATGGGTTATGTTAGGCATGGGGAACAGGTTAACTGCTACATAATTACAATTGAGATCGCTGTGGACACAGTCAAGGAAACCCAGTTAATAGAAAGAAGTAAATGAAAATGTATTGGTATCTATGAAGGAAAACAAGTCCTGGCTGTTTTCTTTAGCTTCTTCAGTGATTTCAGATGTTCTCGATGCTTTACCGCTGCTTAAGCATTATACTTATGAAGCCTAAAAAGGGGTTTATATTTCACATTCTGCTATTTTTCATGATAACAGCAGGGAAGGAGTTAGTAAAGGTTTCTTTAATAAGTGCCCTGCACAGGCGGCGTTGCCAGTTGAGTGAAACTCCAGATCAAGCAACACAATGCAAACTGGAAATCTGTGAAATGGAAACTCCTGTGAAATAGATCATCAAGCGGTGGAAAGGAGATCAGTGGTCATACCAAAAGTGTTGGTAGTCAAAGGGCTATGGGGAAAGGAGAGACACTGGAAGCAGAACTCGTTGGACGATGCCTTGGGCAGCAGAGGCCTGTGGCTGCCCTGGGCTCCCTGACAGCCAGGGCTTAGGCAGAGCCATCTGCTCCAGGGCCACCTCTTGTGGAGAAAAACCTTCTTCTGACAACAACAAAGGAGCAAGAAAAGTGAGGTGCGCGTCCAGATGGGCTGCATCCCCAAGGCTTCCCTGAAGGCCTGACTCAGACTGGTTTGCAGGCTTCCCCATTTCCTCCGAGCTCGGTGGAAACTTCTATCCCGGTTCCTTGAACTCGCCCTCCAAAAGTACACACCATTTCTGAGTACACACCTATATATAGCCTCCTTCTGCAACGCCACCTCACTGTCAGAAACTGTTTCCCGTTGACACCAGCTAAATGTGGCATTGAAGTTTGAGGTTGAGGTGATGGGTCTCTACCTGAGTGAGTAGGCAGGCAGCCAAACGGGCATCCAGGTTGCTTGACCTTCCTGTGGCGTCACAACTTGCACGGTGAAATTGCAGGCAAACACTGTGGCTCTTTGGGTTTCTCTGTTTGCCACGATGATTCCGCTTTTGGTGCCATTGCGGGGATGCCATGGGTAAGCCCGGGTGGTGTGGTGCAAGCCAGCAGCCACCCGCACAGGGTATCCCTCTGCCCCACCAGGCATTTCCTTCCAGCTCTGCGGCTGGGGACATACTCTTGTGCAAGAGACCCAGGTGTGCTCCTGGTCTTTCAGGCACACAGGTTTTTCAGGATCTGCAGCTGTAATGGCACAGGTCTCCTCTTCAGATCATAAAAGAGGATGTCACAATGTCCTTGAGCTTTTCCGTAAAAATTCCTGGCAGTTTCTGGGTCCTATATGTACTGGAGAAGGTGTTTCTGTTTAAAGCACATTGACATCAATATGTTTACACGAGTCCAGTGTGTATAAATCCATCTAGGATCTCACAAGCCTCCATAGTTTTTATTACTGAAAACATCTTAGTCATCAGCAGACTTTAATTAGCTGCCTGCCTGCTTCCTCCCACAGATCATCAGTGCCTGAGATACCCCTGGTCCCAAAAACGATCCCTGGATTTACACTGCGATTCATTTCTTTTCTGTGCTAAGGAACAGACTTCTTCTTGTGTAACCAATTCTAAAGTTTTTGCCAAGACTTTGCTTCTTGCCCCATGGTTACTTGTACTCCAACCGTTCGCACTGAGGATATTTGGAGTGTCTATTAAAAAATTATGAAGGGCTTTTTTGAACACTAATGTAAATTGGGTTTTCCAGATCACCTTTTCTGCAAATCATCTTCAGGTTGTACTATTCCAGTCACTGACAAATTGCTGCTCCCGGCTCACCAAATCTATGATTTAGAAAGACAGAAGCACTTGTGATTCCTCTCCACACAAAGAAACGTCCTGTCTCAAGACCTCAGCCGTGAGTTATGAGCATGTGGAGTTTTGCAGCCACTGCATATTAGAAATAACAACTAATTACAAAACTGCAGAAAGTGAAACATAATTACTAAGGAAGAGTATGTAAATGCCACTGTAGTTTATTTTGACAGATGAGCCTGTCTTGACAATGAAGGATTTCCCACGGGAGAAATTAAGATTCTCAAGTTGTTTTTTGATCTAAAGGCAATTTCTATACTTTTCTTTTTATCACTTCCTTTGAAGGGAATCATGACGCAGAGAGGCACAGGGTTAAGGGTGGAATGAACATTAAAGGCTCCTGTCACTGCGGCAAGACTCTGAAAAAGATTTTGAGGTGCTCCAAACCTATGATATTTTTTTGCTGTTTCTCCTGGCAGTGGTGTGATAGGATTTAAAGCAAATTTGGACCCTGATGGATGACAATTGCTGCTCCAAGGGAAAAAACAGAGGAGATGATTTCAGAAAGCCTTTATGTATCATCAAGCAAGGACCATATACATCAAGGTTCAGGGATCCATTTCCAAGTAATCTGACTAGAAAAAAAAGGAAAAAAGGGGAAAAAAAGAAAGCAATAAAGCCAGCACTGTGGGGCACCTGAGAGATGTTACATTATCCAGGCTACTTACTGTACAAGAAGGGGAAAGCAACAATGTAGCTTTGGTGATTGCTAAAGTAATTTCTATAGCTAAAGTACCTGCTTTTGTGTGTATCTATCTGGCTGATGCTGGCTGGGTAAATTATTCCAGCTTTTGTGATAGGCAGGTGGTCACTCCCAGCTGTGTGCTGGGCCCCTAACTTCACTGCTCTTCTCCTGGAAAAAGATCTTGAAATTACACTCAACCATAAACATATCCTTTTGATTTCATTAATTTAGGGACCTGAGGTATCGTATAGGCCATTCCATGTCTTGATTGAACCAGTACATGTTAACACACTGGAGTCAACTGACTTAAACATCCATCCTTATCCACCAAACCTGAATTCAGAATGTGTCCCTTCTACATTTATACCATGGACCAGCTCTCACCCAACAGTTCACATGAGCTAAACTCAAAGTTTCATATCCACTTCAGAAATCCTCTTACATTTGCTGCTCAAGTTCAGTGAGAATACCTCTGGCGCTGTCTAATCCACAAGCATCGACATGGGTTTCTTTTCCCCTTTTTTTTTTTTTAATTTTAAACCTTCTCTCCTTTTACAGTCTTATTTTTGTTGCAGGCACCCATTTCCTTCATGTCCAATTTAGGTATGGGCCACTTTCCCAGAACTACAATGAAGGCATGAGTAAGGAAGATGGTATGCAGAGTATGAGCACTGGTGAGGAGTAGATGCCCTCCATTAGTACCAGTGAAGCCTTATTATCAACACGACGAGTCAGTTCAGAGCTGCCATTAAGGCAGCTTTATTTTGGCACAGGAGGAAATAATCCATCACTTTTTAAATTGAGTTTCAACTTTATAGACTCACACCAAGGAGTAAAAAATTACCTCTATATTTATTTGGGCCAGACACATGGAAGGACCATTCATCTGTGTAGCACAGATCTCTCACAGAGCACTGTTTAACCATGAGGCCTCCTCCAAAACCTCTGGAAATCAGCAGGATTGACTTCAGCAGGGTTTTTTGGCCTCAACGCAAGTGTGCCCATGCAACTGGCAATGCCACGGCAATAATTCTAGCCCTTGTTACTTGCATGGAGCAACATTACATTATATTCCTCTCTGCTGCCTAGATGAGCAAGTTTATCACCTGGGCCTCAAAGCCACAGCAGCACAGAAGCAGCCATCTATATTTTATACCCCTGGATGGAGAATAGATGCCTTGGCATGTATAAAAAGTGCTGCCAGTTCTGCGTCTGGCTAGCATCTTCCTGTGGTGGTTTGTTTTCTCTGTGGAATATTTTTACTTTTCTCCCCATTAGCCGTATCATCAGGTTCCACATATGCCTGGTGGCCATTTCTATAAAGCAAAATAGAGGCAAATGTTGACATTATGTCAATGAAGCTAAACTGTGCGATTCCTAAGGAAGCTGAAAACTGAAAAAGTGCTTAGGGGCTGACCTGCTTTTTCTTCCCATCTTGCAGTAATATGTATCGTGTTGAAATTTGAAAACAAGGAGTGAGCATGCATAAAAAAAAAAGGTCCTAATTCTTTTTCCAAGTGTATTTTCTTATTTACCAAAACAAATAGGTAAAACTATCGTCAGGAAAACATTGTTACATGACCATCGCCCGAAGTGTATTCTTACCACCAGATCATAATTCCCTTTCTTTCCATTCCTTAAAAGTTCATTCAGTTCTAACTTCTACAGTAATGTTTATCTAGAGTACCTAATTATATAGTGCAACCTGCATCTGGAGTGCTGGTTCAAGGTTATTATAGTTTTCCACAGACATAACAAAAATATTGTTTTAAACTTACCCATTGAGGAAAAATGGCTGCATTTTACCTCTGAATTACTGATAGAAATATATGGATGTAAAATACAGTTATTAGAACTTCATAGACATAAGAATGTTGCCTATTCAGGTGACTGAATTTCCTCCATGGCACTTGCCGTCACAGAAGTATCTCCTTTTTGTTTCTGCTGCAGACATAAAATCTGACAAAATTAAACTGAATATATTAGATGTGTAAATGACAGATTGTAGTGATAAGCAAACAAGAAAGGCGAACTGTATGAATGCTTGTCAGTACATGTTTCTTGTTGGGAATATTTGATAATATTAACGAAATATGAATAATGGAGTAGGAATAATAATTTAATAGTTTTTCAGTACTCAATACCTGAAAAAGAAGCTTCTACTTAATCTATATCATAGTGATTATATGCAGAGAACCATTACTTTTACTACAAAGAAGAAAACTTCTTCTTTGGCAGCAGTAAAAGGAAAGTGGGTAGATAAAACAAACTCTTTAATTCATATGTCCTTACTCATAGGTTTCCCGTCAAGCATGGTTTCTTCTTTATTTAGAATCAATACTAAGTAAGGAAAGGATAAATATATAAATCGCAAAACTCTTTCTGTGGGTGTATTGGTAGCCAAAGTAAATTGTCTGAGGTTTGGAGAGACCATGCGCTTGTTCTGTATTTGCTCTAAAATTCAGAAGTGATGAAGAAATATTTTGTTTCAATCCCTAGAATGAGGGCTATGAGCTGTGCCGGGAGCGCTGGCCATGTTTACGACACACGGCATTCCTGATAGATCCCTCGCTCCTCACTTCCATAGTATTCCCAGTCTCTGTGGAGAGGCTGAAGTCTCACACGCAGTCAAAAATGAGAAGTCAGGAGCCTTTGGCTGGGGCCCAGCTATTGTTTCTGCCATGCCACGCGAGTGCAAGGCGAGAACGCTATAGGATCCTCTCCTAAGGGATTTACACTGTGGAAGCGTGATCCTGCAAACGACTCAGGCAGCTACGTGAGTGCAAAAATAAAAGTAATCCCTTTAAAGTCAGCAATGACTTTAGTATAAAGTATGTGATTAATTATTTTACCAACAGTGAAAGAAATTAATTGTACTTTTACACACACCCTCCACACACACGCACACACACAAAAAAAAGATTTCACTGTTACCAGGCAAGTCACTTACACTTTCTTTGTGTCAGTGACCTTTTGTGAAATGGATGCCATAAAATGCCCAGGTGATGATGTGATAGCATTGTGGAAGTTCACATTTGTGGCACATCCTAAGAACTTCAGAAAAAAGTGAGTCAGAGGTGCAGAAACTCTGTTTTTTAAATGTTTCTGGTTAGTTGCTTGGGTAAGACAGTCCTCAGATAATGAAGTCAGCTGAGAGAAATCGCAAGTTTATTAAAGGTATGATTTAATATTAATTGAAAGCTCCTGGGGTTTTAAATGCATGCCAGTATTTTTTTACTCTTCTTAATGATCAGGAAGAGCCTTCACTTTTATCTGGGTAAAAAATGGTATCAATATTAAAATAAGTTTGGGAACATGGGAATTGCTCCTTCTAGGTATTTGAAGTAAAGCAAGTTTAAAAAATAGGAAGGTATGAAATAGATGTGTATGATGTAGGTACTTCTATGCAGCAGGCTTCTTCAAAGCTGTGAGGTTCTTAAATCTACAACCACTTAAGCCCTACCTTTAAAATCAGGCATGTTCATTCTCAACACTATCTGGGCAGATAAGCCTGGTGAAGTATTGTAGAAAACTCCTTCACTCTTCATAAAAGATTTCAAGCCATGAGAGGTTAAACATCTCCTCAAAACATCTGAATGCAGCCAGCTAGCAGAGTCCAACTCTTGCTCTGTAAAAATTGCCAGAAGTGGGTCAATAGAAGAATTATTGCTTGCATTATGTTACCTCTTCCTCCTTCCTTCCTTCCTTCCTTCCTGCCTTCCTTCCTTCCTTCCTTCCTTTCTTCCTTCCTTCCTTCCTTCCTCTGCCCATTCTGGAAATGGCAAGAAAATGATCTAAGCACTCAAGACGAACGTGACAAATGGAGGCAGAGGCTTTATTGGCTCAGCTCCAAAGGAAATGAAGTTCCTTTGAGGAATTTTCAAATTTTTGCATAAAATTAGCTGGATGCCAAGCCACATGTTTAGATGTGGGTCAAATGAAAATTACTGTCACAGGAGATGTGGAAGGTCAAATGATGAGACAACCCGCTCCTTGTGCTTGTGTCCAACAATGACAAAAATCTGGACGGAAGTGGTAACATAAAGGGGGTTATCTGGAATTACAGGCTGCCAGCACTGGTGCAGTGTTTTTCTTGCATGTCCATTCAGAATTAAAAGACATAGCAAAAAAATGCCGTAAGGTTGATCCTTACGCATATAGAAAAGGTTCAAATAAATGTAGTTCTGGAGTCATTTGGTTTCAGGGGGACTAACACCAAGTTTGCAGAAGAATAATTTCCTTAAGAGAAAGATGGCTAGTATGTGAATGGAGATGACATGAAAGTAGCGTTGGGGCAGCTGGGATGGTGGTGTGGGTGGCCCAGACCTTAGGCGACATGCCTCAAGCATTGGATTGAGAGGTGTCGGGAGAAGGCTGCAGAAAATCTCTGCCCAGATTTCTAACGGAATAAACACAAGAAACAATTCATCATTTCAGAGTGGAAAGTCTGGGAGAGGATGACAACCTTTCCAACCTTCTTTTCATTGTTTATTTCGACCTTTAGAAATATTAGGAAAGGTATTTGCTCTCCACACTACAGCTCACAGTACCCAGAACAGGGCAAAAAAAGGGCATGATGATGTTTTAGGCATAACAGAATGCTAATGATGGTCTCTTGTTTGACATCTAAGACCCTAGCTGAATAGTACAAGACGTAAAAGCCCCACAGGTCATAGGGGCAACAAAGAAAGAAGAAAGCAGGAAGAGCTCCAGCAGTGAGATTAGCGGCCAAAGGGAAGTGGGGTCCATTTGTCTCTTCAAGCCTGGGCCACAGTAATTGGATTTCTTGGAGCTGAGGAGAAGCCTGGTTAGAAATGCCAGGAAAGAAAGGAAGTTTTACAGCCCTGACACGGAGTATGGCTTGCGGACGCAGGCCAGGCTGGAACAGGCAGGATGCAGGAGCTAGGGATGAATTCGTCAGTGCAAGTGGATCCATGAAAGAAAACATTTCAGACTCTTAGTCCTAAGAAGGTGGGAGAATTTCACTCCCACCAAATTAATCATAGGAGACCTTGGGGTGAGATCATTATTTACCTAGAGGGTGGGGTAGGATCTCGACCAAGCAAGGTGCTCTCACCCTGGGGCTCCATCCACAGAAAGATCACCACAAAGCCAAGTGGGGAAAGTAAACAGCAGCAGAACTGAGGCCAGACAGATCCGTCTGATACAAGTACTTAAACCCAGAGATACCTCACGTTTTTCCAGACTGCCATCAATGCTATTATAGAGTGGAATGTGAGAACTGGCAAATTGATGCTACGAGATGATGCTCCTGCTGAGCCCAAGTTAAAGGAAAATAGTAATTAAAAATTTTGGATAATCCTTTGTTGCGCTCACAGTACAGAATTAAGGGAAAGCTGAAGCAACCGACTCAATGCAGTACAATATCAGGAGCTCCCCTTAGTCTGAGTGAAACCTCTACACTTCATACACTGAATTAGCTATCAGTATTTTTCTCACCACATGGAAAATTATTTTTCGTATGAGATGAATGCTCAGACGACAGCAAAATACTCCCAAGTACACTGGGAAGGATAAACAGAATAGCTTATAGTTTCACACCCCAGAGCTCCCCAGGCCTCCCTGCCAATCCAGCAGAGTGCAATGGATGTGACGCTCCTTTGGGAGTTGCACTTCAGTTGTGTACCTGGCTGGTTTCAGTGTGCGTTCCCTGCTGTCCTCTTCACACCCATGCTCAAAAGCTCCCGAGAACCATCACTGAATTCCCCTGAATGCAACGCTGAAAGAAGAGAAAGAAAAAAAAAAAAAAAGAGGAAGGAAAGGGATGAAACACCTGCCTTTTTTCCCCCATGCTTTTCTATTTCCAGTATTATCAAAGTATACGAGAACCAATGGTCCCAAAGAAGAAGCAATGTACGTGATACATTTTGTCCTACTTCAAGCTAGGGGACAGTAGGCTTACTCTGGAAAATTTGCCCCAGTCCTTTGTTTTTTCTTCAGTTCCACTACTAAAAAGAAAAAATAAAAACTGGAATTTGTTTTTTTCAATTTCAAATGCTTGAAAAGTTTTCACTCAGAAAACACAACACAAACCGTAAAGCATGTGGGTGCGTTGGCAACTCATTTGGGTTTTAATGAGCATCATGTATATTTTTACTGGGGAGAAAGAAGTTCCTGTGTTTTTTTTCCAATATACCATTGCTTTAGTGGGAGTCAAAAGTGAAGTGAAACCATCGTGTTAACCGAGAGGATACCAAGATGATAGTGTTCTTCGGTTGTTCCCAGCACTAATACCCACTTGAAAGCAGCAAGGAGACCTTGTTTCCTTTCGGGGGGTTTATTTTAGCATTCGAAATATGGCAGATAGCATAATTGGATTTTAAATATCTGATCCAAATTTATTTCAGGGGATTGAGTCAAAACAAATACAAATTCAAGTTTGCCTAGTGCATTTAAAAACTGGCAGCACACGTGTTTCAGGACCTCACCAATTACAGCACTTCACTTATTTCTGAAGCAGTTGGCTGCATACTATTTCTATCTAAAACCGTGTCCCACACTTTCAGGCTTAGTTGCGGGTTCGTAAGTGTTTGTTCTATTATTCAATCATATTATAAAATGAACCACATTTTCCAATAGCTACTTCATGCTCCCTATTTCATTTTTAATTGCGGCGTTTCTTCAAACATCACTTGTCCCACAGGATTTCATTTTTGGACCACTTTTGCAAGCCACTAAAAATGATGAATTCTTGAAGCTTGCAATCTGAGCTCCGTTTAAGCCCACATACCAAAATCTTATCCAAAACCATGTCAAAGAAGCCAAAACCAACCCCATACCACTTCCTAGGTCTAAGTTGCATAACGAATAGGTCTGTACCCTCCCATAAAAAAATAAAGGCCCCTGGCCTGCTGTATTTTTCATGGACAGAGAGTTACCTCAATATCCATGAGGCATCAGTGTTCTCTTGCACCATGTAAACATAAGCTTTGTGTCATCTGTATATGCTTTTAACTTGAGCATCTTAAATCCTCTGATTTCCTGTGTTCTGATGACATTGTTTATCACTCAAATACAGAGAAAAAGAGTTTGTGATTACTGACAGTCTAGTTTTCATCAGATAAACCATCTTTTTAATCTTTGAATGTCTAAAACTGTCCATATGTTGCTGGTGCTTGTTGTCCCATACCCATTTATCCCTTTAAGGACTCTTCTTTGCCCTGTGTTGTGACTGCTAGGACATCCCACACTCTTTCAGATAAGTACATGGGTCTTTCAGTGTGACCCTAAAGAATTTACAGAAAAATCTCAGGCCAGTAATCCAGCTTTCTGAGGAAAAAGACAAGTCATTATTATGAAGTCCACATGTGAAGAAAACAATCAATCACCATCTTCTGGCGGAATGACAAAAAAAATGCTGGTGAGGATGGGGTTGCTGCCATATGACTAATGATGGTTGGGATCCAAGCAATCATCACATCTCAAGCAGGTCAAAAAGGACAGGCACCTTCAGCTACATCTCCTGTCACCATTCCTGTCATAACTTCTTGTTACACCACCAAAATGATCAAATTCTAATTTTGCATGTATTATATGTTGCAAAGGACTTTGAGTGAAATCACTTCTTTTACTTAAATTCTCCCGAAATGTTTTTGCTCTGGGACCGCAGTAATTAGTTTGCTGCTGGGATGCATCCAAAAAGACTCTAACATAAGATGCACAGCCAGTCTCACTTGCTGCTGGAGATGCAGCAGCCAGAGACACAAGATAAGGGGCTGTAGCCTCTTCCAGGTGTCACCAACCACCGCTGGTCTCTGGTCCTGTAGGCTGTCGAGCAGCCTGTGGGAGCATGCAGGGAGCAGTGAGGTGGTGGCAGCGCTGCCCCGCAGCTACCGGCTCTGCCACCTCCAGTGTCTTTGTGCCCACTGAGCAGGGCATTTCTGGCTCCAGGTTGCTGCCGTTACCTTTCCCGTGACAAGGAGTTCATATAAGGGAGGCATCCCCTGCGTCCAGGCTGTGGAGCTCTTGTAAACACAGGAAGAAGGTAAACTGGGGAGGTTTGTTGAAGGTCTAGTAGCTATCTAACCTGGTGCCAACATGGCAAAGCAAAAGCAGGCCCAGTCTTTGCTTAGCGAGCCAAGTTTGCAGTTCATGTTTCCATACAGTACTTGAAACCCTTAGCCCATGTCTCTCCACCACTTTTCATCATGGTTATAGGTTTCTTAAATTTCCCTTCTGTCACACAGTTGCTCATAAAGCTTTATCTTCTTATTACACAGATCATTCCTGCTTCTTTTAGGACAAGAATCCTCAGGTCTTTCAGGAAGGCCAAGCACAGCAAGATGAGGCTGTGTGTTTTGTTTTCATATCCAGTGAGAAACCAGAAATATTTCTTCCTAAACTGTAAGGAAGAACGTGGTACCATTGCTAGAAGCAAGGCCTGGGCTAGATCCTCCTTTCTCCCATTCTGAAATGCTTCTTTTGGGAACTCCAGTCCACAAACAGCAGATGAATAAAGATGTCTGTGAGGCATGAAAAAAATGTCTCAGAATATAAAAAAAAGTCTATGCCCATGAGTTTAAGAAGCAAGCAGATCCACATGCACGCTCTGATCCCTCACTAAGGAATCTGTAGTGTCCCTCAGCTTGGAAGAGTCATGGGAAAAGTCTGTAAATCGAAGATATAGAAAGAAAAAGCAAGAAAAATGCAGAGTATAGAGAAACAGAGTGTAAGGATGGACCGACACTCTGGTTCGGCACTTAGCTCATAAGCCTTCAGTATATAGCCCCTTTCAATGGGCCTCGGCATTCTTCATAACCTTCAGTTTATTTATGATTCCATATCAGAGGAGTGTTACAACAACCTCATTTTAGGTGGCCAAAATGTTGATGATCGTGACAGGTTTAAATTTGGTAGAAAAGGTCATATTTGCCTTGACATGAGCAGAAAAATTACTCTTGGCCAGAGTTGCTCCTGGAGAGTCCAGGTACTGAACTGGAATGTGCTGAATGCTGCGTTACTCCATCCTACAAGTGTCAGTCATGCTTTCTCAAGGAGCAGTGCTGGTATAAATTCTGCCAGCTCTTCTGGCTGCCTTCCCTACCCAATTCATCCTGTCTGGCATGACTGGTGAGATCTCAGCCAGGGCTTAAGCTCATCAAAGTGGTCCATCACTCATCATTCATATCAGAAATGACAGTGACGAAGAAGCTGAAAGTCATCAGTGAATTGGATGCACCAAAGTCAATGTTCCTCCCTAATCTGTCCAGTGTCTTCAAACAAAGGCTAAGCCAGAATCAAGAGGATATAAATTAACAGAGGAATACAAATTGACTCTAGACTATAGATCCCTGCTAATCTCCTCTCCCCAAAGAAACACTGGAACTGAAAGCTGTTATCACAGGTACTTTCCTAAGATTGCCTCACTCTTACAGTACTTCTATGTGAACTTCTAAATACAGGTATAACACCACACACTACTGTGTTCTATAATGGACAGTATAAACTAGTGCTCAGTAAAATTTTTCTTCCATGTTTATTCACTTTTTAATTTTCTACAGCCCAAAGTTCCTTATGAGCGGTATGTATATATATCTGTATCTGGTTGAGTGTTGGAAATGAAAGTAAGAAAGCAAATTCCAAAGACATTCTGCGTGCAGCTATGCAGGTGGACATCACATTAAGATTACAGTCGGTATCTGTAATTTTAATGCTTCTTCATGTCTGAGAGCCTGTCTTGCAGCTCATTTTCTTTGTATGAAGGGGGGCTTGTTTGCAATTTTTAAGATTCTTTGAAAATCCAGCAAAATCCTCTCAGCAGTTCCTCCATGTGGAATCGTATTGACAGCATGGAGGGGGTCATTGACAGGGCTGGAATTTCTACCCAGAGAAAGTAACACCAGGCTGTCACCTTCTGGGCGCACCAGCTTTGTAAGGGAACATGAGATGCAGTCTGAAAGTAAACTTCCCAGATACTTTGTAGATGCAGACAAACGGCAAGTCTCAGCAACTGGGTATAATTTCAAGTCTTGATGGTCACAGATCCTCTGTGCCGATTCACAAGTCTTTCTTTTCTTATTTTTCTTTTCTCACTTGACACATTCATGACCTTTTTCACTTTATTCCCTGTAGTCCTTTCTTATCTCAAAGCTTCTCTTTCCTGCCTGTCTGCATAGGAAGCCCCATACTCAAACATTATTCCGCATAACACTAAACTTTCTTTTCCCATCCACAGACTCCCCTGTTTCTGCTTTTTGTCCCCAATTTCCTTGTTCTTCTTTTCTTCCACGTACACAATCCTGGCTCCACATCCAGCCTCTCCAAAACAGTTCTGTATCTAGTGAGCCTGCTTCCCATCGTATTTCCCACTTGGGGATCTTCATTTCAATCTCTCCATTCTTCCAATCAGTTCTCACTAACTCCCATAGCTAACTCTTTCCTTGGGCTGCTCAGTCATCTCTCCATCCTCAGTCTCTCATCCAATCTGCTCTCCTTTGTTACTACCTCCTCATCCCAACAGCATATAAAGGTGACCTATATCCTTGCTCTCATCTTTCCTTGTGGTTTTTCATCTAGCCCGCATGAGTTTCTTCATCCCTGCCTTCGTTCTGCTCTGCCTTTGCCGGTCTCACTTTTTGATATCACCCGTGTTCTTCCTTACTGATTTTAGATTATGGTCTCCTTGTCCAACCAGCTTCTCCCTTTATTTTCTTTTTGACAAAACCTAAAAGCTCCCATGCTTTTCCAGCTCAGCCTCTTGGTCCTCTCTGTCCACACATCTGAAATCTCGGTCTTTTCTTGCCTGGACACAAGTTAGATGGTTTCTTGCTCTCTGTTGGTCTGGTGGTGCGTGGGCACAGGAGGCACAAATCACGCTGCAGCTTAAAAAGCATCTGCAAGGAAATCCTGGGTTGGTAAGGATGCAGAAGGCTCAATTGACTCTGTGGAGATAATGCAGTTGGCATGCAAAAGGTAGCACATGCTCAGGACAGACAGGAATTTTGAGGAATTTCTCTGCCAAACTCTACCATATTCCTAATGAATAGGGTTTTAAACCCAGCCAAATATGGGCAAATGCTTATGTGTCTGGCACCAGGATGTCTCCAGTCTGCCAACCTTCAAGTCAAAGCCTGGAGAAGTTAGCATTTCAAAAAAGAATTCTTACAACCAATTCATTAACATTGGCAAAACAATGTCTTTTTTCCTAATCTTTTTTCTGGGAAATAGCATAACCATTTTTGCTGAAACTTTCCAAAAAAAATTTAAGCAGAGGCAGACACCCAGCATAAAAATTCACAAAGTTATAAATAACCAGAATAGGGATTTATAATTAGAAGCATCAGGCAAATTTATAGTATTGGGTAGCATATTATCGATAACAACCATTTTTGTTACTCTAGCCCCAAAAATGCTGCTAAGGGACCACAACCCCACCGTGTCAAATGTGTACAAACATGAAACAGGGATATGTCTACAATATTGTTGTCCCAAAGAGCTTATAAATGAAATGTTAGACAACAGAAAACAGATAGATCCAGACACATGGGAAGTGCAAGGAAAGAATAAGAAAATAGTAGTCAGTGTGACTGGCAAAACATCTCAAAGTACCATCACTCTACGTATTGTCAAGCTTTTCATAAGTGTTTGGAAAAATAAGAGCTTTTAAGGAAATCAAGGCTTGATCAGAGGACGATGGAGTACTTTTGCAGATACTTACAGAGGCATGGGGTCAGGATAGGAAAAAGCATGGAGGAATTTAAGAGAAACTAATCAGCCATGCTGTGGACCTCTGTGCAGATGACATCCAGCAGGGAGAAAGGGCCAATAAGTAGAGTGAGAACAGACTGGAAAGCAAGCCAGAGTCAAAGATGGCACACAAGAGGTTACCCTAATTATTGGTATTGCCACGTGTGCCCATCTTTGTGCAGAGAAGAGACTGTACGACACCTTCTTGCTACAACAAAAAGGAAGAAACACAGACAGCCTGCTTCACTGTTGTGTGCGTGGGAAGGATGATGATTTTCTGAAGATCCTATTTCTTTGTCCCCCAGGAGAGGTTGGTTGGAAGTAAAATAAAACTCATTGATAGCTCTAATTAAAGCAGGGGTATTTTGGGTGTGGGATCGAAGTGACTTTATCGGCTTGATTTCAAAGCCTGAAACTCTCCACCACCCTGAGTGCTGCTCTGCAGCCTCCTCCTCTGCAACGCAGGAGGCGGCAGCAGTCCCGGGGCTGTTTTGTGCAGACGGGTGGGTGTTCAAGGCTGCGGAGGTTTGTTCCCCTTTCCCAGCAAGAGGATTGCAACACAGCAGGGAGAAATTTCCCCCCAGATGAAGGGGGCCTCCCTTGAGGCAACCAACCTCAAGCCTGTCCAGCCAAGGTTGGCCATACCTGCACCCCAGGAGTAGAGCTGTGGAGCTCTGAGAGCGGAGACCGGCCTTTTGGCAGCTGATGCCAGAGCCGGGACGCTGAAAGCGTACGCCTTGCAGGAAAGTCGATCGTCTGGGTGAAGCTGCAAACGGCCGTGGCCCTCAGCACCGGGGAAAAACAAGCCTGGGGAGCGAGCCGGTTTGCTTGTCGCCCCGGTGGCGACAGGGACGCTCCGTGGGCAGGGGCCGGGCGGGACGGCGGGGGTTTCTGCGGGCCGTGTCCCGCGGCGTGGGGCGATGCGCGGCGGGAGCGTGCGGTGTGAGTGCCATCTGCTGGGCCGGGGAGCGGCGCGGAGGAGCCGGGCACCGCCATCGCCCTGCGACGAGCACCCGGCGTCGCCCGAGATCACCCACCATCACCCCAGGACATGTGCCCAACATCCCCTGACATCACCCCATGACGAGCGCCCGACATCATCCACCATCGCGCCACGACGTGCACCCGCCATCACCTGCCATCACCCACCATCGCCCCACAATGTGTGCCCGCTATTGCCCACCATCACCTGCCACCACCCGCCGTCGCCCTGCGATGTGCACCCAACATCACTCGACATCACCCACCATTGCCCCACAACATGCGTCCAACATCACCTGACAACACCCACCACCGCCCTGCGACACGTGCCCACCATCACCCTCCATCGTGCTGCAACAAGTACCCGCCATCAGCCACCATCGCCCACCATTGCCCCACCATGTGCACCTGCCATTGCCTTCAATCACCCACCATCGCCCCACACCTCCCATGGTGTGGGTGGGCAGCAGATCTCCCCCCACCCCCTGGCAAGGCTGGCTGTCTGCGATCGTAATGGACTATGGAACAGGCTGCTCCCTGCACATAATCCGGAGGGGCAATGGCGGTGGATGTCCCACCCCGAGCATGACGCCGGCACAGCCATCTCCAGCCTCCCAGCTCCAGTCTGGAGGTGCTGAGACAAAGGGGTGCTGAGCCTTGCTTGCCATGAGTCCTCTGCTGTGTGAGCCACCCTGGTCCCACTGGTCTCCCAGGCCAAGCTCAGTGCTGTATTCACACCCACCGACATGCCCACAGTTTATGCTGCCCAGCTCTTGTTTGCTCTTGCAGGTGGCTTCAAGCGGATTTCAGAGCTTTGCCTGCAAACCTGCAGCATCTTAAGTACCAGTAATTTAGATTTGAGTAAGACATCCACAGTGGACACTGCAGTTTGCCTCTCCCTGCAGAAAACATCCCTTGCTCTCTGTTGGGTTTATCACCTTTGGCAAGAACATGAGTTCTTCCAAAAGCTTAAGCCTCCTCTCCAGAAGAAATTGTGGGGCTCATCTTCCCAGAACAGTCATTCAACAGTCCCTGGACCTTGGCTAAGAGTGTGCAGTCTCCTGCTAGCCCCACAAAGCTGTCTCTGTGGGCCATAAATATTCTCTCCTACAGCAATCAGCATCTGTGACCCGAGTGGCTGGCCAAGGTGAGAGTGGATCATTGGAGGGGATGGCGCAGCATGAGATAATCTCAGCTGTTTGTTCGTGTTGGAAAACTGCTGGAGAAATAATACCACCGTTCCAGTGCCAGTGGCCTGGTGTGACCTGCTTTGCTGCAAATGCTTCTCTTTGGCTCTGGCTTTCAGCTTCTCTCCACCACGCGTTCATAAAGTTTCAGGGGAAAAAGATTCAGATTATTTCCTGATGGATTTCACCATTATCTTCATATTGAGTTCACTGAGAGAAGGAAGTCCTTCAAGAAGGATCGAGAAGTGAAGAATCCATAACTTCTCCTGGCAATTTGTTCCAAGGACTAATTACCCTCTCAGTTAAATTTTTATTACTGGTTTCTGATTTCCATTTGTCTGGCGTTATCCTCGGTTCTGTCTTTTTTTTTTTTACCAGTTGGTAGAAACTCAATCACATATTTTCTCAGTGTTTTTTTTTTTTTTTATTAGCTAAACTGACTGAGCCTATTACAGTTGTCACAGTAAGGAATATCTCTAGGGCTTTGGCAATTTTTATTCTTTCCAATATCTTCTCCAGTTTTTCAACATCCACTCTGAAATGTGAAGACTCGATCTGTACAAATATATTCCACATTCAGTCCGATCAGAAAGATTATGAACAGAGGAAAATCCCAAGATCCATGACGCCTGTGTTGACATACCTAGACACATCTATGACCATACTGGCCCTTTCCTTGAGGATTCACACTGAAAACTTGCACTTCTCTCTTTTCCTGCTTTCCAGCACTCTTGTAACCATTGCCTACATTCCTTCTTTTTGACATACTACTTTCACTTGATTTTAATAAAAGTCAATTGATTTGAAAAGGCGCAGCTTAAGAAATTATCTTTTTTGCCCTATAAACATTACTTTTTACCACAAGAAAGACCCCGTTTGATGGTAATTCCCAATGACAGCTACTTTATGAGATTTGCAGTGGCGATACGTGAAGTCAATATGTGTACATTTCAGGTAGACGTGAGCAAATTTTCTATCCTCAGTGTCAGAGTCTGAGGGCTGAGACACAGCAGCGGTCTAACAATTTACGGCATGATGAGTTTTGATGGCTAGATGTGTGCACGTCCTTAGTCCATAGCAAACATGAGATAAAGCATTTCAACTTAAAACTCAGTAGAAGACATGCACATCACTTTGCATGTGTACTTTTAAACCACTGGGAATTCATTCATTAATTCCTTAACCCATGAGAAGTCACTTATTCATCTGAGTCCTGAGTTCGGGATGTGGTCTCAGAAGCGCTTCCCGTAGCACATCTCCAGGACTCTAATTTCTCTGGAACCACCGATGTGAAATAGCTCAAAAGTAAATAAAGGGAAAATGTATTTGAAAAGAGGTGAAAAAGAAGATTTGAATAACATCCACATCCACATTTCAAGAGAAGGGAATTGCTTACATCTGTCTCTTTGGCCATTTTTTTGGTCAGGTCTGCCAATAACTCCTGTTATCTAGGCAGAGACAATCTCTGTGTTGTGGCCAGAGATCTTCCTTTTCAAATCTGTGCTAAGCGCAGAGGTCGCTTCTGCTTTTCAAGCCAGTTTTCTCCAGTTACTTACACACTGAGTGTTTGTGACAAAGTTTAACTATTTCCAAGAGGGGTATATAAAACTGCCTTGTGCCAGCAGAGGTCATTCGCTTTATTGGAATAATGGTGCACACTCCTGGGAATTGCACTCTTTTAACTAGGTTGATTTCAGATTAAATTAATTAAAGCTGCACAAAAAAAAAATATGTAGATGAGTGCTAAAATATCCCACTGAGATTTTAAAGACTCTTAGCAATGATTAACTGCTATCTTAAAACCACTTAACTACTCACTTCTGAGACCTTACCCTACAGATCCTTCTGCGTAAAGAAGACAAGAACCCAAACCTCCACTTTCAGTCCCCTCTTTTTATTAATGTTCCCTCCAAGCACCTTTTGGAAAATATATGAATGGTGGTTTCAGACCATCTGTAATGATCTTGTTCTTCATCATAGTCCTTGTAATCCTTCCGCCATACTTTGAGATAAAAGTGTGTTGCAAATCGCCTATAACTAAAATAAGGCAGCAGAGGTGAAACCGAGAGTTTGGGACAAAGGATAAACTCTTGGTAGGACATTCCTTCCCAGTAACAGAAATTAAATCTGGCATGTAAAAGCTTGCCATTTTTTCTTTTCTTTTTCTCTTTTTAGAAATGACTAAGTGTTTAGCCATTATTGGTACAGCTAGCACAATAATGGCCTAGGGCTGGCAGAGTACGAGCAGTGTTACTACCTAACTGCTTGTTCCCAGTTTGCCCCTTTCCAACTTCAATAATGTGGTTAAAATGACCGTTTCTTGTCTGCACTCTGAGTCCTATCAGTCATATCCCCGCCTTCATGTACAAAGGTTGAAGCCAAAAGGTTATTCTTCTCTTTCAAAATGTGTCATTCTGAAATCTTATATAAGAAGGCATTATCCAAGTGATAAGCAGGGTGAATTAACCTAGACTTCTCCTTGGAGAGAACTAGATCAATTATTTCTTGTTATGAAGAGAATTTTATGTTCCATTAGTCCAGCTGCTTGGCAGTTTTTTTAACTTTGCTACAGTCGGCCTAAGGCTGCGGGCATAGGTGAGGGTAGGGGCAGCAACACGCTGCTTGCTTCTGTTGGGTGCACCCTGACTTCATTGCTAGGTACAAGAAGCCTCTACAGTTCCCTGTAAGACCAATTTTGAGGAGAAAACACCACTCTGCTGAGGAAAATAACAAAACTGCCACTGACCTCTGGGAAACTGAGTCTTCTTGTTTCTCAACATCAGGTGCCATCATCTAATTCAAATTTCTTCATTACTGAGGATCTTTTAATATTATCTATGGGGACAAGGATATTCCTGCTTTACATCCTGGCTGCACATTTCCTCAGGAAAATGTTTATCTGCTTCTTCCCTTTCTTCCCTTTTGTGTTGGGGTAGTCTACCGAGTTTATTGTGAATGGCTGTAGATAGCACTGTTTGAACCTTTCTAATTGCCTTAATCCTGATTCCCAGGAGTCCCTGTATGCACATGGCACATACATTGACCCAAAGAGTTAAATCAAAACTGGATGTATTGCATCTTTCAACACTTTTTAATAAAGCTGACCACAAGCTGTTGTGGACCGTGCCTGGAGCTGCCAGAGGTTGGGTCAGCTTTGGGTGGTGACTCCTACCGGGTCGAGGGGGTGATCCGGGAGGAAGGAAAGGAGCCGTGCTGATGCTGAACACTGCATTTTTGACCACTTAGAAGCATTAAGCAACCTGTCAGCTTGTCCATAATTAAAAGGTTTACTAAGATAGCTCTGTGATAGAGTGACTGCAACGCTGAGACACAACAGCACTTTTTTTTTGCTGCTATCATTTATATTAACTCCCAGAGGAAAATCAGTTGGGCTAATTAGTACTTGTGATTCTAAATGTCAATATGTAACTGCAGAGTACAGAGGAAAAAGTTCTTTGGGAATAATGTCTTTGCTGTACAGAAGAACACACAGGAAAACATTTGCTCAAAAGGTTAGTCTGAAGCCAGTGGAAGGGCAGGAACCAACCATTTTAGAAATACCTCTGTTAACATTTGGCTGTTGTAGAATGAATTTTGGACATTGTCTTCTCTTGAACAAACACTCATTATTCTTCATTTCAAAATAACCTGCAGTAAATCCGAGTCTGTGTTGTTCATATCAATAGAGAAGAGAAAACAAGAGAGAGGTAAAAGACATCTTAACTAATTCAACTCTTAAAGGTTAGACATTCAAGAACGCAGATATTTGACTTTTTTTCTCCCTGAACTCTTTACCTTTCCATGCAATTGAGATATAAAATAAATTACTTCAGAATAGTAAGATAAAAATAACTTCTGGTAAACTGCATTTTCATGAAGTGGTTGGTTAGAAAAATATTGATGTTTAAACAACTGTAGAAAGAAAATCAATAATGAATGCAGCAGTTCGGAGGAAATTCTTTAAAAATATAATTCCTTTTAATGTCGATAGTGAAGGAGAAAAATCGGTGATATTATTAACTATCCAGAATAGCCAAGTTATAGCTAATTTCTTTTGTTTGACTAAATATGAACTTGAACAAGTTATTTGTCCTTTACTTGATATGACATAGCTTTAAATCAGTATTTATAGAGCATGACACAGCAGGCAAGCATGGGGGACACTGATTTAAACCAGCAGCAGCTATGGCCCAAGAAACATGGCGAACTACAATGTGCACGGAGCCCTCTAAAGCGGTGCAGCACTATACTCACCTACGGCCCCGAAAAATAACTGTGACCTGCAGATTATTTGCAAAATGTTACCGTAAAGACTCATGCAACTAGATCAAATGTTCCTTCAGTGTTATGATATTCGGAATTTAGATTTCTAGAAACGCGCCTCACATCCATGAGTCTGCTCCTCATGCACACCCTTCACTGCTCACGGAATCTGGGCTCTCACCTGTGTTGGCCTCAGCCATTAACTTTCTCCAGTGAAGCATGCAAAAGCTGCTGTCCCCAGCTTGAATATCCTTTAATTCAAAATGGATTTACCACAACGAATAACCTGGTAATACAGTAATATAGACCTTCTCAGCTCACTGTGAAAACCCTACTGTGTCTCAACAGATAACACGCCTGGACACTGAAGGAATGTAAAGCCAGCCAGGTTATGGTAATATATGTTGCATTTTGTTGTCCATGCTAATCTCGCTTAACCTAGATATTCAAAACTAGGTATCTGTCATACAAGCGAGAGCTGGGTTATGTCTCACTCTTGTCTTCCACCTGAAAACTGTCAAGCACTGTCGGAAAGGACTGTGTCAGAGGATTTGATTCTCGAGAAAAATACCGAGTTGAAATCTGTATTTATTTGTAGCTGTGACCTAACAGATCTATAACCTGGCAGATAGGAGTTTGTTATTACAACTTGGGCCCTAGCAGGGCGGGAACTTCCAGTTGGAATGATACAAATATTTTCTTGGCAAAATAGAAGCATTTTATGGTGAAAATACCAACTTCCTTAGAAAATAGAATTGTTTTTCTATTGAGCAAAAATGAAAATGAAATATTGGGTTTCGGGTTGGCTTGGACAAAATTGTTTTGTTAACCAACAGCGTGTTCCAGCGTCCATGCCCAGGACCCACAGCTGCCGACGTGCAGGCAGCAGTTCTGGCCGCAGATGCCAGTCCTCTGTCCCAGGGCAGAAGGGGGGCATTTAATTCCACAGAGGAAGCGCAGTGTTGGACATGGTGTTCTCAGTGTTGTTCCTGTTGGCTAGCTTGTGGTCTCTCCTCCTCCTTCGTCCTCTGTCCAATGCTGTCAATCCTATTCTGGGCTCTTGGGCTCTTCCCAGCCCAAGTGTCCAGTGCCCAAGCAACTCCCTTGGGTTTCTGAATTCCTCCGTCACAAATGGGGCTTTCCTTGCCAATCTGCATCCAAATCTCACGATCTTTCCACCCTGTTTGCTTACCCCAGGTTTTAACCTATCATTTCTGCTCTTGCTCAATTTCCTGCTTCTACTTCTGCTCTTCCCTTGGCTGGTACTCCATTCAGAACCTTCTGGGCATAGTTATTTCCTCATTTGTATTGGCAGTCCTGCAGCCGCCTTTATACCACCGGAAAGCTACATCCCCTCTATGCACATGCCTTCTTCCAGGTCATCAGTACACAATGGAGGCAGTCTGGCTAATACTAATCCCTGGGTAACTGAAGCTGGGATTCAGCCTGTCAGAACTTAAGGGACAGAAGACTCTTGAGGAGAGAGCTGACAAGAGCAGAAAGGGAAAGACTGGAGATCTAAAACATCTCTTGTAAATGCAGGAGAGAAAAAAATGGAAAAAACAGAGTGAGAGAATCAGTGGTTTCAAACTGACTTTGATACCATGTCATGAAAATCTAAAATGAAGAAATAATAGAAGCTTACCCTTCCAGCTTCCCTGATGCAGAGGATCAAAATGGTGAGACATTTCTTACTGTTGTGACACTTTGTCTTTTGCATATACGCCTCTTTAATCAGCCTGAGACTCCCCAGTTTAGGAAAACATTAGAGGTTTCTGAAGATCTTTTTGGGCTCACAGTCACTGTTGTCAAAATAATATCTCATACCCACAACTACTGTCAGCACATGGACTTTCAGCCTGCAGCAAATGTGTAAAAAATTAAGCAATTAAGCTAGTTTAACCCTCTGCATTGAGGCTAACCTAATTCCAATATCTTTGCATTCCTGATGGGTTAAAAAGCACGCGCAGCTGCTGTGATGAGGATGACAGGGAGTGCCCTGCCCATGCCATTTCCATGGGTGCACTTGCTGTCTTTCTGAGGGTCTACAGGCACCTGGTCCAGGCTTTCTAGGCCCCATGGGAATTTTTTCCTTGATGTGAATGGTCCTTGGGATCAGTCTTGTAATGACAGAAGAGGCCACCTTCTGGCTAATTATCCCCTTGACAAAATACTTATTGTCTTCCTATTCCAAACACGAAATCACTGGGATGGGAGAGTGCTCCAGATGCTAACATGATTAATAATATCACTAAATGACTTCTGCACACCTCTGCTCTGCAAGCGCTGTGCTGCCCATACTGGTCAATAACAGACTATCCCAAAACAAATAAATGATATTTGCACGTGGTAAGCTCCAGGTCCAGTCTAAGTAGAGCAAGTAATTACAGAGGAAAACAATTTCTCCTTCAGATATTTTTTAGGAGCACGAGGGATAAGTCAACTCTGGCAGGGCTGATTTAGCAGGAATCTGGTGGACCTCAGTAAAGGAAGAATGTTATCCCTCCCGCCTCCGGGCTGGTGGTAGAATTTTAACAAGGGTTTCCTAAGAGACCCCTCGAAGCACATCCCTCCATATAGTTCATTAGCTCAGCTGCACCTGAGGTCTTGGATTTTCTGGACAGGGTGTGCTTCTGCAAAGTGACTATAAAAAATAGAGACCGTGCTCAAGCTCAAATCTCCAGAGGAAGTCCAGATGGCTATTCTAAAAATGCAATCAAAAAAGGCCTCTGGCCTTGATGGTTTGTAGGCTGATTTTAATAAGAATTACCGGAGCATTTTCTCTCACAAATTGGGAGAGGATTTTTCAGTACTGAAATAACAATCTGTCACTCAATTAAAATTTGTTTATGCCACAAACCACACGGAACTCAAATGGTAAAGGATAGAAAGTGCCACTGACAACCCAATTTGTCAATTTGCTTCTTCAGTTTTGGTTTAATGACCTATCTTTGCTCTAACCTTTTTTATAAATCTGAATAAATGTTACAATAGTTGTAGGAAGGTTAGAGGAAGAATAATTTTAACTAGATTTGAGGAAGTCAGGGTCTGAGCAATTAACACTTCAGTCAAGGCTGGCTGAAGATATAATTTCAAAAGTCTTAGCAGATGCAAAGCAATGCTACGTAGGGAAGGGGTATGTTTTCTCTGCTGCGATACTACAGTGTCTGAACACTTTCTAATGAACACAGAGGTGAAATTTGGAGGATAGCAAGTAACAAGCATTGGCATAAATTTTGAGAAACAGTTGCTCAAGAGATTATTTTCTAATGTTCGTGCACACTCAAGGCAGCAAGGAACACTCTTAACCAAAAGAAAAAGAGTAAAAAATAGTATCTTGTCTTTCACAATGTATAATTAAGCTATGAAACTCATTTTTACAAAATATTGAGGTCAAGAGTTTAGGTGCATTAAAAGAAAGATTACATATTATAAGGTTAATACTAAGTCAAATGGGGTGGAAAAAAATTGCAGGCAATACTGAACCTCCCTGCTGCAGGCACAGACAATTCCTAATTAATAATAATAAGACTAATTTTCCCCTTGGCAGGTTATGCTGTAAGTGTTCACCACTGGGTTTCCTGATGCTCCCTCCCTCTGCCAAGAACAAAATTCCTGAGACAATGAACCCACAATCCACCAGGATGCTCCCAGTCCCAGCATACTTCTTGAAAGGATATCACCCAAAGAAATGCCTGTCAAAATTACGGTGACTTTGTGTGAAAAAGACTGTCTTGAGCATGACCGGGAAATTATGGCCCATTCTTGTATGGCCCATTTTATTCTGAAAAGGGCCAAACTATGTGGGTAACCGCTGGTAGGGGGTGGGACAAACAGTGGGGGGGATCTTGCCTGTACAAGGGGGCTAGCAAAAATAGAGAGACAGAGTATTCAGGTCTCCGAAGCGTTAATTGACCCACATGGGGAGACATATTGTTCTTTAGCTTCTTCCACTGTTGACCATAAGAAATTTGAGGTCATCAGAAAAGACAATGTTCTGCTCCAGATTGTCATAAAATATGGTTTCTTCCTATGGGAATAAAAATTAAAGCAATTATCTGAGGAATTTTACATACAGAAGAGCTGTGCAGAGGTGGACTCCAACAAAGAGTGTCACAGGGAGGAGAAGAAAGCAGTCTAAATAAATAAAATAATGTTTTTGTTAAAAGCAGCTTCCTTTGAAAACAAAACAAAAAAAAAGGGCCAAAACGGTATCATCAGGCATAAAAAAAAGAAACCAATTTTAAAATGGAAAAATCCCTGTGAAATACTTCCATTAGCTCTATGTACAGTTATGTTCCCAGGTAGAGTGGCTAGTAATGAAGACTGGAAACAGAAGAGCACGCTGAATGGGAGGCATCGAGTCGGTCTGTGAGACCCGGTCTCATTTGTAGCTGTTGATCCACTGACTTCACACATGGATACGACTCCTTGCCAGTGCCCAGGATCCTAACAGTCGCATTTCTAATTAACTTGGACTCTGGTTTCATATTTCCCCTACGATAACAGCATTATAACAAATCCCAGGGATTATGTTTTTAGCACAAGGCTCACTGGGGAGCTGCCTGGGAGATGAAATTGCGACAAGTAGCGCAGGACGCTTCAGTGAAAGATGAGACACTCTACCTGTGAATAAAAGCAAGGCCAGCAGTTACAGCTCCAAGGAGAAAATTCAATGGGCCACAAAACATTATATCTGAGGGCGCTAAATTGATTGCTAAGTGGGTTAAGAGAGAAATTCCCCTCTTCCATTCAGCGCGGACGAGGTGGAAGATTGAAGCAGCTGCCTGACAGAGACTGCGCTTTTCTCTGAAGTCCCCGGCACTGCCTGTGAGAAAGGCAGGGGAAGGCCTGCTGCAGTGTCCAGTGACACTTTAGAAGCCCAGAGAAAACCCGGCTGCCTCTTCAGAGTGTTCAGGCTTTGGGTCACATCCACCAGCCCCATCCAGATGTCTCAGATACTCCATTAGACACCCCTAGGGCCTGATGTTCAGGAACCTGAACTGAGACCCAGAGCTCCATTGACCATGGGAGCTCCATGGGAGCTGAGACACCTAAATTTAGACACAGATGTCACTGTCTAGAGCTGAACCTGGACACTGTAAAGTGTTATCAGTGGCTGAGTGTTACCTGCTCTGTAATTAAAGGATATATGCTCCTAACAGAACAAGTTGCTGCAAACCAGAGCGCAGGATCTCAAATGCCCTCAAATTTTTATGAAGAGGAACGGTAAATATTTGGTCTGTAAATGAGATTCTGGAAAAAGAAATGATAGGGCAGCTAAATATATCCTTTGACTCTTATCTTGTGAATCTCAGAAGACCTGAGTCGGCAGTCTTTTCCCCGTCACAATTCCCACTGCCGTACGTGGGATGATGGACTGTGGCTGTAAGTACCATTGCGGGCAGGGTGGGAAGGAGGAGAGGTGGGCTCTTCCCATGGGCATGGGGCAAACCCAGCGAGCACGACACTCTATCCATGCAATGAGCTGGGCCTCCACGCTCCCTTCGGTCAAGGGGAATCCACTCTCGCCTCCCCCACGCTGCAGAGCCGGCTCTTTTCTGCCTCCTCTTCGCCATTTACTGGAGCACAAGGAATTGGATTACGCTAACCTCTGTGCTCACGCAAGGCGGGAGGAAAGACGCTCGTTTCTCTTCTCCCCTGCTGCTCAGGTCCAATGACATCCTCTCCCTGGGGTGCTGGCCTGGCTTGATTAAACCCCGAATAAGCACGGACAGATTTGACTCAAAGCTTTTGCTACTTAAAACAATTTTCTGGAAAGGGTCAATCAGCAATTTAAAAATCCTGTATCAAAGACATATGGCTATATGCCTGGAATAATGCAGAATGTTTTCCTTTCAGATGGGTTTGCTCCATTCTATTTAAATTCTGTGACCTTCAGGGAATCAAGTTAGTTCTAGCTCTTAGTTTATAGATTTTGTGTTTGGTATTCAAGGTTAACTTCTTGCTTGATTAGACACGGGCAAATGCTAGCAGCTGCAGTATCAGAGTGGAAATGAAATCCTGTACTGTGTTTGGTCAGAAATGTCAAGAACCTGGTAGTTAACTACAAAGTACTCATTTTGTCTTCCATTAGCAGCATGAAGGTAAGTTAGATGCTCTTTTGTTTTCATGTTGCAAAACATAAAAATGTCATGATTTTGGATATATGCTGTGATTTGAAGATGACTATCCTTATTTACACAGGCAGTGCTACTCTCTTTTTAAGTCATTATCACTATCATCACAGAACCAGCAGATGAAAGTTCAAGCAATTTGGAAAAATATTTGTCTGCTGAAGGAGCCATGCACGCTGTCCCGGTAACACTGTAAATGCATGCAAAAAATTCAACAGTATTGGACAACGTAAAATTCGTATTATGTAGCACACAAGGACAAAAGAAAATAAAGCAAATACGCAGGACCAAGTCAGGTTCAGATAAAACAGGAGCATTGTGTTTGCCCCAGATTAGGTGCATAATGTGCGCTGGTACTGCCACAAGTTGGTCTCCTGCTTCTCCAGCTGCCTGTGCCAGTCTCTGCACCCTCTCATTTTCATACCCCGAGTCTTTCCAGCCTGCAGGGACACGGTGCATATACTTTGAACAGCTAATAGCCACCATGGGTTGTGAGACACCTTTTACAAATGGTGTGTCAGAAGCATAGAACAAGTCTGCACCTCCTAAGAAACAGAGGTGCTCCAGCTAGCACCTGCTGCTGGCTGCTGTCAGGGGCTGCCAAAGCTGAGGGCATTCTCAGATCCAGCTTGAGAAAGACTCCATTCAAGACTGATTTCAGGCTGCTTCAGATCTCATTTGCCTTGGCACCAGGATGTGTCAGGGCTCTCTCTTCTAAGAAGGGGCCATGGATGGGTCTGCTCACGGGCAGTGACATGAAGCCAGGCCAGAAGAGATAGGTGAAGGCATCAGGCCAGGCACTGAGTGCCACCCGTGGGCAGGCAGGGCAGACCTTGAAGAGGCTCTGGTGTTGCCCTGAGAGATATCACTAGCTTGCCCCAGAGAAATTTCCCAAGGCCTTGCCTCTGAACTTGGCCTTCGTTGTATAGCCATGGCCAGCATCTCCAGGGAGATACCACTGTTAGGCAGCTGTTTCATGCTCCCAGCTCCAACATGAGCATCAGCTTCAAGTCAGACCTTTGCCTCCCGATGTTTGGTTTACAAATATTACTGACTTTATCTCTGAGTGAAGAGAGATGAATTTAGTTTGCAGTCAAAGTAAACACCTTTGAAATGACCTTGGCTTGTACACAGCTGTTATGCACCAGTCTGGAATGAGCGTGACAAGCGAATACACATTGGCTGCTGCTTTTGATTCACAGCTCAAGTGCAGACTTGAGAGCTTGTTGACTGAGAACATTCAGATATGGATCAGGGAAAGAACGTTTTCACATACAGCTTCCTCCTCCACCTTTTTTTTGCTTTTCTTCCTTTAATAAAATTTCTAGATATTTCCGCAAGGCATCGGCAATAGTAGTTGCTATGTGGAGAAGAAACTCTGTTTAGAATCTTTACAAGTCATTCTAGACACACATTCAAAAGATTTTTTTAATGCTAAAGGAACACAACTATTTTTTTCACTTACTAAGTCAGGGTTCAATCACTGTTTCTTTTTAGGAGTTGCCAGTGCAAACTGGAATGAAGAAATACGAATTAATGCCCTAAATATACGCCTTTGTATTTGAAGAGATCTGATCTTTCAGCAGTGCTACTAAGGTACACAGTGCCCTGAACTTTCAGCAAGATACATAAAGTAAGCAGTACTCTTTGTAGAGAAAGGTCCTAAAAGCTGTTATCAGAATTACAGCAGCTCTCAGAGGTCTCCTCAGTGTGGGAATGCAAGGGATCTTCAGATCCACTTTTTTTCTTGAGAAGGTGAGGAAGATAAAGAGTTATCTAGGACTCCACTGTGGGATAGCTGTTCAGAAAAGAGTTGTAACTCAAAATTGTCTGCGTCCATCACGGAGCCCGTACCAGAGCTGAGACTGTCCTGTGGCCATTAGAGGTGGTCATCAGTGGGATCAGGTAGGCTGCAGGCTCTGAGATGTGAAGCACATGGCTCTCCTAAGACTTGCTCTACCACTGTGGACACAGTCTGGTGTAACTGTTCCCTTCTCTTTGTATTTGTTCACCAACACCCTTCCCATCTCTAAAGATTCACGTATCTCTCCGCTGTGGTGACTGAGGGATTTCTCCCAGTTCTGGGGACTGAATGTCTGCCAGCTCAGAGCCACCTTTGCAGCAGCCCAAGGAGCAGAGGGTGCTCCAGGGCAGGTTGCTGTACAAATGTATCCCGGTTGTGCTGTATGCTTCAAAGGGTTAAGGAACAGATGTAACTTAGTGTTTCTTCTGGGCTACTCTAACCAGCATGAGCCGCCTCACAACCTCCAAGAAAGATGCAAATTGCCTTATCCTGTGCTGTTCTTGGGCGGGGGGTGTCAGTTGTTTGTGGCCCACCAACACCTCTCACACAATCCTTCACTTCCTGGTGAAAAGGGGCTAAAGCCTCCTTACTCCCCAGGTGCAGCTGGGCAGTTGCTAATGGCGATGTGGACGCCCCCACTCAGCTGGTGGCATGAACGGAGTCCTGACTGGAAGGGAGAGCTTGGCCAAACTCCTGTAGGGTGAGCTGGACCCCATGGCACTATGTTTGCTGTGCAAAACATATACTCCCTCTGCAGGACTACAGTGGGAGCTACTCATCTAGAGCACCATGAAGATCCAGAGAAAGAAATCCACCAAATGACCATGTGGTCTGGAGGCTTCTCCCACTGGACCATATCTGTCATTCCCTGTGGGGGCACCATCTCCCCATCATGATGGAGGGTTGGCTTCACCTCTGGGCAGCTGCCAGGCACAAGGAACAACCACCTTACTTCTGCCTGCCCATGACTCTCCTCTTACAGCAGAATCATACACAGTAGTCTGCAAACAAATAATCCAAAAAATTCTTGAAACAACTGTGTTGAATGTGGCAGTAATGCAGGTAGAGCAAAACAGCAGCTTCCTTTCTTAGAGCTGTCTTAAATGACGGACAGGTTTTTTTGATTTGCAGAACCCACACAAGCTCACGCCACCGTTCAAAACTGATGTCCACTCAAAATATGAACATGTGTGTTGTGGTTTTGCAGGACAACTGTCTGAAGTGAGGAATAGGAGATAAAAAGCACGAAGTAACATAGCACAGGTGACAAAACCCAGGCACAGACTCAGGCTAAATGCTTGGTTTTGTGAAAAGCCTGAAGAAGGTGCAGGATTTGGGGCTACAAGTTGGTAAAAAGGAGCAGGAGAAAAGAAGCTATGCCATATCATTTAATTCTGTGAAAAGAAGCGGGGATTTAATAGCAACAGATGAAATTTCTCAACAAAAATGTTTCATGGGACCTAGCATTGCTTAACCCATGGCCCAAAACTTTTTGGAATATTGGCTTGCGGTTGGTGGCCTACCATGTGCATTTCCTGGATGGCCCAATCTACTGGCTTTATGCCTGGGGGTTTAACTGCATCTTGCTTAAAATGTGGCACGCAGCTCTTAGATCTAAGTGATTACTGGCTGATTTATATAAATGTTAATATGAATACAGAAGTGAGGGCTTTCCTTTTCCCCACAGAAGACTGCAAAATAAATCATAGATGCTAATGTTGATGTTTTGGAAATAAAAGCTAAAGTAAACTGTCAATGAGACTTACGTAAATGACTCTAATAATTTTGTTTTGAAGAGAACTCAAACTCTTAGCATCAGCCAGCTGGCATGTTCAAAGTCTGTCTGTAAATATTAAAAGCTTTTCTTTGGCAAGAATACCAAAATATTACTGGTATCTCTGGCACGTAATTAAAATAAAAATGAAGTCAACTGTAAATGTTATCACAAACCTTAAATAGTCTTGATATCTACTAAGTGGAGAGCTTCATTATGCCAGGCTGACATAACCTCAAGTAGTGCTTGAACAACAAGGACTGTGTTAGGTGATTCCCTGTTATGCACATGAAGTGTTTTAATAAGAAGTATGTTTTCCTATACAACTTGGAACCTTTTTTTTGACGTTGCTGACTCTGCACTGATAACCCCCTCCCCTCTGGCTCTTCCCACAGCAAGCCCCAGGCTGGACTGTCGCACAACCTGGTTAGATGTTCCTCAATCTAGTCCCTGACGTTTGAGACCTCCTGAGCCTTTTGCATGTGACCAAACAGCACATGTGCCAAGTATCCTGTGCCTTTTAGAGAAGGTCGACCTGGCAGCACATGTGCTGAAGGCTGGTGCTGTGGATGCACTGAGGATTTCTGGATGCGTGGTGGCTCTTGATGGATGTGCCTGGCCTGTTGTGTGAGCACTTTGTGCGACTGCCCAATGCCCACATAGAGGCCCAGGCAATCAGGAGAGGACTACCACACAATTGGAAAATCTATAGAAGTAAAGCAGTTGTCCAAAGTACAGAGAGGATTTGAGGAAGATGATGCTGGGAGAAGCTGGCTATCCAGTAGCCTTATCTGTTCCCGATTCCTGGAAAAGGTGTCTCTTGCAGCCAAAGGTAATGGCGTCCTGCTTGTTACCCTTGCTTCTGTTGATTAAGCCTGGTATGTTTGCAAAGATGACAGTTTGCCCACTAATGCACAGGTCATTTCTGTCGTCTGAAGTTAAGAATAAGCTGCAAAACCCTGTTTTGCGGCTGCTTCCCAAAGCTTCCACCCAGTGGGGAGGAAAACCAGACAAGCCGCTGGCTGCCGGCAGGCTGTGCTGTGCTGTCTGTGCCCTCATCAGCACCAAACCTGTCTGAACTGCATGAACGAGAGCTTGGGTCCATGCAAAGGCACGTTGTGCACCTGGGTTCCTCCTCCTTCTCCCCTCAGCCCTCCCAGATTAGCCCTATGTCCTTGCCTGAAGCACAAGCATTCTTGTATACAAACAACATGGTGAGTCGGGAACGGAGAGCCATCAAATTAATAAAAGCATGGAGGTGCCCACCCTGTTAGTTAGTCCAGTGACTGTGGCAATGTCGCTAATTGCATACGCTCAAAGACTGGGAGTCCCACGCGAGCAGATGCATCTGTGCAGCAACCTGGCAAACCCCAGCAGAGCTCTCGTCACACAGCACTTCGCCTGGGTGGACCGAGAACCACAGGATTTATAATTTAATTTTTACAGCTCTGTGATATGGAATGATGGGTCTAGCAAAAATTACAATTTTGTATTGTTGAAATATAAAAAAAAAAAAAAAATACATTGCCAGGCACAATTCGTTTTAGATAAAAAGCAATAGGAGTTGTTGTAAGATACAGACTTTCATTTTTCCTGTCTTTTCAAGCATCAACTTGGCAAAGGGTTAGGTATACATAATGCAATATTCCATGGTTATGCAGGAGATGAAATATGCCATCATATTTTTCAAGGCTATCTAATGAAAGAGGCCCAAAGTATGTCTAGATTTTTTTTCCAGCAAATCAGTAATGTGGAAGATAATAAAATATTTATGTTACATAACGGGAACCCTCTGGTTATGCTTTATTTTTGGAAATGTTAAAAAAAAATATGCAAGGCCTTCTCTGAAATGAGCATTTACTAACTTAATGGTGACTGTGACGTGGATTTAGCAGAAGCCACGAACAAAAGCAGCAGGCTGAGGTAGCAAGTGGAGTGCTCCGGAGTTTTGTTGCATTGTGCTTGCTACAAGCCACCATCACGTGGAGGCTTATGTGCTTACTGCATTTGCCAGGAGGGCAGTTTTTCTCTTTTTCCCCACACAAATGTGTGTCTTGTGTATGCTTCTGAGGCTTTTAACTGAGATGGAGTGTGTTTCCACATGGAATTAGCAGTGAGGAGTTTATACTCTACCAGGGAGCGATACAAGAGAGGGAAACAGAGCTCAGCCTAAGCGCATGGGCGATGCCCACACCTTCTAAGCAAGGCTGGAGCCTGGTTTTGCTGAACTACCACAAACAAGGAGGTGCAGGACCACCTGCTGCTGGTGATGTTGGTGTTAAAGCACTTGTCTCTCCCAGTGTTAACTCTCTGAGTGCAAAACAAGTGCTGAAATGTTCTCTGATAACATCACATCATCACAAGCATACCTGGCCTTTCCCAAAATGATGCAAAAATACCAAAGAAAGATAAATACAATGTTCCTGACATGCTGCCTGGATACTTCATCATAGCATTGCTACATAACAATGTTGTACTACACCATGCCATTACCTACCTTCTGCCAGGGTATTATCCTAGGTAAGGGTTCAGGTATCCTGCAGACAAATTTGATAAGTGAACAGATGCAGGAAAAAACAAAAGGCAAGAACACTTAGTGGAGAAAATGTTGGCAAAGAGCCTGAACCTCAAAATTGAAGCTCTGCTGGTGATCAGGACGGGGAAAATGGACTCATGCACACAGTCCTGCGCTGTGTTACTCATCTTATTTATTCAATTAACAGTCCCGCAATCAAACCAGCATAACTATTTGTTATAGATATGCTTGTATGAAAAGACTATGCAAGACTAAGTGGTTTTTAGCACTGGCAGGTGGGTTTTTCCCCTTCTGCTTTAGCAGCTGTTTGTCTGAGGGCTGCTTGCACCAAACTGTGACTGGCCAAACGGGCAGCGGTCAATGGGAAACCCTGATTTTGCATCTTCTCTGGCCAAGGCTATCATGCTGGGTACTGATAGGCAGGCTGTGCAGAGCTGCTTTTAGGAATCACATCAAATAACGGTGAAGAGACACGATCGCTAGTGACTGCTCAAGATTTTATATGAAGTTTTTTGCTTCATTCATTTGTGGAAGTACATCCCCTGAAGCTGCTGGGGCCAATGTGGTTCCTTCCACAGCTCCTGTTTTGGGATTCAAGCAGCAAAGTATGGGGAAGGTGAGTGATTGGGGACAGGATGTTTTTGCTGGGTCTGGTGTAGTTCGTGCTTCCCAGCACATGGGGAAGATGCTGTAGATTTTCTGATTATTCTCTGAAACCCTGGAAAAGTCAAAATGCCCGCTGCATCCCAGTGTTACAGAAGCAACACAGTGCAAAGCAAGCATCAGCACGGATCAGGACAGTGTTAGAATTTCTGAGTCCATGAGGAGCATTTAGCTCTTAGTGGTTAATATCTGCCAAATATTACAAGAGATGAAACTCAGAAAATTTGCCAAAAGCAGAGTTGTCAATCGCTGCCCCTGGCTGTTGGCAGATGGAGGGTGTGTGGCAGTACCCAGGCAGGGACAGGACAAGGACAGGCCATTAACTGCTTTGCTGCTGGAAGCCATCACACCACACACCCTCGCCTCTCTGCGGTGGCCCATGCAGATATTTCAAAGGCTGGTGAAACACAGCACACGTCTGTATTCGCTCAGCACAGAGGTACAGTGACGAAGGGGACATTCTTATTAATATATAAGGATGCCACAAATCAAGCGACTATTGAAATTTGGGGGGCATGCTGGAAAAGTGATTCGTAACATCCAGAGTAGGAAGATAATCAGCTGCCATATTCAGCTTCTCATACAATATAAAGACGGCTAGGCTTCCACATGGCTGTGGATATGATGTTTTCTGGCGAGGATGTCAGTGTTTGAAAAAAGATTAAGGAAATGTGTGATTGCAAGATCCTACTCTGCATCTGCTATTACAGTGCTGGGCAGGAGAGAAGAGAAAGGCCCACTCTCCAAATACATAGAGTGCCACATGAAGGAATACACTTAATTGGTACGCAAGAGCCAGCTTGAAAAATTCCCAAGCAGCTGAATTTCCTTCTAAAACTTCCAAAATCAGAACACCCATGCCCTTTCCCCAGCTTTCTGCCCGTCACCGGTACTTCCCATTTGAGACCATTCACCTCCCTTCTCAGCAAGGGCTACCTGCATTCCTGCTACCAGCGGTACGCCAGTGTGTGGCTTCAGCCTTACACAGTTAAAAGTTTAAGAGGCTTGTGATGCAGAAGGCAAGTTCCTAAATCAAATAAAAATGTTCTACATTTGCTTCAGACTCTACAATAATTTGTTCCAAATTTCATGCTCTCCATTGGTCCAATTTACACAAACTCACACTAATTAGCTGCAGAGCTTCTTTTAAATTTACAAAAGCAATCATTCGCTGTGATAGCTCTATGCTATGCCCAACTCCCTCTGAATAGACTTTAATGACACAGTAACCATGGTTACAGTATATAAAATATGCTGCCACAAAATGTGGAAATGTAACAGTGTAATATAATTTTCTCTGGAAAATAAAGTTTTTTTTGGCATATTTGCATTAATTAGGACATTGCATTAAGTATTTCATGTCTGCATTCTTTATGAATATAAAAGTCATAACAGACAAAATGATTCTTGAATTCTACTCAGTAGCAAACAGTACCATGGGGAAAGCATTTTCCCTGGTAAAACTGGACATTTTAGCTGGACATCTATAAGTGCCATTCTGGTAAATTGGAGTTATAGTGCGCTGGAAACAAGCCCAGAGATCCACTGCCATCGGAGCAGCCATATGTCACAGAGCTCGGGCTTTTAATCCGAGGAGGCGACTGTGAGGAAGCAGCAGAACATCTGCAGAACGGAGCAGATAATGGGGGAAATCCATGGACCAACACAGCAAACCAAGGCTCGCTGCATCACGCTTTCAGGAATTTTGCTCTTCTGTTGCTGTTTGTTATTGCATCTGTTTAACTGGTGTAAAACAACCTTTTGCACATAATTCAAGCCTGCTGCCAAATGATACTCTGAATTTTGTGAATGCCGCAGCCCCCTCCATCAATGTTTCATATACCACAAAACTCTTTTGGATGAGGGTTGAGGATACTCAGATCCCTCTGCTCTTGATGATCTGCCTCTTTGCAGCAGATCTAATTGGACTGGTGGGCTGGGTTGTGATCTAGAGCATTTTATCACTCAAACTTACACATTTAACATCTCCACTTTGGCACTGTGTTGGAAAAAGGAAGAAGGGCGGCCATCCCAGGGAAATGGACAGGCAAAACGCAGACTTGCTCTAACTTTTGCTCTAACTGTATCGCATGCTACCATATACATGTAAAATGCAACAGGATGGGTGCATCGTCCATCACTAGTTTGGAGTGTAGAGAAAACTTGAACCAACTTGGCTGTAGTGACCGAAACTCAAAGGCTCACTTCCAAAGTACTTGCTGCTTTGTCCCTTCCAGGGGACAACTTCAGAGTGGTCCCAACAAGTCCGTCTGCTTATTCCTATTTGCAGCAGCGATCCAAAATGAGTGGGAAATAGCCTTGAAGTGACAGTTTTCAAGCAATACAAAGGCAGTTACTTTATTTTCTCTTGGAGCATTCATCAAATGGCATTAGACGAGGAATGTATTTATAAAATCCAGCCTCTTCATGATAAACGGATGTGCAAGAGAAAAGATTAAATTAATTGAAAAACATTTATTATGAGTAGGTCATTTAGCTCCAGCCTCAAGCAAACCACCTCCTTATCAGCTGGACATGGAAAGATGCTCCGAGTTCTGCTCTACCTCCTGTTCTCTCAGCTGCAGCCTAGTGAGAGCAGCACAAAGGAAGGAAGATTAACTTTAGAGTATACAAAAGGATGAAAGGTTGGTGAAAATCCTTCAGTTCCATTTAGGTCAGGCTGGCATTCAGCAACGACTCAGTCCAATTAGACAACTGGAGCGGATTTGCTCTTTGTCCCCGTGTCTTGTGCACCCTTGTTGCAGAAACAGAAGTGAAGGATAACATTTTTATTCCAGTTCCAAAATACAGATATAACAATATTCCATTTAGGGAAATGATACAGGATTTCTTTTTTGTTAGAGTCTTATCCCTTTTTTGATTTCTTTTGATTATTTTTTTTTTTTCACCATGCAGACAAGATCAAATTTGGAACCTCAGTTTTGCTTAGCTAGATCTTGTTTTCTTTAATACAATCCTCTGATCAGGACTTTCAAATCCAGTCAGAGACAACACAGAAAATCCAATTAAAATTTATAAATATATGTCCTTTTTAACCTTGGACTCAATTTCTGAGATATATTGTGTCTGTGCAGAAGGGACAAAAAGAGCAGGACTCCTTTCTGAATCTTGTGCATTTTGAAAATATTTCTCCTCACAGCACAGAGCATCTCTCTCAGATATTTACAAAGCAGCTGTCACCATAGGAACAAAATTAAACATCAGAAAAGGAAAGGGAAAAAAAAAGTATTTTCTACTCTTCTGTATGCTTCTGAAGAAAAAGAAGGACCGGTAGAGCACCATCTCCCAACTTCAGCCTAGGTTTAAGTTCATTTCCAGCAAAAAGTACCAATGACAACACCATCTCCCTCCTCCCTCTGCTCTGAAGAGCATATCAGCACCAACAAAATCGAAGAACATATTCAAGAAGGTAATGACTACGCCCTAGTCTACATAGTGCTATTCTCTTAAAAAGCTCAGTAATATCCTGGTCCTCGGTGAGTCAACGCGAAAGCTAGCATGGATTCAAATTCAGGGTTTTTTAAAAAATGAAAGAAAGGTTCAACATGCTCTCCAACACTTGGGCATGAAGTACTTCATGACTGTCGGCCATCCAGACAGAACTGTTAGCCAGAGGAACAGACCTGGGATGGTAACAGCCAGGATTTTGTGGCCCCTCTGAAGTCTCAATGACAGACTGATGTTGGTTCCTGCTCTGTGATACGTCTGTGCCCGCCCGTCCTGGCCCAGCTCTGCACCCCACAGAGAGCGGTGGCAAAGCACCTCCCACCCTGCTCTTACCCAAACGCCCAGCGCTGACATGCCCGCTCACTGAATAATGTGTCCTCAAAATATTCTGACGTTCTGAATAATTCAAACCTACTAAAAATATATGTCATTTTTAAAAGTAATTACAGACTACTATTATCCTTTGAAACTGACTAAGTATATTTAAATTATAATAAAAAAGGACAAAGATATAGAGTTATGAGTCCCTTCTTAGTTTTTACTGCTATGTTTTTGAGCTATACTTTCCCACATGCATCGGGTTCTGCACCCAATAGCGACTTGTGGTACCATATAGTGTGATTTATTCTCCAGTCCCACTTCCATGCAGAAATGCCAGCTAGGCACACCTTGGAAGATGGCTGTCTAAAGGCTAATATACATTATTTGATATTATTAACATATGATACTTGTTTTTTATGGTCAAAACCTGTGCTGACCTCATCAAGAGTGTTCCCTGAGTAAGGGCTGCCACCCAGAATTTGACCTACAGAATTACTGAGGAGATCCTGAGAAGTTCAGTCAAAGCAGTAAACATCACATCCAGACCTGCAGTTCTGTTTAAATTCTCCCTCCTTCCCAGCCCATGTTGAACTGCATTTATCCTTTTTTTAAAAAAATAACTCTGCTGGCAGATCTTTTTCAGTTGCTTGGAAAGAAGAAAGTCCTTGCTTAAAAATGCTGCATTGCAACATCGCTACTCCCAGCTACTCAACATCCCATGGCATTGCACGAAACACCGTGTCCACACAGGCTTACCTTAGCGAGTGTTCCAGCCAAGCACAAAGTGAGTCATCTTCTGAGCTTCAGCTGGCTGACTTGCGAGGAATTTGCAGGTGTGTGTTTGTTTGGATTACAAGGAGACTATTTCAAGTGGAGACAGAATGTTTCGTTCCTGCTCCTCACTCCCATATGCGCATTCTATTTGTCACTCCTGTCAACAAACGTTTGTAAACTAAAAATAATGCGTTAAATATACGTACTATATCACAGTGCTTTGGAAGACATTGAGCCACCTCTGCTTACCACTTGCATGTTGTCTCTTGGCTCTCTCCGCCCTTTGGTAGACACCACTCTCACTGTGCCAGTTGGAAAGAAAGACCCGTCCTTCTCCCCTCAGCCCTTCTCACTTTACTCACCATTACTTTCCTGCATTCAAGGTCAGGTTGAACGGGGCTCTGAGCAACCTGATCTAGTTGAAGATGTCCCTGGTCATTGCAGGGGGGGCTGGCCTTTAAAGGTCCCTTCCAACCCAAACTATTCTATGATCCTCTGAACAGCCTTGGGAAATCTGGCTTGAACCATCTTTCAGGGCAAATTTGTGAGACCACAAATGGAAGTTACATGCAAGCAAATGACAGCCTAATCAGGAGCCCCTTGGGTTAAACAAACTCAGTCTTCATTTCCAGCACGGTCTTTCTGTTTGCTCTGTGTCAATTTTGCTGAATAGCTCAGAGTCTCCTGGAATAATTGTCTCATTAGGTATACAGGATACAAGTTGTAAACTGCATTCTGTCATCTCAAGAATAAATTATACCCAAACAGTTATTGAACAGTGAGTGAGAATAGAGTCTGGCACATGCATTTTGCATGACTCTTAGAACAAGCAATATCTACATGTAATCATTACTATTCAGGTAGCAAGGTCAAGGTCAAACCCTTTGCCTTGCTTGATCTCTTCCAAAGGCCATGCAAAAAGGAGCGCGATCATTATTCAGCATCACCTGACATTGCATCCAAATATTCTCATGAAAATCAGATCTGATTATTCACAAGGTCTCCCCCGTGGTCTGTTACAGATGCATGTGAGACAGGCAAAAAGACAGGTGGAACAGGCAAAGAAGGAAAAGAGTCCATAGAAAACAAGGGAAAAGGAAGGAGGGAAAAAAAAAGAGAACTACATGAATGCTAACTGAGAATTAAAAATGGGATAAATAAGTAAAAATTCAAGCCAAAAAAGAAAAAGAAGTGTAGAAGCACAGAATGCAAAGATGGTAAACAAAATAGTATCAGATGATCATTATTATTGACAGCTGTCTTCAGTTCAGCACAGGCACCAAGAATCTTCACTTCTGAAATTGTCTGACCTCAATTTAATTGTACCTCAAGCATCCAACAAGGTGTCACAAGTGGAAATAGAATACACAATTATTTTCATTTTTCTTAATTAAAGCAAAATGACATTGTATTTATATTCCTTTTTCTTTTCTATTAACACTTAAAGAAGAAGATAGCCAAAGTGGTGGGACCTTTTTGTCCTTGATTGCATCTTTCCCTCTCAAAGAAGATAATTTTCCCTTAGGTGGTTTAAATGTTTGATTAATTAGGGACCCCAGATGTAGAAACACACAGGATCCTCATTAGCGGAACAGAATGAGAATTAAGGAATTTAGTGATGATTTGCCTGGAATGGACAGTGCTAGCAAGTGCTTCACGGGCTGTAACAGGGCTGCTGCATCTTTAATAAATGAGCAGTGTTGGCAATTTCAGGAGTCATTCAGTGATATGTCATTTTGCTCTGAGGCACTGGTACCACCTATCCAATTTTCTTAATGGTTCTGATAAGCCATTAGGACCTTCTTCCTCGTTCCTGCTTGTCAAAAACTGTCACTGAGTTCCGACGGAGTTAGATCATGCACTAAGACACAGCATGGGAACATGCGTGGGCATACTCAGCTCTTCTCTCATGGTGAAGAGCTCTCATGAGCTCTTCTCAGACAACTGTATTCCAATTCTTTGAGTTGTCACCAGCTCAGTGCGTATGTCACCCTGGCTCAATAGTAATGGCAACACGTGCCCATTAAAATAGACTAGAGGTAGCCACTTGCTTATTTTCTCAAGGGAAGTTAATAATTTTTTGTTTCTTTTTGAATTTTTACTTGCTTTCTTAGCACTTTTTTGGTAGGACCTGTCAATTTGGGATAGCATTAATGTGTTCTTGATTCTAGCTATGCCACTGCTATTGAAGATAGTGCTCCAATATTTTAAAGGCATATAAAATTAAGGCTAATTTTTGAGACCTCCTAAAATCATACTTAGATGCTAGCATGGTTTCCTGATCCTGTAATTGGCTATACATTGGCTAACCAAAAGGCTGGGACAAAGCTCGCCCTACTTTGAAGGGTGTGCGCATTGCAGAGCCATGGTCAGAGTGGTCCAGGTCTTACAAGTGCTGCCAACAAGGGCAAGGTGCAGCTGCAGGGATGCTTATGTGATGTGCTTCATGAGGGGGTAACTGAACGAGGGCCTGTGCCCTAAAATCCAGGCTCCTGTTGTTGAATCTTTTGGCCATGGAGCTATTATGCCTAATAATAAGAGGGATTTTCCCTTTGGCTAATATCCTTCCACCTTCCTGAGATATTTCTGATTGAGGATGACATGTGGGAGGAGTTGGAGTAGAAAGCTCAGGAAATCTTTCTGAATAAACCAGCCACTAGAAAAACACTTGCAGAAGATCATCTCTTACAGCAAAGATGCATAATTTAGAAATAATGATTTGCAATGCAGACTATTCACATAGTTATGCAGAAAGAAAGAAAATTTTACAAATGAAAGGAATGAAACTCTACTACTGTGGGATTAATGGAAAACACCAAGGAGATATTAACTCTGCCTGCAAAAGGTAGCAGACAATTAGCATGCTGAAAAGGATTTCTATATTATTTTAAAGGAGCAGCAAAAAATATTGAAAAAATAAGCAAAGGGGATTGAAGATGTGATATTCATAGACAGAGAAAATAGCTATTATTATTTATGTAGGAAAGATAGACAACACAGGATTCTTGTGGACATCCAGCAATGTTGTCTAATGTTGTTTAATAATGAGAAGTAATTTCAATCTTGCTGCAATCATAGACGAATTAATCTCAAGTATTTCTAATACACAGCTAGTTGAATGAAGAATCAACTATTTGGGAGTTGGAATAGATGGCCTTTAAAGGTCCCTTCCAACCCAAACTATTCTATGATTCTATGATTTTAAAATGGAACCTGGTAAGTTCAGGGAACTGATGTTTGGCTACGTAAAATGCCCCAAGATGGAAAATGATGCCTGTAATATCAGTTTTTGGTACTTGGTATTTTGGTATCTTCAAGAAACTATGAAGGATGGGTTCCTGTTTGTTTGCATCATGTTTACATTTTATGTACATGACATACATGATATTCTATATATCATATTTAGATTTATTTATGAGGATCATTCTTTGTAGGAGAAAGGAAAATATTGTTATCCTTGATAAATATAATTCAACTTCTGAGATGGAATGAGTGAGAAAGAAGAATATTCCATATTTTTATGAAACTCTGGATGTTGAACAACCTAAGAGAATGTAAATCGTAAATGGAAGATAGTGGTCGTTCTAAAGTCATTAAATTCTTAGGTGATTGATTGGTAAATCCTGTTCCCCTCTTCAATGGTAAAACAGCTATCAGATTTGGGGTCACACTGGTGGTCTGGGGAAATTGAGGTATTGGTCTTTCTTCTGTCTCTTCTGTAACACGAAGTAGTAAAACACTTCCTAGCACAACTGAAGAGTTTTATTTAATACTTTCCTTCCAGGGACATTGATGAGGTCCTTGAATTCTTATATTTTTCCTATGGCCCATTATAGTGGAACTTTTCATTCACCTAATATAGACTTGAAATTTGTTTTAAGATGCTGGTATGCATTCTTATACTTTAGGGTATAGCCTGGTGTAGATTAGAAACTTTACACATTAACAGTTGTTGCGTGGTTTCCCCAATGGGACGAAACAGAACTGAGTGACCCATGTGTGTCTTTATTATTATTTGTTTCTTTATCCCACAATTCTGCAATTGTACAGATGTTCAGTCTGTAGCAAGGGGAATGGGTGGGTGGGTTGGCTGCCATTCCAGAAACAGCTTGAGTTGTGTTCCTGTAATACCTTTTCTTTTCATGTAACTATGTTCAAGAGCCATTCGACAATTATGGCTTCTAAAGACACTGTACAAAAGATATTTGATACACGCCCTAAGCCAGAACATGACTGATCCCACCAACCAAGGCTGAATTTAGGAAGGGCCCAACTTCTTGAAGATTCCCCAGGCATGCACCATAGGCAGATGGAAGAACTGTGTATTGACAGAAAAAGCCTCTTTCCTGAAAAAGAGCACAATCTCTATCCACTTCTACAGATACCACACATAAATGTATGGATATCATTGGCACAAGTTTTGGGGGGATCAGAGAGACCAGCAATGACAAGACTTTGTTTTTTTAAGGAGAATTCTCTGTGTGGAAGTGCTAGACTGTAGAAAAGCCATTAAGTTTAAGCCTCAGGTTCACTCCTCTGGACTTTGAGAATCCATAGGATAAAGGATACATCCTAAAGCTGTAGTAGCTCCTGATTCTCAGAAAAATCAGAAGTTCAGATACTGTATTTGAACTCCTCTCTCACTGGAACATGGAGAATGAACAAGCTGGTCAGCCTCCTAAAATTATGCAGGTGTCTTGTGTATCCTAGAAAGCCACCCGTATTTTAATGCCGAAGGTTTTTCTTGATGGACGGAAGTCAACCTTTGTTATGCTACAAGGATACTTAAAGAATAGACAAAGAAGATTATAGTGTATCAATCACCACGGGATCTAGTAGGAACGCTTGCCACATTAGGCACCTTCCATTCTCTATTTTTGGACACACTTCAGTTGTTCTTTATCCCTAAACCTGTAATTATCAACGGTCTTAGCATGAACCCCACAGTCATATGGCAGATGGGTGCTGTGAGATGGGTACCAGTAAGGCTAGTTGCATGCCAAGGAGCTTCACAGCTTTAATTACCACTGTAGGCTATATCCATGCAGATACTTGCTGGTACGATTAGTGAGAGAAACAATATTAGAAAGGTTAACAAAACTGGTCACAATGCTCATGGCATTGTTATTGAGGTGGACAATTGAGAGGACAGATGTCCAAGTCTTGCTTATCTTAGAAATTGCTAATAAGCGTTGGCAGTATTTCAGGACCAACCAGCTGGACAAAATGCAGTGTCTTTGCCCTCCTGTAATATTTTATACTCGTAAATATTTATTCCACTAAATGAATGCTTGGGTTTTACAAACACCTATTCTATAGAATAGGTCTTCTTCTACCCACAATAGAAGGAGCTGAACTTCTCTTTCCCTAGGAGTTCGTGCAGATTTTTTTGCTGGAGAATTCAGGAGCACAGAGTTTCTCTGAGTCTTACATTCCTTTTATCAGCAGGATGTCACATGCTCTGCCAATCCCATATTCATGTAAATCCATAAGCCTAAAGGGGGAGATTTACAGGGAAGTCTGTGAAAGCAACTTTGCAATACTTGCCTGGTTCTGTATCTTATTAGCTTCTGCAGGCAATGGGCCAATCCAGCTCATAGTTACTGCAGTATTCAACTAAATAACGGTCTTAATAACATTGCGAAATATATTCAGAGCCCTATGGTGCAAAATATATTAGATTATTTCAAAGACAGGACAATCTGAGTCTCTGGAGAAAAGCAAATGTAATTAAAATTATTTCTACTCCAAAAATTCACTTCTCATTACAAATGTTGCCACAGAATATTCCCAATACAATTTTTATTCAGAGTTAGAGAAAGAGATATTAGCCTTCCTGAAAACTGTGTTATCTTGAATAAGATAGTGTATGCATTGCCTTGAGTGAAAGAGGAATGGAAATTAGATGCTAGATTGTGTCAGATGACTTTCAGTCTTCAAATTTATATGGTCTAGGTAGGAAAACGTATTTGCTGAGGCAGAGGTGGAAGACTTAATCACATGTGACTTCAGAGTGCAATTATATGGTATTAAATGCAGTTATTAAACATTTGTGGAAAACACTGTGGAGGCTATAAAGAAATATAGACATAAAAAGTGATGAACACTAAATAAAATCCTCAGGTTACTTACCTGACTGAGAATACTATATTATGTAGAACCAGGGCCATCAGCAGCAGGTCATGTTATCTGACTTATCTTTAATTCATTTCACAGAATCACAGAATGGTTCGGGTTGGAAGGGACCTTAAACACCATCCAGTTCCAACCCCCCTGCCCTGGGCAGGGACACCTCCCCCTAGACCAAGTTGCTCAAAGCCCCATCCAGCCTGGCCTTGAACACTTCCAGGGATGGGGCATCCACAGCTTCTCTGGACAAGCTGTTCCGGTGCCTCACCACCCTCACAGTAAAGAATTTCTTCCTGATATACAATCTAAATCTCCCCTCTTTCAGTTTGAGGCCATTACCCCGTGTCCTGTCATTACACTCCCTGATAAAGAGTCCCTCCCCATCCTTCCTGTAGGCCCCCTTTAGCTACTGGGAGGCTGCTATAAGGTCTCCCTGGAGCCTTCTCTTCTCCAGGCTGAACAACTCCAACTCTCTCAGCCTGTCTTCGTAGGAGAGGTGCTCCAGCCCTCTGATCATCTTCGTGGCCCTCCGCTGGACCCATTCCAACAGGTCCATGTCCTTCTGCGTCCTCCAGAGCTGGACACAGTACTCCAGGTGGGGTCTCACCAGAGCAGAGCAGAGGGGCAGAATCACCTCCCTCGACCTGCTGGCCACACTTCTTTTGATGCAGCCCAGGATGTGGTTGGCTTTCTGGGCTGCAAGTGCACATTGCCTGCTCATGTTGAGCTTCTTGTTCACCAGCACCCCCAAGTCCTTCTCCTCAGGGTTGCTCTCAAGCCATTCTCCGCCCAACCTGTATTTGTGCCTGGGATTGCCGCGACCCAGGTGCAGGACCTTGCACTTGGCCTGGTTGAACTTCATGAGGTTCGCACAGGCCCACCTCACAAGCCTGTCCAGGTCCCTCTGGATGTCATCCGTTCCCTCCAGTAAGTCAACCATGCCACACAGCTTGGTGTCGTCGGCAATGAGGGTGCACTCAATCCCACTGTCCATGTCACCAACAAAGATGTTAAACAGCACTGGTCCCAGTGCTGACCCCTGAGGAATGCCACTTGTCACCAGTTTCCATATGGACATTGAGCCATTGACTGCAACCCTTTGAGTGCAGCCATCTAGCCAGTTCCTTATCCACCGAGTGGTCCATCCATCAAATCCATGCTTTTCCAATTTAGAGACTGCACGACTGGACTGGCTATCATCAATCACCTCCTTATTTTCCATGTGCCTTAGCAGAGTTTCCAGGAGGATCTGCTCCATGATCTTGCCAGGCACAGAGGTGAGACCAACTGGTCTGTAGTTCCCTGGGTCATCCTTTTTTTCCCTTTTTGAAAATGGGGGTTATGTTTCCCCTTTTCCAATCAGCGGGAACTGATTACAGATTAGTTTCTTAATTTAAATATTCAGAGAAAACAAGAATGAATTAAATAGATTCACAGGGACTATGAATACAAAACATATGCTTTTCACTGATTGATAACAAAGGAGAAAGTTTGCTGAGGAAGAAATGTGCTTATGCCTTTTCCTTGGACAGGATATTTAGACACCAGTAGGTAGAAGTACCACTTGAAAATATAGCTTTACAAACACTTAGTTTTGCTCCTCAGCAAATAATACATGGAGAGTTCTTCCTCTGGGTGGCAGGAACAAGATCATGATTTCTTTAAAAAGAGACTACAAAAGGGGTGTTGATGCAGCAGGGAAAAGCTACAAGGCAATAATTACAGAACAGTTGATACAACTATAATTGAAATAGTTAAAAATACTTTGCCTGTGGGAATTCTGAATAGGCTTGAGATAGACAGATGGCTGTCTTTAAAAAACAAAACACAAAAGCCAACTCTGTCATTTCTAGATAAGGCCAACAGGTTTAGATTTTTGATGCATAGCTGAAAAAGTGAACTATATCCAAACGTACTAAAAATACCATATATTGATGCAGAGTGACCTCATACAGCTCCTTGATGGCAACTCACTGAGGGACTGGCAACAATCCAGCAGTAAATGTAAATAGAAACATTAGCAAAAAGAATTGCCAGAGGTCGAACAGGGGATTTATATTTTCCTGTTCCCCAGCCACTCTTGTCCAGTCAACCACACCTGCTCTCAAATTCTACAGTCCTACCTCTGCATTTATTGACCTTTGTCATCTCTCTGCTAAGCAATGAGTAAGCAATGTCTGCACCCCGCCACAGAATTTGTCAAGGAGATTCATAGAAATGCTTCCCCCTTTTCCACTTCTCCCTCATTCTCCAAGCAGCAAGATGAAAAGATGCTCCATAACCCCGACTGTCAAATGCCTCCCACAGATATTGCAACCCAGTAAGTCCTTTGTGGTTCTACATTCCTGGTATTTACGTCCTTTCCTCTTTTCTGGAGGAAGACTGTGAATGTGAAAGAACAGCAAATGAGAGCCCTTCACAGTGATAAGAAAAGCTGTCTTCACTAAGAGCAGCAAAGCATCCTTCAGATCAAAAGGGTGGAAGTAAATGTTGTCTAGGCTCATCCAGCTTCATGCAGAGAGCCAAGTCTCCTCTTGCAGGAGGATCAAAGCCTACGTTACTTCATCTTTCACTGTCGGTTTCTAATAGCTGCCATCGGACATATAAATCAGATAATCTACAAGGAGAAGATAGCTCAGCAGTTCCTATTATATGTGGTGGACGATACACACTTCGCATCCCTTGGAAAGGTGCAGTTGGTGTTGCCCTGCTGTGGAAGGCACTGACCAGGCACCCCTGGCCAGGGAGGGAAGTACAGACCCTCTCCTCCTGGCTGCCCTTCCTCTGTGGGCTTGGTGTCAGACTCCTCCTGTCGTGCAATTGCTGTAGCCGTGTTACGTCAGTATTTTGTGCATCTAGAATAAGAACTGTAAAACCTGGATTCACCTTCTGTCAAGATGCTCAACCATTTAGCAAAAAGAACATCAGTGCAAATCTTAAATCCATCTGCACCATTCCTCCAAAGTCTGTGAAAACCTTGAATTCCTGAACATTTGAAAAATACTTACAATAATCTTTCAACAGAGAAAAAGACCCGTTCTGCTTATGCACTAAGCTGGAATGCGGGGAAGAGGCTCCAAGCCCTTTTGCTCATGACAAATGTGATACTGCATTGTTGCTGTTAGAGAACCAGCTGCTTTGTGCATTGCTTCATGGCAAGTGGTGGTCACAGGTGAGTTTGCAAACATGGCAGGTGAAATGCTGAGAGACCTGCTTGTAGAAGAACACCTAAACCTTGCTGCAGAGAACTGCAGCTTGAACACACTGCTTGAATAGGATCTGACATTAAAGAAGGGTAGAGCCATTGCCATTCAGACCGAGCTGGTGACAGCAGAAGTGAATGAGTAGGTGATGCACAGCTCACACTGTTCAAGCTGTTGGAGCACTACAAACATGGCTTAAAGTATGGCCAAGAGAAAATTACAGTACTGAAGACACAACCCCCAAACCCTGGGAAAGGCAGAGGCACAGCAGGAACCAGGGTGCTTCTGGTGTCCCACAGAATCCTCTTTATATGACCTGATGTTCTTGTGAGGAAAGTTTGATGGGAACACTGCAAAAAAACAGTAGTGGCACGTTTGGGTGACACACATCAGTGTGCATCACCCAAGCAATAATTCCCTGAAGTGCCAGCGTTACTGTTTGGCATTCGGATAGAAGCAACCTCAAATACAATGAAGACACAACACTGTTGGCTGTCAGTGTTTCTGTTGTGTCATTAGGGAGACAAGAAGTCTCTTTAACTACTGTTGGATGCAGATTTTTTTACTTTTTGTAACATAAGACTGTTTACTTGCAATGTTTTAAGACTTGTACAGCTTATGTGTAGTTTGTTACCTGAAGATGAAATTCCTGAGATGGTTGTTTGCATATAGATGTGACTATGGGTATGATTTGTGTACCTGCAGAACTCTCTACTAGAAAAGCACACAGGTCCAGTACTGCTACAATAAATATGCAAATACATATCGGGAACTGGGCTTCATTACCATCAGATCTTAATGCAGTGCAGAGTCCAGACATTTATTATGGGAGTCACTGATGAAGGAAATTCTGCCGAAGGATTTGTTCACAGAGTTAAAATTCAGCTTAATCTGATCCCATGTAACAGAAGTTACTTCAACTATCATTTACAGCAAGAGACATCAACCACAGAAACTTGTGTGATTTTTTAGGAGAAACTGAATCTTGTGAATGACAAAATATGATCCATAATGACAACAAAGTCATCGACAAAGTCAGGGACAAGAAAGTCATAGAGCACCAGATGAGGCCTTTGTGACCAACAGGGTTCAAGTCCGTGGAGCTTGCAGGGCTAGGAGGGGTATTTGTGAAACTCTATGGTACAAAAATATACTCCAGATTGAATGAGTAACACCAAGATCTATTGCCTGGGTATAACAGACCCCACAGTATTTATTACAGGGAGTGAACTTTTAAATTTTAAATGTGTCTATATGAGTTTGCACCAGTACAGACTCACAGAACCATGTGGGCTGGAAGAGACTTTGTGGGTTTCTACTCCAGCCGCCTGCTGAAAGCAGGGTCAACACTGAATTCAGACTGGGTTCTTCAGGGCCTTGTTGGGTCTTGAAAACCTCCAAGGATGGAGCTTTGCAACTCTGCAGGGCAGTTACTACAGTGTTGTCGTTCAGGAGAAAGGCTTGTCAGACTGGCTCTGCCAGAGCCTGCCTTGTCCTGCCTGCAGCTTTGCTTTCACCTGGTTTAACTGTGATGGCAGTTGTTCTTCTGAGCAGGTGGCTATGCCTTATTTGTTTTACTTTCGCTTATCTCTGTGTGGTACAGCAATAGTTTTATACAGAGAGTCGTAACAAGCAGTTATTCTGTGTAGAACAACATAATTATGTCTCTAACATAAAGATGTAGTTCAAGAAATACAGGCTTGGTATGAGAGCAGAGGACTTGAGAAGTGGGGATATGGGATGCCGTGAAGTGGATACAGGCGGGCGTTGATAAGGGATGGGGCACAGGCTGGAACTGGAGACCCAGCAGCTATAACAGCTTACCCACCATCACTTAAAGAAATGCAGACCAGGAGCTGGGTAAAACCAGTTCTGGAGGATAACAAGGAAGAAAAAGAACAAGTATCTAACATATGTAAAATACACCACATAGAGTAAACCTGGATGTAACGTGGACTTACAGACCAATGAATAAAAAGCAAGATATAAAAATGTGTTAGAAAACATATAAAAATGATGCCCGAGGAGATCCTAGAGTGAAGAAGAAAAATCCATCAACATCACACTCTTCCTGGCAAAGGACTCCAGACGCTGATGCTTCACCATAACACCCCCACAAGCACCAGACTAAATTCAGGGATCTGAGGACACAGAGGGACAGCGGACGGGTGAGTGTAACACCAGGAAAAGGGGAAGGAACTGGGAAATGTGTATATAACAATTTTAAATGTATTTATTATTATTACTATTAATATTTTTGACACTTCCTTTCTGTATAAAATATTTATTTTTTATTATTCTTGCTTTCTTTTTCTGCAGTACTTAAATTTGAGCCAATAGTGATTGTTGGATGAATCTATTAAAATTTCAGTTTTAAAAACACTAAATTCTTGACCTTACATATAAGGTGTGTTTCCTCTTTGTCCATAGACAAGATTTTGAATCTAACTAATTGCACGGCCTTTTTGGACAATTGTTTGAATGCTTCTCAGAAATGGTGTCCATGTTTTTCAATAACTAGTCCAAAATCCTGTATTGCTTGGAACGTTTTATTTATTTTATTTTATTTTATTTTATTTTATTTTATTTTATTTTATTTTATTTTATTTTATTTCTTCACTTCACTTTATTAGAAAAGAATACAGAAGCACAAGTAGCAGATCATCTTATAGTGCATCAACTCAGCGGGACAGAAGCTGAACTTTGCCAGATGACACTTCAGATGGAAAGAGTCATCATTTCTTAGGAATGTAATTTTTCCAGTAGGACCAGAATCTAATCTGGGTATTACAAAGAAACAGCTTGCAGGTACCAAAGTTTAGAACTGCCAGAAAAATGACAGGCATACTGTTTATTTCATAGGCTTATTTCTTGCGTGTTGTTAAAGAAACTTTATCCTTCTCTCTGCTTGAGGTGCAGATCAGCACCACTTCAGAGAATCTCAAGCCGGCCCTGGGCAGACCTTGCAGAAACCCACAGAAACAGTGAAATCCTGGATCATAAGTAGCACAACACCTACGTTATTTCATCTTGTGCTACTGCAGCTATGATTCCTGATGCCTCAGACTATGAAGTCAGAGCTCTGCTTACTTAAGCCCTTCGGGATAATAGTAAGGCCACTATATCTGAGGCAAGAACACTTAATAAAACCAAGAGAGAGTATATTGCTGTTGAAAGACTCTTGCACATAAAAATAGAGAAACTACCCTTCAAGCTATAGATACAAACAGCATACCGATTATTTTGTTCTATGAACAACAGAAGGATTCAAATGAGCAGAGATATAAAATGCTTAATGGTCAGTGAGATAAATTCAATTTACAGGCATAAATTCAGATCTTTACTGACATAAAAAGCAGACCAGAAACTGAACACAGGACACATGTCTCACCAGTCTTTATCTTCACTAGGTGGCTGCACAATAACAAGTAATTGTGAGGAGTACTGGAATGGTTAGTGCAATTATTTTAAAGAGATTCCTCATCACATCTGATTCAACAAATGTTAAATGGCTTTCTGGCAACAAGATGGCCTAACAATTCTAAGCACCTTAATTTTGAGTTTGCAAATGAATTTTTTCCAAATGCAGTTGTGCAGTGTAAATTACTCACTATCTTGTTATTCTATGAAAATGATAGGCAAAATATGTACAATTGCCTTATGCTAAACTTCAACTCATTTTCAGAAGAAAAACCTGACAATGGAGTGTGTATTAGATGCTCCAGTTCAAATTAGTATGAAATATTCAATTACTTACAGAATTCCTACAGAAGATGACAGTGACCAATACCCTGCCTTTCCAGCCATGGTTCGGCAAGGCACGGTTGACATGATGGGCCCATCAGCTCACGCATCATTTAAGTGCTGCTCTGCTCCCCTCCTGGTAGGAAATGCCCAGAAATAGCACTAATGTCACAAGTTGCACCTGCTACTACAGCTCACTTTTCTCTCTATTTTTTTCAGCCAGGAAGAAAATCTCAGAGAATCAATATCTGACCAAGGATCACAATTCACCGTCCTTGGATTTGAACGTCTTCTTAAGGGAGAAAAGCACGATGCAGGAGCATCACTGGAAGCTTACCTTCAAGCAAACCAGAGAACCTGAAAACATCAGTAGAATATTGAAAGAAACTGCTAACTGAAGGAAAACAGGAAAATGTTCACTGGAGACTTTCTGTAAACCCTTTTATGGCATAACAGTAAGAACATTTTAAGATGTGGCTTGCCAAACATTTTTGAAAGACCTATTCAGCCCACAGTCAGTGAAAGATTCCTTGCTTCTGACATGGGGTGAACTCAGCACAGGGCAGAAGGCCACCACAAAGCAGTATTGATTACTCGTTTGGAGGCCTTATTAAAGGCATGTCATTGCACAGGCTCTCAGCAAAAGGGTAGATTTCATTTTGCGGAAGATAACGCATCTTTCCGTGTTTGTAAGATTTGTAGTACTTTTCTCACACCATATTGCCATGTACTGCTTTGCCTTCTGATACAGTGTCATCAGATGAGAAAAGACACCGTTGTAAAACAGTTACACTGGCAAGCATCATCCATGTTGTGGTAGGAAACTTTTGTCTACATTCTGCAGCTAGTAAGAATTTAGCTCTAAAGACTTTTTAGTCTAGTTCTGGAATAGGTAGAGGTGAAATACAGAATAAAGGACTTAAAACTTACACTAAGACGACTTAAGAATTCACTCAAACTACAAACAGCAGCAGCAACGGAGAAGCAGTTCAGAGCACAAAGGAAAAATAGAGCAGTCTTGTGAGAGAAACTGAAGGAGGCAGATGGCAATTAGGTGTCGGTAAGTTCTCATTAAAACTGATGGTTTCCAGACTCAATTAAAAGAAAATTCTTCGAAAAGATCTTTTGGAGCAGTAGTAAGAAAAAGTAGACACACTAAAACCCTTACAAGGCCGTTGTGTATTACAGAATATCTGCTTTTGTTGTTGTTTGAGAAAAGGGTGAAAAAGTTGTATTTGGAATCTGTAGTTCTGTCACATAACAACTCAGATTTCTGATACTACAACCTTGCAAAACAGATGCGTTCAAACTATTAGAAAAAGGAATAAAAGGGAAAAAATAAAAGCCTAACTAAAACATTGTGCTTTGTTTTCTTCCTGTGTGTTGAAAAATAATGAACTCATTACAACTTATATTCTTAAATATAACCTACAGTAGGAATCTTAGGAGAAAGCACAGATTTCTTACCTGTAAGACACACAGTAAAAGACTAGTTTTGCCTGTTACCTTGAAGAAATAATGCTGTGAAAGCCATTAGGCTCAGAGCTCAGCTGCTTACTGCCCTCGGCAGTCACACCAGTCACACCAGCTCAGGCTACAGTTCCTTGAGTCGCATGGGTTGAACCAATAGCATCCCCATGGCTGACCACACTTCATTCCTGGTCTGCAAACCTGCACTCACAACGTATTCATCAGGGCTGAGTGTGGGTCAGAACTGTGCCCATGTGGACCGTGAGCCCCAGCAGGTTTTGCTGGTGCGTGGCCACACTGAATGCACCTCACTGCCCCGGTGCTGGGGATGAGCGTGGCCTCCAGCTCCTCAGAGATGCACGTGGGGTGGAGTGCAGGCTGACAAGACCGAAGGCTACCTCCACCTTCCACATGGGGCTGAGGAGGAGAGGGCCGAGCCATTCCCTGCTCTCTGTTATTCCTGGCAGGCATTTCCATGCAGCTGGGACAACAAACAGTATGTACACAACTGCTGGGTGTAGTCTCTGTCCCAGAGCCCAAGAGGACAGTCACACCAGCTCCCGCTGGTCGGTAGGAAGCCAGACTGTGATGGAAAAGTCCACCGCAAGGCCTGTCCTGTCAGAGATGTCACTGAAAGAATCTCAAAGGGCACCAGACACTTGTGTTTAGACAGCTGAATTGATGCTGGAACATCTACACACTAGTCACAAACACCATTTGCATTTCTGGGCTTACTGCATGTTTCAGAGCTTCTCCATTGCAATGTGTCAGAGCAGGGCACTTGGGGACATCTACACCCAGTTTGGTACAACTGCATAATGTCTGCAAGGGCACTTAAGTAACGTACTCAGCTCGCAATGCTGTCTGGCACTGCTGACTTCCGTAGTTTCCTTCTTTTTCCCTCTTCTCTTCTTTTCCCTAAGGCTTCTCAGTAGCTCAGGCAAAGCCGCTTGCAAAGATGAGCACAAAATTACTTACAACTTATTTTGTGCTTATCTTTGGGGATGGCAAAATCCAACTTTGCAATGGAATGGAGCTTTGGGGTTACTGTAAAATGCTGGGTTAAGGAAGCAAAATGTCAAGGGATTGCGGGAGGTTTTACGGTCATACAGATGGAAATAGAAGAATTTCATGTTCTTCTCTCACTACCGTTCCTCCATCTGACTACCAATTCTGCACTAAAGAAACCTCTTACCCCTGTCCCCAAACAGACCATGTTCATCTTCACATAACCATGGGGACAGAGAGAGAGATAGTGGGCTTCTTTGGCCACAGGGAAACATGAAAAGGGGCCAGAGCTGGAGTGAAAGCTCAGAAGAGCCTTGATGAGCTGGGCTTGCTGCTTCTTCCGTTGGGTGACCGTGGGAAAGGTGTGCTGCCCCTAGAAACCAACACCTCTCACATCCCTGTTCCCACCCCTGCAGCAGTAGTGCCTAAGCTGGACATGTAGCTATGTGTTGTTCCCCAAACTGGTGTTTTCTCCTGCTAGGCCAGGCAAATAAGTATCACAGGGCATTATTTGGGTCATTTAACTACTCTTAGCAGTCTGTTACCAGCCCTTGGCCTTGGCAGCAAGACCCCTGCACCACCACTTCAGCCACTGCGGACAGAGATTTCTGTTTTCCTGAGACGTGGGTCAACTGAGCCATGCTAGATACCGCAATCAGATCTTCTCCTTGCTTCTATCCCAACCTAGTCCAAAACAATGCCATTCACTTTCCTGGAACGATGCTTGTGGGTGTGAGAAAGTAGGAATTGAAGACTTGGCCCTCCCAAAGCTTGTCTTCATTTGCGATCATTATTTTAAGTTAATACACCTGAATGACTTCATTTGTGCTTAGCTCAGTTTTAGTGAGCGCTGGCATTCAGGGAAACACCACTCCAGCTACTGGAGTGATTTGATTAGCAGTGCTGAGTGATTAGATTAGCAGAGTGGCTGGACAGAGCCACTAATTACTTGTTGTCATTCCAGCTGATGTATCCCCCCTACACCAGCAGCTTGAGCTATGTATTTGCATAGGTAAAACCTGTGCATGCTTATATCCTGTTGTTTATTTGTAATTTACAATCTTGCTTCCTGTCAGTGCATCTAGTCCCTTAGATTACATGGTAGAGGTCTGTAGTAGGTTGTAAACTCTGTTGTTAGCCCCACTGGAGATCACTGTATGGTACTGAAAATGTCAGCGAGAGAAACTATTGGTTCTTTGTCATAACTCCAGCAGAGATGTATGTCAGATTCTCTGGGTAATGCTCTTTCTGGAGTGGTGTTTCTTGGCATACAACAATGCCTCATTGCAGAAATGCTATAGTTTTGCAATGCTGTTGCAAACAGCACGTGTTTTCACTGTCTCTTAAGCTCTGTTGAGTTCCACATTGTGGCAGAAAAAGCTTTCTGAGAAATAACCCTAGTTTTAAGGCTGAAGCTCCAGAGAAGTAGGTGCCCACTTGCTATTTGTGAGCATTTGTGTTCAAGGACAAATGAAAATATAACAAGTAGGCAATGAGAGTAGGATTTCTCTTTGCAAACCTAGTTCCCTATGAGTTACATGTTTAAGCTCATTGGTCATCTGGGCTGGTGCTGCTGTCAGGAGAGAGGACGACAAGCAGCTTCAACGAATGCTGCTTTTCCTCCCCGTGGTGACTTCTAGGAAATGTAGTCTTATTGAGTGCTTGATGCTTTGATAGATAAAGTTCAGTGAGATGAATCCTACCCTTCCTGCTCCCTGCCAAGAGGAAGCAGAGCTATGCTGCTGCTCCTCTGCCAAGAAATAGCAGACGTTATGTTTGCCCATATGGAGCAGCGCTCTGAATTCTTGTGCTTGGAATACATGTGGAATTCCCTTTCTATTAAAAAGCAAAACAAAACAACCTGCTCAGAAATAAGTGGAAGGCTTTTAGGAATGTGAAATAGGTGTTTCCTGGATGCCAGGGACAATTTAATGTTCTGTTGGGTCACTAGAAATTCCCTTGTCTCTCTGGGTAGTAAAAGCATGCAAAATACAAAGGGAAAACATAAAGTAACACTGTATGAATGATCTCAAAATATAACACTGATGAGGAAAAGTAAAATAAGAAAGGGGATAGAGCTGTGATGCTTTGCATTGCTGATAACAGTTGATGTTTGCATAGTAACAACACCAAATCCTTCAACACTGGACCTACACCCCCTCTGCACTGGGAATCTTCACTATATGAGGTGTGAGCCAATGAAAAATCAGGGTCATAATATCCCACTGAGTTTCTGAGTCACCTTATTGCACGGAAATAAAAGCACTTTAGAAAATACAAGCCATCTGTGATGTTAAAGGCAATTATCCGATTTGCCTTAATAAATGCTCACAAATCACCGCCAACCACTTGAATTTTTCAACGCTGTTCTGAGTCATTCATAAGCAGGTAAAGGTCATCATGCTAAGACATTATCAACTCTGATCATTCTCAAGTTATTATTATCTGCAATAACACAATTGCTTCCATCCAAATCCAGCACATAAAAGACTTTTAAAGAAAGAGACAGGTTATTTTTTTAGCTCTGACCTTCAGAGGATCACACTAGGTATGTTATTACACTGAAGTCTACGCAGTATTGATTATCACTTATAGCTTCATCCTACTGGCACTGAGGTAAGTGACAAACATGACTGTTGTTAAAGGTCAAATCCCAAGCTCTGTGTTCCAGAACCCCCACGGCTGGAGCTTCTGTACATCAGGAATTCCCCAGATATTTCCTTTTTTCTATTTGCCAAATTATTTGCCCAAGCATGATAGGGCCACTGTGACTGTTCAAATTAAATATTCTGATTGTAAGTGCACAATGCTCAGGATGTAGCAGCCCTACTGTGCATACACAGATCATGTTCTAGATGGGCTCTGTACAGATGTCCATGTCCCACACTGCACAGGTTCATGTATTTCTCTCTGGGAAGACCCAGAAGAGCTACGATAATGCTCTCCGAGACTTTGTTTCTCAGATGTTATTTACACCTGTAACAAAAGCTACCAATATGAATTTAAAATCTATTTTGCATAATTGTAAAGGTTTCTAGCTGCCCATCTGGAAGAGCTGCATGCATGTGTGTTACCCAAATCTGAGCACGCTGAGGCTCCACAATGCAAACATCAGCGCACACACTAATCTATGTCTAATGTGTGAGTGTAGCAGGAGGGGTCTGAATGCTTGGCCAGTAAAATCAGCCTAGAAGTGCCAAAATAAGGATCCTACGGAAGCAGAGTTGACTTAGCTCCACAGCAGACCATGATCCAGAGGCCCAGGAGCCTCCAAACAGTGGAGAAGAAATTTGTTATAACCAAGAGGAATACAGAGACATGGTTCAAGCTTGCAGGGAAGGTGTTAGGAAAGCCAAACACCACCTGGAGAGGTATCTGGTGGAGGACATGAAGGGCAACAAGAAGAGCTTCTACAGTTACGTCAGCAGCAATAGGAAGACTAGGGAAAATGTGGCCCCACTGGAGAATTGGATGGGGGCCCTAGTGACAAAGGAAATGGAAAAACCCATCACTTCCTCTATATGGGTAAGATCAACCTTCAGGAATCCCAGGCCCCTGAGAACAGTGGGAAAGTCTGGGTCAGGGAAGACATATCCTTGGTGGATGCGGATCAGGTTAGGGAACATCTAAACAAACTGGACATATATAAACCTACAGGACCTGATTGGATGCACCCAGCAAGTGATGAGGGAGCTGGCTGACACCATTGCAAGATGACTCTCAACAACTACCTTTGAAAGGTCACGGTAATTTGGGAAGATTCCTGATGACTGGAACAGAGCAAATGTCACTTCAAGAAGGGCAAGGAGGACCTGGAGAACTACAGGCCAGTCAGCCTTCCCTTGATCCCTGTGAAGGTGATGGAGCAACTAATCCTGGAACCCATTTTCCATATTTAGCATGGGAATGCCATTGGATGGAATCCATAGCCAAAATGGATTTACACAAGGGAAATCGTGCCTGTCTAACCTGAGAGCCTTCTACAATTAAATTACTAGCTTGATGGACAAGCAAGGCTTTCAACACTGTGTCCCATAACACCTTCTTAGAAAAACTGATGACATACAGACTCGATAAGTGGTTGGTGAGGGGGACTGAAAACTGGCTGATACGCTGGGCTCAAAGGATTGTGATCAGCAGCACAAAATCCATTTGGAAGTCAGCGGTCTACCCCAGGGGTTGACACGGAGTTCAATACTGTTCTGTCATCTTCATTAATGACCTGCTGGGATGACGGGACAGCGCGTACCCTCAGCAAGAGCGCTGATAACACAAAACTGGGAGGAGTGGCTGATATACTGGATGGTTGTACTACTATTCAGAGGAAACCAGACAGACTGGAGAACACAGACATACTGGAGTGTGTCCACTGAAGGGCCATGAAGATGATTAAGGGATCAGAGTAACTTTCATACAAGGAGAATCAGAGAGAGCTGGGCCTGTTCAGCTAATAGAAGAAAAGGCTCAGGGGGATCACATCAATGTGTATAAATACCTGATGCGGGGGAGTAAAGAAGATGGAGCCAGACTCTTCTCAGCAGTGCCCAGTGAAAAGAAGCAAGGCAATGGCCACAAACTGAAATACAGGAAATTCCATTTAGATGGAAAAAGAAACTATGAGAAGTCATCAATCACTGCAGCAGGTTGCCCAGAGAGATTGTGAAGACTCCACCCTTTGTATTCAAACATGACTGAACACGACCCTGAGCAACTTGCTCTCATTGCCCCTGCTCTGAGCCCGGGGCTGGACTAGATGATCCCTAGAGCTGCCTTCCAGCCCCAATGACTCTGTGATTCCGTGATTGCGGGTTACTGAGAGCATTAAATTGTTCCAGCCCACATCAAGTTGCAGTTCAGCAAATAATAGCAGAAGTCAGGATTGTTTAAACAAGTTACCCAACTGTTTGCCAACTGGTCACGTGGACCTGCTATGGTAGACTGTTTCTCCAGGTCTGTTTACATATACATCCTCTATTAGGTATGGTTCCTTCATTTTCTATGAGGAATGCTTATGCGGTAAGGCTGAGTGATTCACTCTCTCCAATCAAGAGTAAGGAATGCACTCAATGTTTTACTTTTCTCTGAAGAAAAGGGACCTAACCATTTTTCAGGAAACCCTAAATCTCATTCACTGCTCTCAGATCTCCAGTAAAAACTCATCTGAGGCTATCACTGAAACAGCCAAGTTCTGCACTGGTGACACTGCCCTCACTTGCTTATTCCCACCCCATGCTGCACAGTTCCTTGTGCTACCCCTTGTGTTTGGGCAGTCACCAGTGAATGAGAGCAGGTAACTGACAGGGGTCACACTCAACAGGCTTTGTGCCAGGTTAGTTTTAAGTAAAAAGGAAGGCTGCTTGAGGCTAATGATAGCAGTAGAGAGCAGGAAGGAAAACCACTGCTTTAGATAGCAGTGCTAGCCCAAGGTAGCTTGTATTTAAAAAGATGTGTAGATGTGGTGCTTAGGGACATGGTTCAGTGGCGGACTTGGCAGTGCTAGGCTGATGGTTGAACTCAATGATACCAAAGGTCCCTTCCAACCTAACTGATCCTATGATTCTATGATTATGGATTATCATGCAAGACATTTTTGACAATAAGGGAATATAGGTGTGTAAGATAAACAATACTCAAAGTATACTTCAGCGATAGCATCGACAAGGAAAATTAATTACACAATTACACTACTACACTATTAAAACCTGCTTTTCAGTGCCTTAATGGCATACTGTTGAAATCATATTACATATATTCTAAACATGTTTATAATATTTTGGGGCAGACTACAGCCTCCCTGACTAATAGCTCTTCTGAAGTCATTTTCAGACCCCAAAAAACTGCTTCTGAATATTAGTTTTTACTCTTCAACACGTAGCATACCTTGGTTCATTTTGTGATGGTAGGATTGGATCCACACAAGCATAAGAATCTGTTTCAATGGATCAGAATATGGGACTTAAACTCAGTTTCTCCCCTTTTCTCAGTATATGCTTAGTTGAGTTATAGAGCACCTTTTCCTTTTAAAATCAGACCCCTGCAGAACATTAATAACATATGTTTGGATATTGGAAAAAAATTCCCAATGCATTTCTCCCCACAACTTTCAGGTATTTGCATGAGACTCAGTAGGTCGTCTTCTCAGGAAATGCCACTTCCGACAGCAAAAAAGAGAATGCATAGAAACTCCCCACCCTCCTCCTCTCACTCCAGATCTAGCACCCAGTATCCCTGAGGCTGTTTTTCCAGCCACGTGGCTGCCTCTGACTAAGGGAGGGGAATTGGACAGGAATTCTCTACTTACAGCTTTCACACCTGAACTTCCAACTACCTCCTACACTGTAGTGTGCATAACATTTCTGCTGAAACTTCCTTGTTTTTCATTACAGTGCAGCTCACGGCCTTGGGCATGTGCTGAGAGTGTGCCCGAACCACTGTACAACCCTTCTTTCTTCCTCTTCCAGACCTCAGTAACAGCAGAGGTACTGAAGTGGAAAACCCCACTACTTCTTCCCCATCAATACCAAATCTGTATGGTCCTATGCATGCTCCTCCCACACCTTCCCCCAATCTAAATGCACAAATCATCAGTGACCTTTGAAAAATACACCCATTTCCATGTACTGATTCCCAGCAATACACAAGGGAATGCAAAAGTCTGGATATTGAGTTGTTAGGCTGGTGGGATGGTCCTATGATAGGGCTATTTCTGTCACACTTGCATTTGATGACAAACTGTGAATGGTTTTAATTTCACCATCACAGCCGAGGCCTATTCAGCTAAGCGAATCACAGCCAAAAATGTTCGGTCATGGCTGTGATGCTGTTCACCACCGGAGACACTTGGTGCCTGGTCAATGATTTTAAGATGTTTCTTCGACTGTCCCTGAAAGATGGCTCCGTGCATGTGTTTGGGCACCCAAAATAATTAATCATGTTTGAAAATCCTGGGTCACAAGAATATGGCAGAAGTACCTTGGTAATGTCATCAGGTGAAGATGAGTGAGAATTTGACTATGTTTTGCAGAAAGGACTTAAGAGCACAAAGGGTTGCATAAAGCTTAATGACTGTTGAATTTCTCTAAGGTGAAAGGAGAATAAAAAGGGAAAAATGATGACGGATGATAGTGAAGTATATAAGCACATTTTGTTTAGACTTCAGAACTCTTCTAGTAGAGCTACGCTGTAGACGTATGTACTTTCATCTAATGTTAGCTGGCAGAAGTCCTACCTAGAAATAATTTGAATGGCTAAGGAGCCTCTGGCCAGTATTGCTTATTTCATCTGCTGACCTAGGGGAAAGTATACAGCAAATTGACTTTGGCTGCGACAAACTGAGTCTGTTTAAAGGGAGTTTGTTTGCTACACTTCTACGAAAAGTTTAGAAGAAACCTGTCTGGAGAGAGGCAAGGTAAAAAGAGAAGCAAGAAGGCAAGGAAGCATGATGAGATAGCTCTTTCTGAGCAGAGGAAGATGGTCTTTTTCTACTCTGTAATTTAGCAGGGTGTTTTTAGAAAGTTAACTCACTCTCACTGATGTTTTTGAAAGCTCTGCTCAAAACAGATTGTACTTCACCATAGATTAATTGAATCAATTTACAGCCTCTTTTCTCTAATGAGTGACATACATTACATTCCAATTTGCCTAGTCTTGACCAAAATTTGAGAAGTTCCTGATGTTTTCAGATACTGTTAAATACTAGGTTTCGCTAGCTATCATGTAACATTAGGTATCAAACACTACACCTTTTTAACATCTGTCATGCCCTATTTGCTATCTAGTCACAGCCATAATTTTGCTGTTCTTCAGCAGGCACAAAGTCGTAATTAAAAATTACAGGGCTGTTTAAAGGGCTTTGTAAAATTGTACTCACTGGGGATGTCCTCAGGGCCCACAGCTGGAATGTAGTTACCAGTCAGAAATTCAGCATACTAATGGGGATCAGACTGCAGCTCTCCACATCCATGCCACTTGAACTCTGAGCCTTGATTTATTCTATGGCTTCTAACTCATTCTAACCTAGAAAGCACTGCTTCACATATGTGTTCGCCAGGTAATTACTCTGACATACCTCCAAATATTGTCATGATCAAATAAATGATTAATGATTAATTGAACACATCAGCTTAATACAAAACGTCATCAAAATCACAAAAGTTTATATAGTGATGTTGAGAAGAAACTGCTGAAGAGCGTATGTGTGTATTACACATATTTGAAATCTGTGAAATCTAGGAACACCCTATTTTCATGGCCAGCCCATATTTCAGCCAATAGGCTGAAATATCAGCCCATTTCACCCAGCGTATGGAATCAGCTGTGTGGTTGTATTGTGCTTGGGAATACCAGCATATCCTCTCAATCATTATTACTTATAATACACTGTGAGTTTGCCTACCACTTTGCAAACATGTGAAAGACAAGGCTGCTGCTCCAGGGAGCTTGTATCTTGACTCATATACAACACAAAGGCTAATAGTTCAAACGCGTATGAGACCGAAGAACAAGTGAGGTCTTCAGGGCAAAGTTGGTAATAGAAGGCTTCAGGAAAGAGTTGGGCTTTAAGGCCATTCTCTACAGGCTCTGGTTTTCCTTCATGAAATAAATAATACAGACCCCAATTTATTTTAATTACTTTAGGTATGTCAAAATTCCTGGGGTTTATGAAGACCTTATTCATTTGCACATTGTATGTGCTTGCACTCTTAATTTGAACTCATGGAGGTTTGTTTTGCAAAAAATAACCTGTCATGAATAACACTTATTAGCCGCAATAACCACTCCTGACAAATAAAAAGAACATGTGAAAATGTTTTCATGCCCTATCTGTATTCGCCCTTGTATACTTGGTTCCTCTGCTCTTCCTCTCAATTTTAGTAACGACATAACTTTGGTGAGTGAAGTAACCCATGGACTCTTTCTGGGTAGGTTAATATTGGTTGATACATTTAAAAAAAAAAAATGGGTATTTTTGAAGGAGAAAAATCTTCAAAATTTTTTTTTGATATCTCATAATGAAAGTGAAAAGGGTACAAACACGTAACTGTTTTTTGGACATCAATCATTTTAGGACTATCTTGAGGGTGCCAGGTTGTTTGGTGTAAGATTTGCGAGGAGTTGAATAAAGGCTCAGTTACCGTGTCCCTATTTGTCTTCGTTTTACGGAATTTTTGGACAATCTGTCGGAGTCGGAAAGGACAAAGATGGCGAATGGAGAAAGGCGTTGGGCCTCACTCCAGGGTGAGGCGCTGACAGGGTTCCTGATGCTCCTTGTGTGCCTTCCTCCTTCCCTGCGGAAAACCTCCGTCCGCCCTGGGGAGAGCGGTGGGACGGGCTGACACCCAAGTCCCCTGGAGCCGTCAGGCTGGGAGTCGCAGGGACTAAGCAACACCCTGTGCACCTGAGAAATGGCGTTTTCTGTGGGCCGGGTACCCGCTCAGCCCCGTCCATCCCACACCTTGAGGTGGTCACCGTCCCTCCAGCCTCCCACAGCCCAACCTACGCCGCCTGCCCCGCAGCTAAACGCAGAACCTTCCGACGCCGCCAAGTCCCCCCCAGCGCCCGCGGGGCCCCTGCGGCTGTGGGGGCGGG